>CM035406.1:193888229-194195729 GCA_020310875.1 Ceratopteris richardii
GTCTGGAGACAATTCGATGATTTCTGGTGACAATTGGGTATTGTTCGGTGACAATTCTGTGCTTTTTGGCGATACTGCGGTTCTGTTCGGCAGGAATTTACTGCATTCACCATCTTTAGGAATAAGTTTAGCCAATTTCGACACTAAAGTCGAGAAGGAGCTGTTCAATTTTGAGTTAAGCAATCGATTCAGAGACATTTTTGGACCGGAAGGTTGGCAAAGTGACATACGGTCCAAGCACAGCCAGAAAGCCACTCCCGAAGTCTAGGCAACATGAGTAGTTCACATCAACAACAACAACAACAACAACAACAACAGCAGCAATAACAACAACAACAACAATAGCAGCAACAACAACAACAATAGTAGCAACAACAACAACAATAGCAGCAACAGATTATTCCATCGCGTCTCGTGCTAGCCAGAGTCACGTACACAAAATTTGGAGGTTTCCCAAGAGATGATCCCGACGCGCATGTGCAAACATTTGAAATTAATTATGCAGTTTTGAATTACCCATCAGACCCTGCATATAAAGCCATCGTGTTCCAATCAACTCTGGTTAATGAAGCTGCTCGCTAGTTAACCGAATATGATTTGAATCACTTCCGACAGTACGACAATGTGAAGGATGCATTTTTGCAAAGATTCGGGTTAAAGAAGAACCTCGTAGAAATTTTTGATTACGTGCAGAATAATAGGCAAAAGCCACATCAAAACGTACAGGATTATGCCACACTATTTCAGACTCATTTACCGCAGTTTCCACTAGCGCATGCCAATTTATCGGACGACATTATTACTCAATGGTTTATAAACGGATTAAATCCCCAATTGAAACAGATCATGATTATCCGTTGTGTGGGAGGAATGACACCTGGATGCTGTAATTGCAATGGCTTTAAAGTTAGAAAATAAAGTGGGTGGATTCATTGAAGATCTAGAGTGGCTGAAAGCATCCAGGCAATCCAGTGAGGATCTTTTGAAACATATTTATTGTACCAAATGCAAAAATCCAGGTCACACCAGCTTAGCATGCGCTCTGAATCAATTATATTGCGCCATTGGTCACACAACTGACCACACTACGGAGACTTGTCCGTATAATGCAAAAGTGCAGAGCAGAGCAGTGGTTAATGCCATAATTCAAGGGGCAACTGGCCAGTCATTATGTACCACCGCAGATGAGGAATACCCCGTACTAGGGATACAAGAATTATCGAGGAGGACAGTCAAATAATTTTGGACAAACCTGATGGAATTCAAGACCATCAGGTGAAGGTGCATCTCTTCCACCACCAAAATGTCATTTTTGCGGTGAAATAGGGCATATGTGTCGGTATTGTAAAGATGCAGCCGAGTACGATATGAAGAAAAAGGAACGACAACATTCAATGGCGAACATGGTGTACATTTCGACAGTTGACACTCAAACAGTAGCAGTGCAAACACGCTCAGGAAAGCAATTGCAGCCAGGTGCAAAGATTTTTGAACCTGGAATTCGTGAATAGCAGAAGGTGTTTACTAAAGCAAGTAAGTGGGCAACCCAAGAACAAGCTATTTTTCTTGATCCAGTTCCGGTGATGCAACAAAGTATACCGCAGACAATACCGGAAGGCAGAAATCTAACCCAAAGAGTCCCAGAATCCCCACCAGACACTGTACCCAGAAATAGAAAAAATTGATCTGGTGTGGGATGTCTTATCCAAAGCATCAATTACACTACCATTGGGACAACTATTGGCTTTAGTCCCTGGTGTGCATCAACAGTTCTAGCAACAGGTCAGCCCAGGACCTTCATGTGCTCCTAGACAACCACAATCTAGCCAAAACTTGATCCGACAGTGGATCATATGGTACCCTTGATTACAGTCTAGTATAAGAATCATAAAATCATGCAAGTGTTAATTACGGTTCCGGTGTAAACATTGCAACAACAGCACTCTGTCAATAGATGAGATGGACACAAAATGAACCTGTCCAATTTTTTGTGCGAATGGCTAATCAATCCCGCGTTCATCCGGTGGGATTAGTACGTGATATTCCTATTACTCTTCAAGGATTTGTATTTAAAATGACCTTTGTTGGTCTGGAATTACCCAAATCTAGCCTTGACTATAACTTGCTCTTAGGCCACCCATGGCTAAAGCAAGCGAAGGTAGTTCAGGATTGGTCAGCACATGAATTAGTTTATAAAAATAACCACCGGAAATATGTTGTTCCACTGGACGACATGAAGCTTTGCGACTTGCATGCATGACCATGTGTAGCAAAATCTGTACACATGCTGGATGGTCTTTGAGATGATGAAGAGGAAACTTTTCTTAAAGCCAACAAGGATCTGGTGATCCATTCCCTCTGCCATTTTTGGACACAATGCTAGATGATGTGGTAGGACGAGAGATGTACTCCTTTTTAGATGGATATAGTGGTTATAATCAAGTCCGAATGGCAGAACAGGACATTCCAAAGACATCATTTATAACCAATTGGGGCGTTTATGCATGTACAGTGATGTGGTTTGGTCTGCGGAATGCTCCAAGTACGTTTCAATGTTGTATGTAGGAAATTTTTTCTCATTACCTCACCACATTCATGAGAGTTTATTTGGATGATTTCTCTTTATCCGGTGATACTTCTGTGCATCTGTACCATTTACGGTGCTGTTTTTCAAAGTGTCGAGAATATCGTTTGTGCCTGAATCCGAATAAATCTGTATTCTCTGTATCGTGCGGCAAGTTGCTAGGGCATATCATCTCCAAACAGGGGATTCAAGTTGATCCAGATAAGGTGAAGGCAGTACTGGAGGCACCTGCTCCCAAGACACCCAAAGAAGTGATGCAGTTTTTGGGCCAAATATGGTGGCATGGACTACATCTACAGTGGCTTGCTCATCTGGCCACACCACTCAATCGATTGATAACCAGTAGTCCTCGACAGTTTGAGTGGACCGAAGCATGCCAACTTTCTTTCGATCGGCGGAAATCATTGTTAACGTAGGCTCCCATTTTACAAGTGCCGAATTGGGAACTTCCATTTCATGTCTTTGTGGATGCCTCCGACATTGCCATTGGTAGCCTGCTGATGCAGCAAATAGATAAATGGTTTCGTCCAATGTATTATGTGAGCCACAGATTAGCCCTGGCAAAGCGCAATTATTTAGTTACTGAACGTGAATGTCTCGGATTAGTGTAATTGGTGAAGAAATTCCGGCATTATTTACTGGGATGACGCTTCACCTTCCACGTAGATCATGGAGCATTGGTGTACCTTGTGCGCCAACAACATCTAGGAGGACGGTTAGCATGCTGGGTATTATTGCTTCAAGAATTTGATTATTCCATCGTACATCGACCAGGGTCAGCACATGCGCTTACTGACTTTCTCTCTTAGTTGGATTCCGATGAACTTCTGGAAGGAGTTGATGATACAACACCTGCCATTTATGTATCAGAGACGATACAAGATAAGCAGCAGGAGTTGCCGGTACCCCCCTCTTACTATGACACCTTGCTTCTGTTCCTGACCAGTGGATGTCCGACTGGTCCAACCTCTTCATCTGCTCGACGACGACTAGCCATATATAGCCGATGATTTCGCCTAATTGTAGGGTAGTTATATTACATGGATCACTCGGGTGTGTTACTACGATGTGTTCCCCCACATGAAATTGCTTCAGTAATTACAATGGCCCATTCTGCCCCAATCGGAGGACATTTTACGGTTGATTTGACACACTGGAAGATTTTGTAGAGTTGGATTATGGTGGCCTACGATGTACCGTGATGTAACCCAATATGTGCGGTAGTGTGATGCATGTCAGCATTTCGGTCAGCCTTTACAACGACATCTCTTTCCACTTCAACTAGTTATACCTCTTGAACCCTTTTAGAAATGGGGTTTGGATTTTATTGGCCCCATTACTCCTCCTATGGCAGTTACTAGCAACCAATACATTCTGACATGCACGGATTATACGACTCGGTGGGACAAAGCTTGGGCTCTTTGGTCAACTACAGCTGTTGCGGTAGCTAAATGTTTGATGAAGGATATTTTTCCATGCTATGGGTTACCCTTGGAGATAGTAACTGATCAAGGTACACACTTTTGCAAATACATTAATGCAAGTGCTGACTAAAACCTTCTAGATTGTGCATAAGTTCAATTCTCCCTACTATCCACGAGAAAATGGACTCGCTAAGAGCACCAACAAATCTCTGTTGAACATCTTAAAGAAACTGGTATTAGATTGTCTGGAGAGATGGGACCAATTCCTACCTGCCGTACTATGGGCTTACCATACAACATATAAAGTGGCAACCGGAATCACCCCCTTCAAGTTGGCTTATGGATGGGAGGCAATTGCTCCTATGGAACTGGTGGTTCCTAGTCTGTGTGTGGCTTTCAAACGGAAGTTATTACCGAAAGCATCTTTTCCTTTTGATTGGAGGCTTTACGATCTCTGGAAGAACAGCGTCTTGAAAGTTTCCTGGTGCTACAGGAAGTGCAGCTTCGACAAGCCAAAACCCATGATCATTTCCTCAAAACCCCTGTGTTTACGGTAAACCAATTAGTACTCTTTTAGAATGCTAAGTCTAATAGATCCGCCGCAAAATTTAAGCTACGGTGGTTCAGTCCCTACCATATTATCGAACAAGTGGGACCCGCAACTTTTCGGTTATCCACCCTAACTGGTACCCTTCTTCCTAAAGCAATTAATGGCTCGAAGCTTTGTCCCTATTATCCATCGTCTACATCCTCATGATGTGTCACCGGTATTTTTACTCCTTTCCTTTTGACATTTTTCTCACTCGACTTTCTTTTCTCATCTCTGTATTTCGGTTGACCGACTCACCATAATAGTTGCATTTTCCTACCTAATCATGATTAGTGGCCGCCTTCTATGTCTTTGATTATGTTAATGCATGCATGTCATCATTATGTCAGTATATTTCCAATACTGCATTATGATTAGGGTTCTTACCGCCTAATTTTTCCAGCGTTTCTACTTAATCTTCTTCTTCTCGCGGTGAGTCGCTATTGTGTCCTTGTGTGTTTGCGACCCTTGTGTGCTTTGTGTTATCCTCTGTTTCTGAGTGCGCCATGGAAACTCTTGCGAATATCATGACCTTCCATGTGGGTCTCACTCCGGATGTGAGTGAGTTCCTGCGTGCTCGAGGGCTCTTGGCCTTCGCTGAATTGCCTTGGCATTTAGTGGAGTGGCATCCCTTCTGTGCGCTGATTATATCTGGCATAGCTGCCATGCCTGCTACCGAGCAATGCTGACCATTAACATGTTTAAACCCCCATGTTGTAGTCACTCTCAACACCGTCGCTGAGGGTTTTTGTCTCCCTCAGGAGGGGTTGGTTGATGGCCCATCCTTCCCCTAGCGACCATGAAAGAAATTTTTCCTCAGCACTCATCTAATGAGTTTTCCATTCTTTGTCGTCCCGAACCCGAGCGCACCGCATTGCAATTTTTCGTAGCTACCTTAAATCTCCAGAAATGTACTTACAGTATCTCCCGTCCGTTCTACTCCATGATAGACACTACCTCTAGAGAAACCATCAACTTTACTTCATTTTTTTTCTCGCGTATTCACTGCGAATGCCAAGCAGTTACCAAGCAAATAACCAAGAATGAGATTCCAAGGACTCGATTGCCACACCTACTCACCCTTCTCCTTCTGGTGATACAAGCAGCACAACCACCTCCAACAAATACCATGCTTTTACATGAGGAGTCTACGCAGATGATGGAGGATGATGATGAAGATTTGCTACACTTCTTCGAGCACAAACACAAACGTATCAGCCCATCGCAAAGCCAAGTGTAGGACTCAACCACACTTCAAGAGGTTGAAATCTTTCATGATACTGCCATGACTTTACAAGGTACATCAGCACCCCCTTCTCCTAGCAAGCACCAGGAGCTAGATGTAATTATGGAAGATGTCATTATTGTCCAATCGCAGGATGAACCAAAGCGACTAGATGCTGAGCCTCTGAAGGACATAGTGGAAGATACTACTGTCACTGAATGTCATTCTTCTTCTCCACCAGTAGCAGATGATCAACTAGACCTGGTCAAGCAACCGACCTGTGAAGAAGAGGCAGTTACCGAAGTAGTTCTGTCGGTGCCTCAACATGAAATTGGTATTGTCTTAGTGCCGACATCTCTTCTTCCCCTTCCTCCTCCAACCACCATTCTTGTTGTTGCTAAAGTTTCTCCCTCCTTGCCTCCAACTACCATTTGTGAGGCCTCGTCCAATCTCCTATCTTCTCCATACTACTCTCCACCTTCGTCTCCCCACCTACTTTCTGCCCCACCATCACAGTCAGCTTCTTCTCTTCCCCCTATGGTTATGTTCACCGAATTGGCGTCCATGGGCCAATTACTCATTCAATTCTCCCAGCAGTTGCCTCTTCAGATGAAGATGGCCACCCAGACCATTCGACAGGAGCTGCAAAGCAAAGTGGACCTTTTAGAAGCTCATATTGCGCCCCTCCAAGAAGAAGTACTTGAAGCCAAAGCCAAAATTCACTCTCTGTGTACTCAAATCCAGCAACTACAAGAACAATTAACAGAAAAAGACAGTATCATTGCTCAATAGGACACAGAAATCAAAGGATTGAATCAAGAACTTGTAGATAAGACGGACGTTATGATAGCATTGGGCAATGAACTTCATAATATGCGGAATACACTCAGTATTTTAGAAGAGGCTTCATAGTCGCTCACTGCTAATGTCCTTAAAGTTGAAGCAGAATTGCATAAAGTCACTGAGCAACTATTCTAGAAGGATCAGGAATTATCTGCAAAAATTGCCAAGACTATCCAGTTGAAGAAAGAAGTAGCCGCTATTCAAAAGGAAAGAGAAGATTTCTACCATTCAGTTTCAAGATCAGGAACTCGAGCGTCGAGAAAAGCAATTAGGAGTTTGGGCTGACAGACTCTCTCGCATTGATGCAGAAGTAGCTGAAATAAAACTGTGTAGAGATGTTGTTGGAGCTAATGAAGTTTTTTTACAGGAATCATTTTTGTAGACACAGATGGATTCCCTAATAAGTTAGGTCATAGTGGCCAGTTTAGTTAGAACTGATGCACAACTAATTGAGCTTGAAATTTCAAAGAACATGTTAGATTCCTTGAAACAGAAGATCACTCGTACATTTAAATTAGCTCGATCTATGTATGTACAAGGTATCATCGATGAACCCTAAATCTTGTAATTTTCTTTTTTTGGGTTTGAGTCCACCATGCATGCCAGTGTGAGCCGCCGGAAAGGAACTCATAATTTCTGTAATATAACCCTGAAAAGTTGCACGCATACCGAAAGGGCGTAGTGCAAATAGTTGTAACACTTTATGATTTAATGAAAGAAGAGTCACGTGTGAAGCAGAGGGTGTGTGTCGCCGGACTGTTTGTCTGGGTGAAGAGGCTGAAGTGGATCGTAGCGTGTTGCAGAAACTCCATGTAGTCTGAGTACTTGGACATTCTATTGATTAAGTTCAAATAATTAATTAAGCTTAATGACCTATTAAGTTAATTAATGTTCCGGGGATGCGATGAACTCCATGGATATATGTCTGATGGTGAAGAACATTACACGGCGCAGTTAATTATCTTATGTTGAAGGATGTTGTAATATGTAGACAGATAGTGGTTTCGAGTTAATTGTGTTAAGTATGTGAACAGTATACGTGGAATCTGCAAATTTGGGAAAATACAAACAGGGCCTCTATTTACAACCCCTAACCATCCCAAGAACCCAGTATTGATAATAGATTAAACAATAAGAAGTTTAACAACTCTATACTTGTTGCTTTGGCACTCTTATCCTTCCTCCAAGTGTATCTACAACTTATGATTAGCCTTTGTAGAAATTCATAGCCTATTCCTTCCCAAATCTTGTAATCCTTTCACGTGCCTCAGACAAGGTCTTCCGAGGGTAATGATGGTATGTGTATAACTACAATGGGAAGGATCCCACACAAGGGTCCTAGATTACAAAGCAGGCTCAACAGATAAGTATGCAACAAGGAACATAAATCTGATTAGGATACAAATCAACTCCAATGATGATAAAAATTATACAAGCACTGAGTAGGTATGAAGATAGATGCATGAGAATATCATGTCAAATCTGGACCTAGAGTACAATTTAAACACGGAATCTCTCCACTAGCTAGGGGGGTGTCATGAAGAAGTTTAGACAGCTGAAAACCCTCAGGTGGGGTAGTCTTGATAGTAAGAACACACCTCTCAACAATGACTATGAACCCTTGAATGAAGGAGTAGTTAAAAGCATGTTTGGAGTTTTTGAATAGAGTTCATTCCTAGTTTTCCAAATATACCACAGAATGTGGGACCTCCATAAATTCCAAAGGACCAGGTCCATCGTGTTGCAGGTTCCAAGAAGGAATTCTTGGTAGCTCAGAGAGATGTTGAGCTTGACTCATATGGGTTGCAATAATTTCCAAAAGGATTAGGCATGCCTACAATTATAAACGAGGTGGGGCAAATCCTCCACACTATCACAAAATACACATAAACCATCATTAACCTTAGCCTTCTTGGCTTTGGCACCACACCACAAACCATTGTGTATAATCATCTAGGGAAGAAATGATTGCTTAATGTTGATAGGGAAAGCCCATATACAAAGGAATCTATGGTGCCATTGAGCAACATTCTAACTCAGGTTCCATCTTGAGTTGAGTTTATGCAGAATCCTATTCAGAGTTCCTTTGCATCTCTTGAATTTCTTCAACATGTCCTTGACAACATTAGTAAGGTGAACAAGCCTGTGAGAAGTGCATTGGAGAAGCATCTCCTGCAGTTGTTTTTCGTGCAACAACAAAACCTGAAAATAAGAAGGACATAAGTTAGTAACATCCATAATAGGAGAATCATGAATGACCTCACCATTGATAGTGAGATCATTCCAGCAAGAGAAGCCCTTCTTGCAACATGTGCTCTTTGATCCTCATGTTGCAATTGTCCATAGAGATAGCCATCCTATCTAGATGCTTTATTGAAGAAAAAAAATCAGAATGATTAAAGTACTTTTCATTGGGGCAGCATGACTTTTTAACCTCCATCAAAGCCTTCCATAACCTGCAACAAAGGGGACTGCCCGCAGTAGCAAAGGTGTGAGGAGAAACAATAATGTCCCATGAGGTACGATCTTGCCAAGACTTGTGGTTCTCTATAGAAAATTGCTTAGTTTTCCTTTTCATGAGATTAGCCCAGATGTCAAAAAAATCCAAGGATCCAACAGTCCACTTAGCATCTAAGTTACTGGCCATCTTTATAGGAAATAAAGTACTTATACCTCCTTCTTTTTTAGGGAGGCAACAGATGTTCCAAGCCACCTTGGGAACTTTGTTATGATGAAGGTTGCCACCCCACAAAAATCTCGTCGACAAGGCAAGACTTGGGAGAAGTGCTTCTTGTTAGGCATCCAATAGGCAAGAAAATAAATCAAGGAAGGCAGAATGTAGTGATTAAGAACAAACACTCTCTAGGACAGGGAACTTTGATAGGCATACTAGTGAAAAGTTTTCCTCTAAATTTATTTAGGACCTAATCCCATCTTTGACTAAAAGACACATGGAATCCCATTGGAATACCTAGGAGTCTGAAAATTTCACCATCTCTAATAATATCACAGCCAAGACTTTTTATACAATCAAGAATAATGTTGGTGGAGGATCTAAAGGCAGTCGTTTTATGGTTGACATGAGACCCACTCGCCAGGCAAAAAGTATGGAGACAAGCAAGAAAGCATTGAGCAGAGTTGATACTAGCTCTCATGATGACATTAGTGTCATTAGCAAAAGCTTGAAGACATAGTTTACTATTAGAATCTGGAATAGAGATGCCCTCTATTTTTTGTTGAGATATAGCATCTTTTATGAGCCACCCTAGGGAATCACTAGCAATAGCAAAAAGAAGGGGAGCAAGGGGGCAACCTTGCCTAATGGATCTTCTTAATATCAAAGGGGGAGACAAGGAACCATTTATGGAAATTTTAGAATAGGCTTTTCCAAATACGGTGCTAACAACTCTAATGAAGAACCAGCCCCAATATATTGGAGAGATTGCGGCACAAAGTCCCACTCAATCCTATCATAAGCCTTATAACAAAGTCCCACTCAATCCTATCATAAGCCTTATCAAGGTCAATTTTGAAGAAGTAGAAGGGCTAATTGGACTCATTAGCATACTCAATACCTTCCCAAAGAGAGATGATAGCACCCAATATATATCTACATTTAATGAATCCCTTTTTTCAGAGAGAATGATATCTTTCATCATCAGGTTGAGTCTCCTAGCTAGGGAGGAGGAAAAAATCTTATAGATAGTGGTCAAGCAAGTAATAGGTCTCCAATTATTGAGATCCTCTTTAGGTCCCTTTTTTATGAATCAATTTTATGAATCAGATCCTCTTTAGATCCCTTTTTATGAATCAGTATTGATCTCAATAGAAAGGGTACCTTTACTAACAGCTTCTTTGCAACTCAAGAGAATGAAAGGAGTCAAGAAATCCTTAAGAGCAATGAAAAATACATTAGGAAGGCCATCAAGGCCATGAGTTTTGTAGGGTTTCAATTTACTAACGGTTTCTTTAACCTCACCAGCAGTGAGGGGCAGATCCAGCAAGGAAGGGAGGCCGGGAGGAATAGTTTTTTTCCTCTTAAGATCAATATGGGCTCTCGCTCCCTGGATATCCTCCCCCCAAACTTTTTCATCAACATAGGTATGAAATCCTTGCATTTTTTCTTTTGTTACAAGGAGAACATACTTTTTGTCAGGTCTATCTAGATTTCTTGCCCAAAAGGCTCTTGAAGAGGAGAGAATAACACTAGCATCAATGTACTCTTCATATTTCAATCTGTCTTGAAGGTACAAAATTCTATCCATATTGTTTTGAAGGGGACCATGAGATGAATACAGAGGAGCAATCTCACTAGAGATAAGTTTCCTCCTATTAGCTCTAATGGCCTCCTTGAGATTTTTATAGTCGGTGAAGAGGCATTGGACATCTGAGACAGCCCTAGCCTAGGCCACAAAGGGGTTAAGGTTCCTACTAAAGTGTTGAGAGAAATAATCTTTAGTCTTCTCTAACACACAAGGTATTTTCAAAAGGGAAGGATCCAAGTGAGGCAAGCCAAATCTAACATTAGGACAACTATTCTTGAGGGCAGTGGAGAGGGGAAGATGATCCGAGATGCAAAGGGAATAGTCTAAAGTAGCTTTAACATCCCAAATTGTTGGAGAAAAGAAATGTTAATGTAGCATCTATCAAGCTAGGTAGCTAGGAAACAGATTACCCGAATTAGTGGAGACATCAATAAGGTCATGAATGGCAACAAGGTTCAGCCAGAATCACCATTCTTGCCCACTCATGACATTACCTTCTTTACAAAATATTTCATTAATAGAGGTGACCATATTGAAGTCACCAACAACAATTATGGGGCTTGTAAGACTACTCAGTTCTTCCTAGCACTTAGCTCTGAGGGAAGGGCAGTTGGCAACATAAAGAATAATAACCTTGCAATCTAGAGGCTTTTTAAGAGCCAACCCAACCCACTAATGAGAGGGGCAAGAGAAACTTTCCTAGATAAAATGACTATATGAATGGGAGACACCAATAGTAGAGCCTCCCCTCCCTTCCAAATGGTTAGTAGAAAACCACTTGTGGTTGTTGGAGGCAATATTAAGGTGAATGGGGAGCTTGGATCCACTAATCTTAATTTCTTGCAAGCATATAATTTCAAGTTTATAGGACAAATCAGACATCCACTTAGCAATACACTTAGCACTGACAGGGTAAGACATAACCTTAATATTAAAAGATATAATGTAATAAAATTGAAATAACACAAGAACTAATCCAAAACAATATCATTTCCTTATGTTCTTGGTCAACTTACTCAAGGACACTAAATTTTTTAGAATATCTTTCCTTCTAGGTTTAGATATACCCTCTTTTCTCTTGGCTCTAGTAACAATTTGACTAGATGGAGATTCATTTTCTTTCTATTGACTCAGGTTGTCTTCTCCTTCAGATCCATTTTGTTGGAGATTTTCAATGTCAGCATTATCCTGATTATTCAGTTCTATTGAGAACTTGTGGTGAGTAGACAACAAGGGGTTAGGCTTAATTTCAAGAGAGTAATTAAATTCCCTATTAGAACTCACCTACACCATTTTCTTCTTGTTTACCACAGTAGTCCACCCCTCATCCTGATTGTGATGGAATCCTGATTGCCTGTCTGAGAACATTTTATCTATTTCCATACAAGATGATGATTCTCCAACATCATGGGTGTACTTTGCTTGAATCCCACCTTAGAAATGCACTCTAGCCTCTTCCATGGGAGAAGTGGCTGCCACAAAGTCATTCAATGTGGCATCTAGCCTTAGTGATTCTCAAAGTTTTTCTTGGGAGGACATTGGGAGAGCCTTTTTTTCCACTTTTTGACTAAAATATCTCCTAGGGCATGCAGCAAACATGAAATAAGTGCTTGAGCATGTGTATAAATTTCTTGGAAAGATTCAACGTGTTGTAACTTCAAGTTCTCCAATTGATACAAGGCTTGCTCACAAGAATTTCTTCCCCAAAATGTTTGACAAAAGGAAGTCTTTAAGGCATCCTAGGTGAAAAGTGCCCATCTGCATGCTAGTTATACCATTTGTTTGCAAGTTTGTCTAAGGTAGAGGGAAATAGTACTAGCATAACATCCTCCTGATGTTGCAACCCTTGTCCATGGCATAAGGAGATGCACTTTATACATTGATCAATGAATCTAAGAAGTTTGGGGAGTAACCCAAACTTTTCAGGAAGAAGAATGTTCAGAGAGGCTATCACCCATAGTTATTTATATCTTAAGATCTATAAATCCAATCATTGTGAAACTTTAAATGTAAGCTTTTCATTGTTGTGCTAAGTGATGCACTTTATTGATTTGATAAAGGCTACCTTTATAGTGAGAAATAACTCTAAGATGTTGAAAAAGGTGCACAAGGTATTGTAATAGTAGATAGAGCTTGACAAATTAATGGAAATGAAGCTTAATATGTATTGCTAATACACATATGATACAAAGACGTTGTGGAGGACTTCTCTCACTTTGAGATACTACAAAACACACTCAATGAGAGTGTGAAGGTCTTCTCAAATCTCTCTATATCGTGCGATTGAATTCATCATGTATTTATACATCCATTTTTTAATTGATGGTAGTTATAGACTCTACCTAAATAGTAGTTCTAACTTCTAGGAATAATTTGAATTTGAATTCAAAAACACCTCATAGATTTTGGCTTCCTCTAATTATGGGATTCTCTCTATCTCTACAGTTTTATTTTTCATTATGGTAATCTAAGGAATTAATGTTTGAATACTTTAGAGCATATGTTCTATTGGGTTCACATATATGCCTATGCATTAGAGAGAATTCTAATGAGTTTTGGACAAGCTCTTAGGATTTCTCCATGCACCAAAAACTCCCCCTCATGCCTAGCATGCTTTATTCTTGAGTTCTTCAATACTTCTTGTAATTCAATCATAGCTTTGATCTTGTTCAATGTAACTACATCCAATGCATTGGTCATCATATATGCACATTGTTGGTGAGTAGACACATATGATAACTCAATGTCCTTACTTGTGATCTTTTCTCTAACATAGTGATAGTGAACTTCTATATCTTCGGTCCTAGCATGGTAGATTGTTTTAGCTACAAGATGTAGTGAATCAATGTTGGCCCCGAAAATGTGAGGAGTAGAAGAATTGAGACTTAGATCAGAATACAAGGTCTTAATCCACATTACTTCTTGAGTTGCATTAGCTAATCATCTATATTAATCTTTAGTTGATGAGAGTGCAATAGTAATTTTCTTCTTTGAAGACCATGAGATGAGTTCTGTATCTACAAAGGTGAGGTATCCTAATGTACTTCTCCTATCATCTTTAGAACCTACCTAATCTACATTAGAGAAGAGTTTGACATCTATATCAACTGTATATGGGTAATACACACCTTCATTGATGGTTGCCTTCAATTATTTGAGTATCCTCTTGGTTTCTTACATGTGCTTTTTCCTAGGACTATGCATAAATTACCGCTTAGGACCCTTACACTATAGCATATTTCCAATCTAGTTAGTGTGGCATAGTCTACACTACCCAGTGGACTCTGATAACTAGTTATGCCTTCAATTTCCTCTCCGTAATGAGCATTTAGCTTCAGATTCATCTCCATAAGTGTTCTTGCAATCTTTGAGTTCTCCATCTTGAACTTAGCAATTAAAACTTTGATGTATTTCCTTTGAGTAAGATACATAACCTTTTTGTGTATATTACTTCCAACTCTAGGAAATATGTGAGTTTCCCTAGGTCACTAATCTTGAATTCCTCCTTCATTTGAAGTTTGATCCTCCTTATGCCTTCAACATCATTACTTGTGATTATTATATCATCAAAACATACAAAAAGGTATATGACTTTAGATTGATTCCTCTTAATGAAAATTGAAGAATCTACTTTGTTGACCATGAATCCTTTGTCCTGCAAATAGGTGAAAGCCTATGACTCAAAGCCCTTAAGCCCTTCTTGAATTTTCAAAACCAGGAGGTTGAGCCCTATATACCTCTTCAGATATCCAACCATTTCGAAATGCATTCTTTACATCCATTTGGTAAACCTCCCAATTCTTGGAAGTTGCAATGCTCATAAGCACTAATAGTTGGCATCTTTGCCACATGTGAAAATGTCACTTGATGTTCAATCCCTCATGTTTGTGCATACCCTTTGGGAAAAAGTCTTGCTTTTTATGTGTTGATTGTTCCAACAGAGTTCTTCTTTACTTTGTATATCCATCTAGATCCAACGATCTTCAAAGACGAGGTTTTGGGTACTAACTCTCACATATGGTTTTCTTGTAAGGCTGCAATCTCTTCCTCCATGGCATTCATCCATTCTAGTTTTTTCTTTGCTACATCATAAGATGATGGATCCTTAAAGTTCAAAACCTATGCTAAATAGATAGAGTGTTTAGTGACAAATGATGTAGTATAACCGTACCTATCTGGCTTCTTCTTTTCTCTAGTTGACCTTCTAATGGTTTGTTGAGAGGACTCTTGTATATTCCTCAACTCCTGCACTTTATCTTTGACATTGGAGTTCCATGAAATAAATTCTAATCTCGAACTCTCTTAATCATCTTCAGAGTCACTCTTCATCCTTATGTTTCATGAAATGTAGGATAGTTCATCTACTGGAGTCATGTATGAATGACAGTTTCCATGTGACTTACAAAATTGACATGCACTACACTTGTATATCATTTCTTGCTTTGATATGTTGGGTAGTTCAAGTACACTTTGATCTCTACTAATTTTTTTGAAGGCTCTTTCTCCAATGTGAGCTAGCCTCCTATAACAAACCACTAGTTCTAATAGGTTTTGACTATCATAGTTGAGTACTGCAATATTATTGATGTCTTGGAGCTCAAAGGTGAACAACCTACCTGTACTCTCTCCCTTTTGCTATCTTCTTGAACCCTTTACATGGGTCCTCAACATATGCTCCATGTTTGGTAAATCGTACCTAAAAACCATTCTCAAGAATCTAACCTACACTCATAAGGTTATTTATAATGGTTGGCACATAACCAACTCTCCTTAGTAAGTTCATGTTACAATTAAATGTCTTCACATTACCTATCTTCTCAACTCAATGTCTTGTGTCATCTTTGTTTCGACTTCATGTTTGTTTTTTTGATCTTCGGAGTCTGAGATTAGAGCCACATTTCTTGCCACATGATTTGAGCATCCATCATGTATGTAGAGCAGATGCTCATCAAAATTACCTTCCTTCATTTTCATGTTTATGAGTAGAAGTAAATCCACTTGAGCTTCATCATCTACATAGTTTTTGTAGTTTCTCCTTCCTTTGTATCCTTTTTTATAGTTGATTTATATGTGTTGTTGTTATATCCATAAGAGTTATTGAATCTACCCCTTAAGTTTCCATAGCCTCCCTTGTATCATCTTCCTCTCTAACTCCTTGGGTTTGTGAAACAATTTTTTGTTATGTGATTTGATAAACCACATATATCCTAGGATCATGAGCTTTGAGCTCTCCATCTACCTTGTCTAGCTCCTTTGCCTCTTCCTCTTGGACACTACCTCTACCTAAAAAATTGACTTGAGAGGTACTTCCTTCATGATCAAATGTTTTACCCTTTCCTTTGTATTTACAGAAGAAAAACTCTAAGAAACTTTGTATTTATGGAACATCAGGTCTCTATAATTTGTTCCATGCTGAAAGCCTGGTAGCATTTGTCGAGAGAGCTTTTGCACACCTTAAATCAAAGTGGTAAGCTAACTCATGCATGTTATTTCATGAATTTATACTCACCATACACTAAGCAATGAATTTAAGAAGTTTGGGGGGTAAACCCGACTTTTAAGGAAGAAGAAGTTTCATAGATCCTATCACTTATATATGAAGTTTTATGGATCCAATGATGATGATGTTGATATATTTAGTTAGTGATGTGTGCAAACACACTACGATCATCGGGACACTTTTCCCCTCTTAAGGAGGTTTTTTTCCCTCGGCTTGTATATACACCTATTATCCTAATGGGCTACTTATCTTTGTACATTCTAGTGGTAATACATTCAGTATAGTGTGTTGTGTGCCAAGCTTCTTCTTCTTCCTTATGTTTTTCGTGTGATTTTGGAGACCTCGAACTTCAACAATTGGTAATAGAGCAACCACTTCATCTAGGGTGTCGTTGACACCCCTCTATAGTGCTTGTGTAGGATATTTTGTCTTTTTGTGCCAAAGATGTATACAAGTTTTGGTTTGCTAGTATAAGCATCTCGAAGTCTGCTACAAGTTTAGAAAATCTCGACAGGGTAATTCTATTCAACTTTTTGAGATACACTCAATTTTTTGCATCATGGTATTTTAGTTAGTGGCCATGGCTGAAGTAGTGATGTATTCTGCATGTTGGATCTTGAGGATAAGTTGGATGGTACCAATTACCCATTATGGGCTTATATGATGTGTCATGTATTGGTTGCAAAAGGATTGTGGAATATTGTGTAGGGTGCTGAAAAATGTCCTATTACATATACAAACACAGTTGCTGAAGGTGATGTAGATGGCATTGAAGATGATGATATTCTTCATCTTCCTGTTCGTGCTGCAGTTCCTGCTACACCTACTTTAGAGAAAATTTGTTGGGATGGAAGAGATGCTCAAGCACATGCATTGATAGCCTTATTTGTCAAACATGCCATTATTCCTCACATTCACTCTTGTAGAATGGAAAAGGATGCTTGGGATACACTTACCACTTTATACTAGGCATAGAATGAGGCTTCTGTTGCTTACCTCCAAAAATATCTAGAGAGTGAGTACATGAATGAAGGTGATTCTATGGACAGCTTTCTGACAAAGATCAAAGAGTTGAAGGAACAACCGATTTCTGTTGATGAAGTTATACTAGCAGAACATTCTAAATGGTCTTCCTGATTTATATCAGAGTTTTGCTTCTAGTCTTTGTTTGATGATTAAAGGAAATCCAAATGCCTTGAAATTTGAGGAGTTAGTCTCTCTTCTGTTGTAGGAAGATCAGTCAAGGCAGAACAGGTCCATTATGTGTGTTGCAAATCAAGCTTTCTTGGCTAGTCAGAAGGACAAAGGTAAATGGAGCTCATCTACTAATAAGAAAAATTCTACAAATGTTGCACATTCGAAGAAGGAAGAAAAATATGAGAAGAAATCAAAAAATCAAAAATTCTTTTGTAAGTATTGTAAAGGAAACAATCATGTCATAAAGAATTGTCAAAAACTAGCTACAAAAGAGGCAAAGAAAAAAGAGGTTGGAATGGTTCTTGCAAAGGCCTCTACATTGAAAACAGAGTCTACTAATCTTGTGTAGAATGAAGAATGGGCATTTACTACTGTTGGCAGTTTTGAACCATCTTCCCATGAGTAGTGTACATCTACAACAAACTCATATGCTTTTTACTTTGATAGTGGGGCAATCAAACATATTACCTCACAACATAGTTTCTTCACTTCAGTTGAGCCTATCCCTACATGTAATACTGTCACATGTGCTAACAACTCCTCTTATCTTGTTATGGGAGTTGGTAAGATCATTCTCACTACTATTGATGGTAGCTCTTTTACATTTTCAAATGTGTTATTTGTGCTAGGGATCAAGAAAAATCTATTATCAGTTTCTACATTGGCCAAGATTGGCTTGGTTGTGAAATTTGTTGATGACAAATGTATAGTTCATGATCTATCAAATGGCGATGTGATTATTGCTTCTGGAATTTTAGGTCATATGTTGTATAAGCTCATAGATTATGAAAAATCTGTGAATGATTCAGCATATGCAATACATGACTCTCAAGCTATGTTAGATGCAAAGCTTTGGCACGCATGCTTTGGTCATCTGAATTTTGCTAGTTTGTTATGCATGTAGAAATCTGAAATGGTGTAAAATTACAACTTGTTCACAATGATGTCTCTGGTCCTATGCAGACACCCTTTTTTGGAAATTATCTTCACTTCATGACTCTCATTGATGATTTTTCTAGGCATGCATGGGTATACCCAATAAAAGCAAAGCTGGAAGTGTTTATGTGCTTCAAAACATTTTTGGTTTTGGCACTAAAATCTATCAGCATGTAAAATGGGCACCCTTCATTCTGATCGAGGGGGGAATATATGTCTTCAGAGTTTAATGCATTTCTGGCTAAATGTGGGATAAAACATCAATGTACAGTGCCGTATACACCGCAACAGAATGGAGTTGCTAAAAGGAAGAACAAGTCACTCATGGAGATGGGGAGGTGTATGGTCAAGAGTCACGATCTACCACATAGTTTCTCGCTTGAGGTTGTTATGTGTGCAGCATATGTACTTAATAGGTGTCCCACTAAAGAGATGTAGTCTATCACTCCATATGTGGCTTGGCATGGTCGCAAGCCATATGTTGCTCACGTATGTGTTTTTGGTTGTTTGGCATATGCATTAGTTCCTGAACAACAATGTAGAAAATTAGATGATAAAGTAGTGAAATGTAGTTTTGTTGGGTATAGTTCTAAAAGCAAAGGTTATCGTCTGTATCATCCATAGACTAAACACATTTTGGTTAGCTATGATGTTGTTTTTGTGGAAGATGCTATTCAGCCATTACTTTCATGTACTAAGGAGACATTAGTTAGCTCCAAAGACATGTATGAAACTTTGCTACCTTTTTTTATAGGTGGACAGTCTTCTCCTCATCCTAATGAGGAAATTTCTTAGCATTTACAGGTCTCATGTGATGACATGATGCAGATTTCTGATGCACTTGTTGATGAGAGAAATGATATTGAGGAGGTAAAAACTATGACAAAATGGTTGGTGCAGACTTTGCATGAGAGCTAGAAAATTCGATGCATCTCTATCATATCGTACTCGTTCAAGCTCTCATTAAAATGCTATGCTATGGCTGCCTTTAGTCTTTGTGATGAGAATGAGCTTGTTTTGTTTGATTAAGCACAAAATTCTAAAAATTGGATGGTCTCTATGCAATCAGAATATGATGCTATCATGAAAAATGGTACCTAGTCTTTATGTGGCTTGCCTCTTGGCAAGAAGGCCATTAGCATCAAGTGGGTATACAAGCTGAAGCATAAGCCTCATGGAACAATTGACAGGTATAATGCTAGGCTTGTTACAAAGGGTTGTGCATAGGAAAGAGGCATTGATTTTAATGGAACCTTTGCACCTACATGCCCAATGACTACTGTTCGTAGCATCTGTGCAGTTGCACCTCATCATGGTTGGAATGACATCAAGTGCACATTAAAATTGCATTTCTAAATGGTGACTTGCATGAAGAAGTATATGTTTTTCAGCCCCGTGGCTTTGTGCAAAAAGGGCATTAAAACTAGGTGTTGAGATTGAAAAAGGCATTTTATGGGTTGGAACAAGCACCACCTGCTTGGTATGAAAAAGTTCATGCCTACATGTGTGCATATGCTTTTGAGAATAGTCCAACAGAGAGTACTTTATATGTTAAGCATGCTAATGATGTGCTTCTTATCATTGTTGTGTATGTTGATGACATGCTCTTCACTGGTCCTCATGAAAAGCATATTGCTGATTTTAAGGCTGATTTGCATGCCTCATTTGAGATGTCTAATTTGGGGCATTTGCATCATTATTTGGGCATCTAGTTTATGCAAATTGATGATAGAATAGCTTTGTTTCAAACAAAATATATTGACACATGATTGCAGCATTTTGGCCTTGAAGACCACAAACCTATTGCCACCCCTATGGAGACAGTTTTACAATTGAGCCTTCATGATGCTTGAGATGCATTTGATGTTGTTTTCTATCAGCAAGCTTTTGGATGCTTGATTTACTTATGCATTACTTGGCCAGATATTCAGTTTGCTATCTCAAAGATGAGCAAGCTTATGCATTGTCCAAGTGTCAAGCATTGACATGCAGTTAAGCACATCTTTCGCTACTTGAGTGGTAACCGACCACTTGGATTGTTTTATCCCAAGGGGGGATCACTACTGCAAGATTTACATGCTTTTTTTGACTCTCATTGGGCTGGTTGCTATGACACTCGTGTGTCCACCAGTGGTTTTTTCTTCATGTTTGGTAGCTCATGCATATCTTGGTTGAGCAAGAAGCAGTGTACTATGCCTATTTCTAGTTGTAAGGCTGAGTATAAGGTAGCTTTCACAGTGATTGTTGAGTGTGTGTGGCTCAGACGTCTTATGGCTAATTTGGACGTTGGTTAGTCTTCTGCCACCACCATCTTTAGTGACAGTCAAAGCGCATTGGTAGTTGGGAGGAACCCTATTTTCCATGCTCGCACTAAGGAAATTGAGGTGCATTATCATTATTCAGGGAGAATTTCTCTGCTAGAGAGATCAACATGGCATATATGCCAATGTAGGAGAACATTGCAGACCTTTTCATGAAGGATCTACCTAGTTAGACATTTGAAGCTTTTCGCAAAGCTTTGGGATTACTTCCTTGGCACTTCTTTATACATGATTGCAAGCTCCTTGTTCACCGCATCACTCCCAGGGGGATCTGTTCATATATTTAGGTAGTGATGTGGGTGAACACACTAGGACTATCGAGGCACTATTTTCCCTCTTTAGGAGGTTTTCTCCCTGGCTTGTATATATGCCTATTACCCTAATGGGTTACTTATCTTTGTACATTCTAGTGGTAATACATTCAGTATAGTGTGTTATGCTCAAAGCTTCTTCTTCTTCCTTGTGTTGTTCATGTGTTTCCACACACCGCAAACTCCAATAGATGAAACTTTATATTAAGCTTATAACAATCCTAGCTAAGTCACCGTTTTGATGGATTGAAAAAAGAGTACCTATAGAATGAGAAATTAACAAGGTATTGTAATAGTAGACAAAGCTTGAAATACAATGAAAATTATGCTTTAAATGTATTGTTACTGCACATATGATACAAAGGCATTGTGGAGGAGTTCTCTCAATTTGAGATACTACAAAATACACTCAATGAGAGTGTGAAGATCTTATCAAATCTTTCTAGATCCCATGACTGTATTGATAATGTATTTATACATCCATTTTTGAATTGATGGTAGTTATAGACTCTACCTAAAAGGTACTCCTAGTTTCTATGAAAAATTTGGATTTGAACTCAAAACCAAGTCATAGCTTTTGGCTTCCTCTAATCAGGAGATTCTCTCTTTTTCAACACTTTTATTTTTTACTATGATAATCTAAGGAATTTACCTTTGAATACTCCAAGGCATATGTTGTAATGGGTTTACATTCATGCCTATGAATTAGAGAGAAATCCAATGAGCATTGGACAAGCTCTTAAGATTGCTCCATGTAGAAACATTCAATAAGAATTTTAGGTCCTCTTTAAACATCTTTATGTCACTGGTGGAAGAATATTCAACTTTTAGGTAGCTTGAAGCTTGAATGGCCTCACATGTATACTCATAGATACATATTCTCACTCATAGATACCTCACAAAGTTGCTATAATTTAGGGACACTAGACCAAATCATATTTTGTGAACAAAGTAGTTTTATTCTAATTTATATGAACGAGCAATTTGAGAAATTTTAAATATTGAGGCTCTCAATTTTCATTTATGTAAGCCCAAATGCCAATTTGTCAAAGCTAATACTTGGAGTTTAAGGCCTTACTTATTAGAAACAATCACACTCTCTTATGATACCCATAACTCACAACTAATAAATCACATTTTCTCTCTTTCTTTCTCTCTCTCTCTCTCTCTCTCTCTCTCTCTCTCTCCCCTCCCTCCCTCCCTCCCTCCCTCTCTCTCTCTCTCTCTCTCTCTCTCTCAACTCATAGTGCCTCACCCCATCTCACGCAACCCCCCCAACCCCCGTTTCCCTTCTCTCTCTCTCTCTCTCTCTCTCTCTCTCTCTCTCTCTCTTTCTATCTCTCTCTCTCCTCTCTCTCTTCCTCTCTCTCTTCCTCTCTATCTCCTCTCTCTCTCTCACTCACGCTCTCTCTTTCTCTCTCCTCTCTCGCCATTCATCCTTGCCCCTCTTGCATTTGCAGGCCTCCTCTCATCATCTTCTCTCTCTCTCTCTCTCTTTCTCCCCTTTTCAAAAGCCAGAGGTCATAGAACTCACAAAATTGACTAGTCACCAAAGTCATAGCGTCTCTCTCTCTCTATCTCTCTCTCTTTCTCTCTCTCTCTCTCTCTCTCTCTCTCTCTCTCTCTCTCTCTCTCTCTCTCTCTCTCTCTCTCTCTCTCTCTCTCCTCTCCCCCATCCACCTGCCATCCTACCCCCTTGTGCCACACTATCACATCACAACCCCCTCACTCTCTCTTTCTCGCTCTATCTATCTCTTTGTCTCATTCTCTCTCTCTCTCTCTCTCTCTCTCTCTCTCTCTCTCTCCCCCCCCTTCCACCCCACCATCCCTTCCGCCTGCAGTCCCATGCATTGGCATCCCCTCGCAAGCCTGCAAGCTCTCTCCTCATGGCTCTCTCTCGCTCTCTCTCCACCATCCTTGCCTCCCCTCACTACCAGAGCACCACATGCCCGTCCTCTCGCATCTTCTCAACATCTCTTGATCATAGCCCCATAGTCAGGTTCTCTCTCTCTCTCTCTCTCTCTCTGTTTCTCTCTCTCTCTATGTCTCTCTCTCTTTGTCTCTCTCTCTCTCTACCATATAGAGAATCACTTCATCGTGCTCAAACACTCGTGAGATTTCTCACTGTAAATTTATTGCTCAGAAGTAGGGCTTTTTTTTCCTCATACAATCTCACTCATTTGCTACAAAGTACGCATCTACTATGGAACCGAAGGACATGGACTCTCTCGACCTTTCAATGTTTGAACTTCATGGACTTGATGCACATGAAGGATCCATCAGTGCAGGCAAACAATATGAATGGTGATGTTTAGGGATTAAATGGACTTCTAAAAATAATGTTCTTTCTTTAGTATAAAGAAGGCATGAATCTCAACAATAAGTCAGATGCTTGTTGTGCAAAGAAAAGATGGCACAAATCTATAGAGATTGCATAACACAAATCTATAGAGAGGGCATGAATCCACATAGAGAGAAATATCAAAACATATGTTTTTTGCCCATAGATTAAGTGATGAGTAAGTACAACACATGATCCACAAATGAATGTCTTCAAATTAATGAGATTACACAACAAAGATCACAAGGTACACCAGCTTGTGGTGACAACTAAGAAATTCTACCACTGTGAATGTTGAAGAGTGTTCACAAAAACTTTGTAATGATGAAATACACCACCAAAATGGCTCTATTTTTTTTTATGGGAATTCAGTTGTCAATACGACAAGGACTTAGTGCATCGAGGGAGGATCAGACCTTGGCAACTACTTGATTTAGCTAAACCAACTTGGCAACTACCACATTAAGATGGGCTCCACCATTCCTATGAAGGGTGAAAGTGAGAATTATTGCAAGAATATTTCCGCCAAGCCCCGTAGTGTCATAAGCTAATTTAAGGACCTAATTAAGGCTAGTCGCCAGAGCCAAAATTAGCCCTCTCCATTTTTGGCCACCACCTTTGGTGCATACTTAGTGAATGTTGGGATTCCACAAGGCCACTCCGCACCTCTTTGGAGTCTATATAAGTAGATGATTGGTACTCATGGGGGATTACCATTACCATTGGCATTGGGGATTAGCATTACCATAGATCCAACACCATTTCTAGACTACTCTCTACATTATGTTTCTACTTGCACACTATTGGGGGTTAGTCTATGGTGATTATACAGAGCGTGGGCCTCTTAGTGGAGTTGGTATTAGCATTACAAAGTGATTGAGTGGCTTGGATATAGTCTTCTGGTGTGACGCTGTCGCATTTATCTTAGAGAGAGTTCTTCATCCCTACTATATTCTTTTGATGATTGGTACTTTCTGTATTGATCCCTTCTAAGTTCAGGATTGGGATGGAAGCCCATTGTATCACTCATTTGGAGTACTTCTGACCTATGTAATCATGCAGTGAGCTAAGAAATTGGGGTTCTCTCCTATATGTGTGTTGACAGTATACGGGACGAAGCAAGTACGGACACACATGCAGATCTAGCACTAAGGCAACCCTTCATTTTTTTTCAAAACCCTTACATCATTTTAAAGTGATTCTCATCACTAAAAACCCCTGTAAATACCATTTTCACTTTTTTGTAGCTCCATTTTGTACAAGCCGAGGAGTCCTCGAGCTTGAGGAGCCTTAGAAGTAGTTGCCGGCCAATTTTCATAATTTTTAGATCTCGTTTGAGCCCTCAAATAAGCCCTGGAACCTAATTTTTAACTAGGCCGGACACTAGGTCTGGACAGGGCCAAAGCTAGTCAAAAACTATAAATAGAGCTAGAGAGCTCATTTTTGGGGTTGGCTTGTTGTAGTTTGAGCTTGTATGAGAACTTTCTTGCAATAGAAGAGATTCCATTGTCTTACTCTCTTTGTTCTTACCGTGTGTGCGCGTGTGTGTGTATGTGTGTGCATGCTTGTGTGCTTCTAACTCACGCACTTGTGCTTCCACTTGCTCGTGGTCTTCATACCATCCTCATGTCTTCCCGGATTGACATTAAAGGAGGTGCTACTCATCACTGAGCTACACCAAATTTTGGCGCCGTTGCCGGGGATCGAGCTTTGAGGACGAGCGTGTGATGGTAAGACGTAGAGAGGACGCGTTGGAATGGTAAGTAGTAGGTAAATTTCTGATTTTTCTCCATCTCCTTCTTCATCTCCACCTCCTTCTTCATCTCCATCTCCATCTTCATCTCCACCTCCTTCTCCACTACATATTCCCTCTTCCTTATCATTCCCTCATTTGTTGTGTGCGAGTTTGAGAGAGAGTGAGTGTGTGTGCTTGTCTTTGTGTGCTTTTTTGCATGTTTCTTGCAGGTGGCAGCTCCATCATCATCTCCAGCAAGCTCAGCAGGTACAGAAATTGTCTGCACAGTCCCCGCGACGTTGAGCTCGAGCTATCGCGACACTCCGAAAATTTCACCCAATCACGATTCTGAGTGCACCACGACACTGCGCAGGCCTAGAGCTCCCAGGATCCCTAGATAGAACAGAAAAATTCACCATATCCCGAGCTATCGCGACAGCCCGACCTATCGCAACACTTCACGAGCTATCGCGACACCTCACGAGCTATCGCGACACTCCGACCTATCGCGACACTTCACGAGCTATCGCGACACCCCGACCTATCGCGACACTTCACGAGCTATCGCGACACCTCACGAGCTATCGCGACACTCCGACCTATCGCGACACTTCACGAGCTATCGCGACACCCCGACCTATCGCGACACTTCACGAGCTATCGCGACACCCCGACCTATCGCGACACTTCACGAGCTATCGCGACACCCCGACCTATCGCGACACCTCACGAGCTATCGCGACACCTCACGAGCTATCGCGACACCCCGACCTATCGCGACACTTCACGAGCTATCGCGACACCTCGACCTATCGCGACACTTCACGAGCTATCGCGACACCTCACGAGCTATCGCGACACCTCGACCTATCGCGACACTTCCCACCTATCGCGACACCTCGACCCGACCTATCGCGATACACGGCCTTTAACGCATGAAAAGTTAGGGTTAATTTTGAGTGAATTGAAGGGTAGTTGAGCTTAATTTTAGGCACCTTGGTATAACTTTAGAACCTTGGAAGTGGGCAAAAGACCTAGAAACCAGAGAGGGATCTCCTGAACCTTGAGAGCCTGTTTTGACCCTATAGTGCCTGAATGGTCATAACTTGACCATACGAACTCCAATTGATGAGATTTTGGTCTCGTTTGTAAGAATCATACGCGGAGTTTTAGAACATGCATTTTTAAGTTGACCTTTAGGTGGAACTAAGTTGTTCTCAGATTCAGGGGGTACAGTGAGTTACTCCAGGGGGACTAAAATTATTGAAGTGTGTCTTTCAATTACTTGTGGCAATAGAGCTATACTAACGGGTGAGCTTTTGCAGGAACTTGGTGTGCGCTCAAGGCAATCCAAAGCAAGCTAGCAAGGGTGAGTACCAAGCTTGGGAGAAGGCTTCCTGGGCTTGTGTAGCAGTCTGGTCAACCAGCTAATTGAGGTTGGAAGATCTCTCAACCCTCCTTTGTCAATTCCTAGCCTAGGCTAAGTACGACTTAGGTGTGGTAATTAATTAGGGCAACGTTAGGCACGAATCAAGTCCAAGAGTATTAATCAACCAAGTGCAAGAAGTAAATAGGTCTTAAGTGCGAAAACCCTAAGGGACAAAAGGTAAACAAGAATCGATCACTTATCAAGTGCGGAAATTCACTTAAGTACTCCTGACGACGAAATTTCAGACAAGACTAGAAACATAATATTCAACTAAAAAGAACAAAGTGATTGGTGCAAAATCAACCTGCAATGAGAGTGTGCTTGGGTTCCAGGGGGTAAATAAATCAGGCATATGAACCTTAGATCAGGCAGACACTTAGGCCGAGACAGACAAAGCCTCAGATCTTCTGAAGCTAGTGTCAATCACACTGCCAGGTCTTGGGCCCAACAGTTGAGTGATTACCCATACACTCCCAGATCAGAAACAAGTGATTCTGAGATGTCCTATCACATGGAGAGACCAGTAGGTAGTTCAGGGTTGGCTTATCTAGAAAAGCCAGAGGGGCCTTATAAGACTCAATTGGAATATATCAGGACGAATTGTCTAGGTGCTCGCATCTACGAAGACGGACTGAGAAGATCGGTGGTCCAGATTAAGAACCCCGATCAACCCCATGGAATAGACCACCCGGAAGTCAAGTTTGAGAATGGAGCATACCTAGATAAAGAGGGGACTATATATGTAGTCACCACTCTTCCTGATAGAACTGATGAGTTTGGAAATGTGATTGCGGAGACCGACATGGGTGATATAGAGCAAGGGAACTTAGAGAGAGAGCCAAGAACTCCCCGTGGTAAATCTGTCTTGACCAGAATCATGACTCCAGAGTGGATTCCACAGGATAATAAAAGCATAGATCTGCTTTTAAATCGAGAAACCGATGAGGCTTTTTGGAGATATAAATCTTCTCAATCTCAGGAAGTGAGTGCCCTCACAATCTATGAGTTTAAAGACCCTGATAGCCCAGGTCAAGTAACCTACCTAGACAATGCATCAGAGAGAATCTTCGTGGTCACTGAGCATGGCAGACATGCCTACACATGGAAGGGAGAATTTGTTTTTCCCCAACCAAGGTCTAATGTGTCCTTTGGTCACCAAGGAGCTGGGACCTCCCAAGCTCATGGGGCTCAGAGAGATAGAAGTAGAGACAAACCTGAGGTAAGTTTCGCCAACTCCCTGGGAAGAGAAAGAACGGGAACAGAAAGGAATAGGGTAGAACCTGAGAGACATAGAACCCCATGGAATCACCGGGACATTGATGATTTTCCTTTGCCAAGGCCGAGAGAACACACTAGGACCCTACGACCAACTCAACTGGTGAAGTCCATGAAGAATTATTTCGATGGCACGGGAGACCCTTATGACCATGTGGCAGAATTTCGACAAGTGTTGAAAGCTGAACAGGTAGAGGACCTATTCACACAATATAATGCTTTCGGTCTAACCCTTAGGAACACTGCCCTTACGTGGTTCCAACCACTGAATGAGAGGCATTTCAGAAACATAGACCAACTCTTAGAGGCATTTATTGTTAAGTTTTCTAAGAGTGGAATCAGGCATAACACCTCCTCACTAATTCATAGCTTCAAACAAACACCTCAAGAGACGGTCAGACTAGCTGGAAGAAGGTTTAGACAGTACCTGGAGAGATGCCCGATGCCGGAGTTACCCACACCAGCCAAACAAGTGGCCTTGTTCCTAGACGGATTGTTGAGCACTAAGCTCAGGTCATATGTGTACCTGAAGGACCCCAGAACGATAGAGGAGTGCGTGCGCATGTGCATAGACATTGAGGACAATCTAGGTGAGGAATTAAAACTATAAAAAATCTATAAGGATTCTGATAGCTCTAGTAACATGGCATCTGGTCAATCCACATCCATCGAGGAACTTGCAGAGAAGGTAGCCCAAAAACTAGGTGTCTCTAGCAAGCAAATTCCAAGATTTGCCCCAGTTAAGCGGTGTTACAATTGTGGCGGTGAACATATGGCAAGTGTATGTCCCATTATGGCCCAGCCTCAGGCGAATCCTAGTAGCCAGTACTGCACCATAGAGCGCAGGTACACCAATCACACGGCACAAGACTGCCCATATAACAAACAAACTATTAGGCAAAATTATCCTCAGCCATATCCACAACATGGTAGGTACCAGAATCAGTACCCATCACCACAATACAACAAACCACAACAAACTTATCAGCCACCTTACCAAGGGCAGCAGAGACCTCAACCAGTCCTAGTGCAGCAACCCCCTGCTCCAACCAATGTGATCCCACTGAAATATGCATCTACTGAAGAAAATCCGAATAGAGCCATAGTTCCACTCACCCCATTGCTATCAGACAGTGATCCAAGTGACCATAGTTTTGACTCCACACATATTGATAGCCCACATGCTTACTACATGCAGTCACCCGAGCATAACGAGTCATACTATTATGAGGACCCAAGTGAAAATAGTGGGGAACCTGAGTATTCTAATGTTATGTACACAAACCCCAACTCTAGACCTCAACCTAGGCAGGTACGACCCCCATTGCCTAGAGGACCATGCTTCAGATGTCAGGGAGATCACCTTATACGTGATTGTCCACTGCCTACCCCTACACAGCCTCAACCAGTAACCATTCAGGGCTTCTGTCAAGACTGTGGGAAAGAGCATCTCCTACGAGATTGCCCGAAGAACCCTAATAACATGCCTAAAATCACTCCTATCAATGTTGTTGGGTTAGTTGTAGACTCCACAGGAAGTGTGACTTCCACTGCACCTGTGCAGGTGATCACAAGAGCCCAGGCTCTTCAACAACACCAAGGTGTTGGTCCCGAAAAGAGCCCCGAGGTGGGTGAAACAGAGAGCATAACCAAAAAGAGAACTAGCGCCTGGAAGGATAGTCGTGAAAGAATGAAGAGGCAATGGGCAAAAAAGATAAACGAACTTGAAGAAAGCGTGAGAGAGACCAAGGCAAAAATCACAGAGATCACATCTCAACCGCACTACCACACACGTCCACCACTACCATCCCCAGCATCCTCCATTTCTCCACCCTCTAATACACCCCTCGTAACCCACCCACCACCCCGAGTAGGATCAGTATTAGCTGACCCCACTCCTGAAGGCTTGGACATGATGTTCAAGGCCTACCAGGCTCGACTTCAAGAAGGGCCAACAGCTGCAAATCTAGACAAGAGTTACCCTAGAGCAGATTTAGAGATTGAACGGATGAAAATGTGCATGAAAATGGTAGAACAAGCTCAAGCTATACTTGAGACTAGTCAAAAGTTCAATCAGACAAACTCTGTCAAGCCGGATTTGCATTTCCAAGGCTTACTAGAAAGATTAGAGCAGTTGGTAAACAAATCACAAATTTCTTTACCTCCACAGGCTCAACCAGTTGTTGAAAGAGGAAGCTCACCACCTAAGGGAGCTTATGTTCCTAATTCCACGGATGCTGGAATACCTCCTTCAATTCAACAGTACTCTCAAGAGTTCTTGCGGGAAATACAAGAAGAGAAATGGGCCAAGGAGAAGGGTGATTCCCCTCCTATTCCTGAGATTGATGATCTTCATGATCAATTTCCCCAAGACATTCCCTCTATCTATGGGGATCAAACAGAGCAACAAGAGGATGAGAGATTAGATTTTGAATCTAATTCTTTACAAGAGTTGCCTCAGTTCACAGGCCCATGGGAATCTGAATCTCTCCAGATCAGAGCTCCCACAATATTGGTGAGAAAGGAAGACTCAGTGATTCCCAGGAACACTGATGTTGTGAAGAACACTAAGGTTCAATGTCACCTCACTGTAGAGGAACTCCTCAAGGCAAAACCGGAGCTCTGGAATCATGTGAAGGATCAGGTTCCAGAACTTGAATCCAATACACCAAAAGTAGGCTCTAAACAAAAAGTACCAGAGATACCTCTCGACAAGATAGGGGACATGAGTGAAGGTGAAGAAGGTAACACTTATCTTCCGATCTCCTATCAAGGTTACACAACCAAAGCAATTGTGGATTCGGGTGCTGGTGTTGCTATTGCGACCACCTCCTTGTGGAAGCGATGGGGCAAACCCACCTTAAGACCAACGAGAATGAAACTTCAAATGGCAGATGGTCATTTTGAAAGACCTCTCGGATTGCTTGAAGGGATAACTCTAACCACTTGTGGCGTAGAGTTTGAACATACATTTGCTATATGTGACTTTGAGAAAAATAATGTTTACGAGATGATCCTAGGAAGACCCTTCCTACGACAATTGCATATAGTACAAGATTGGGGAACCAACTCCTTGTACTTACAGCACTTAGGGGTCACCACCAAGGTCAATCTGAAGGATTACACCTTCAGAGATGTACCACCCCTACAGTGGAATCCTATCCACAAAGCGAAAGAAGATTCTATCTCCGTGCATTCTAGAAGTTCACCTGAACCATCCTGGCTGCATGAAGATACTCACTTGTGGATGTGCAAGGTCGCTGAGGAAGAGGAAAAGCGCCTAAAAGCGAGAGAAGAAGGAACTCCCCCAGGAGATAGACCGATAAAAGACCCAGCCTATACACCAATGATATTTCCAGATGAGGAATTTGAGCCTCATGGTTGGGCAGAAATCCTAGCTACCATGGACATTGCAGTTAATGAGGAACAATGGACACCCCATTGTGATGAGGAGGGTTATGACATTTCAGTGTTCATGTGTCAGCCCTTGTTGGAAGAGTGTGATCCTAGTGAGTTCATAGAAGAAGAAGAGAATGACGATGATCTAGAATCCATTGTGATGGATACATACTTTGAATCAGAGGAACACTACTTAGAAGAGCTAGGAGTGTTAACCCAAAAGGAAGAAGAACCCCGTGCGAGTATTAAAACGATAAGTTCAAAGAAAGGAAGTGAAGGAGGTCAAAAGAAAAAGAAAAAAAAGCAGTGAGACAAGAAGAGGAAGAATCATTGTTTGAAGTACCAGAAAATTTCAAGAAATATGAAGTGGAAGACCGGAAAATTTTGGTACGAATGCCTAAGAGAGAGGCCATTATAGGAGAAGCATATGACAATAAAGAAAAGACCAAAAAAATTGTAGTGACCATTGAAGGGAACGAAGAACGATGTACGTACATAGGAGACGACCTAAGTGCAGAAGAAGAAGCAGAGCTTGTAGCTCTATTAAGGGAGTATAGGGATGTGTTCGCATAGCACTATAGAGACTTGAAAGGAGTAGATCCAGAGATTTGCTCTCATACGATTCCGATGACCGCTGATGCCAAGCCCACCAAACAAAAGCCCTACACATATAATGACAATTATGCCGCCAAAATAAAAGAGGAAATTGACAGGCTGATCGAAGCCGGATTCATCTATGAGATTGAGCACACTGAATGGGTGTCCCCCATTGTAGTGGTGCCCAAGAAGAATGGGAAATTGCGAGTGTGCATTAACCTTAAAAAAGTCAATGCCGCTACGATCCGAGATAGTTATCCTCTTCCAATCACCGAACATCTATTGGAGCGTGTTGCAGGCAAGGAAGTTTACAGCTTCCTTGATGGATTTTCAGGTTACAACCAAGTAGCCATTGCCCCCGAAGATCAACACAAAACGGCCTTTGCCACGGAATGGGGAATCTTTGCATTTCGTGTGATGCCATTTGGGCTCACCAATGCACCTGCAACATTCCAAAGACTCATGTGTCATGTCTTCAAAGAGTTCTTGCGAAAGAGCTTAGAAGTATATGTGGATGATTTGTGCGCTCATTCCCAAGAGAGAAGTTACCACATCCATGAGCTCAGGCAAATCTTCAACAAGTGTAGAGATTATCGAGTGTGTCTGAATCCAGAGAAGTGTGTGTTTATGGTACGACAAGGTAAGATCTTAGGTCACATTGTTTCTAAGAATGGAATATCAACAGATGAAGACAAGGTAAGAGCAATAGCAGAATTGGCCAGACCAAGGAATGTGAAAGAGGTACAAGCCTTTATGGGCCATTGTGGATATTACCGTAGGTTTATCCACATGTATGCCATCATAGCTAGACCTCTCTATGGGTTGTTAACAAATTTTGAGTGGAGTGAGGAATGCGAGACTTCCTTCAACGAGCTGAAGAGACGTCTGTGCACAGCACCAATATTGACTACTCCGGATTGGAGCAAACCCTTCCATGTCCATGTAGATGCCTCCAATCATGCAATAGGATGCGTACTAGCACAACCCACAGGTGAGGGAAACCTGGATTTGCCAATAGCATATGCTAGTAGGCAATTAAATGCAGCTGAACGGAATTATACCACAACGGAAAGAGAAGGCCTAGGTATGGTATATGCTGTGAAGAAGTTTAGACACTATCTATTGGCCAATAAGTTCAAGTTTTTCACTGATCATCAAGCTTTACTATATTTGGTCAATAAACCTTGCAATACAGGCCGCTTAGTAAGATGGTTCCTCTTACTAATGGAATACGACTTTGAAGTTGTTGTCAGGAAAGGTAGAACCCATCTTAGGGCAGACCATCTTTCTCGCATCACTTCAGGAGAGCCACCACAAGGAGTGTCTGATGAATTGCCCGATGCTTATCTGTTCAATTTAGAAGTTGTTCCTAAATGGGCAAATAAGTTGGTACCAGTCCTAGCCTTCGGGCCTGCAAACAAAAATGTTAAAACAAGCAAAGAGGAAATTGTAAAATCGTTAAAGTATCAAATATTGGCCGGAAGTATGTACAAGCAAGATACCGAGGGTGTATTAGCTTGTTGTGTCGAGGATGATGAACATGCTAGTTGGTTGCAACAAGCCCATGAGGGACTGCTAGGGAATCACTACTCTAAACAACGAACATTGCAGAATCTAAAACGCTTAGGAGTGTATTGGCCTAGCATGGACAAAGAAATACAAGAGTGGATCCAGAGTTGTCCAGGGTGCCAGGAGAGACCCCCAGTGGAGCATGCCACTCTTTATCACGTGTCATTAATCCCAGATTGGAGTGCTCCATTGGTCGAGTTCATGAGATCGGGAACATTACCCAATCAGGCTAGTCTTGCAAGAAAACGGAGCATGGAGCAAGAGGCTCAAGACTATGCCTTAGTAGGAGACAACCTATATCGAAGAGGCAAGGATGGTTACCTAAGACTGTGCGTTCATGAATCAGACTACTTGAAAGTCTTAGAAACGGCACACAGCGGTGCTGCAGGTGGACACTTTGGGCCTGACAGAGTAATTAAGACCATTCTATTCTCGGGACTGTGGTGGCCCACTCTTCATATGGATGCACATACTTATGTGAAGAGTTGCGACACATGCCAACGTGCCCAATATCCGATAAGAAAAGATGAAATGCCATTAAGACCAATGATGGGAGGACGTGCATTTTCAAAGTGGGGTATAGACTTTGTAGGTCCCATTAACCCCCCAGCTAGAAACTCCCATGCAGAATACATTATTGTAGCCACAGATTACCTTACAAAGTGGGTGGAAGTAAAGGCCACGACAAAGAATGATGCTCAAACGACGGCTAAGTTCTTATTCGAAAATGTGTTCACTAGATATGGGTTACCAATAGAGTTGGTTAGTGATAGAGGTACGCACTTCTTGAATGAGGTCATTGAAAATCTCCTTCAAGAATTCATGGTGATACATAAGAAGTCTGCACCCTATCACCCACAAGCTAACGGACAAGCCGAGAGCACGAATAAGATCCTATGTAACGTATTGACGAAACTGGTAAATAATAAACGCTCTGATTGGGACAGACAACTTCATCATGCTGTTTGGGCATACCGAGTTGCCTACAAAACGGTACTCAATGCCACCCCATTTCAGATGGTCTTCGGACAGAATGCAGTGCTACCACTAGATTTCCTAATCCCAGCCTTAAGAGTAGCACAAGAGCATGAGTGGAATGGACATGAGTTGTCCTCTAGGATCTTGGATCTAGAGCGTTTAGGTGAGACGAGGCTACGAGCAGCAGCAGGCATCTATGCTGCAAAGAAACGGCAAAAGGCATACTTTGATGCCCATGTGAAGGATAAGGGCTTGAAAGCAGGGGATCTAGTTTTAGTCTACACATTGAAACAACACGCAAGAAAGCTAGAAAAGAGAGGCTACGGACCTATGATCATTAATAGGATCTCCACGAGTGGAGCAGTACAACTAGCCACTTTAGAGGGGGATATCCTCCCAAACTATATTAGCGGGTGCAGAGTCAAGCTGTATCAGGAACCCCTTACGGAGGAAATGCTAAGTCGACTCAATACTGCTAAACAACGTAAAGAGGAGGAAAAACGAATTCGAGAAGAAGCACAGGCAGAGGCCATAGAACGCATTAAGCGCATGAAGCTAAGAAGACAAGGACTAGGGAGAGAACACTATAACCATCAGGAAACATCACCCAGATATTCCATGGCCATGTGTCAAGTAAAGTCAACCACTCATCCTAGCATAGTGGACAGGAGACCATTCATTACAGTTAGGCTAGAACACGGCAACCCTTGCCAAGAACTCAGGGCTTTAATTGACTCAGGTGCTGCGACTAGTGCGATTAGATGGTCCCACTATAAAGATTCAGGAATAGAAATGCGGCCAATTGAGGCATATCTCATAGGGTTAGGAGGCATGGAAACCCCTTGCATGGGTGAGGTGGACCTTCCTATCCTCATTAAGAATGTGACCATGACGGCGAAGCTACTAGTGTGCCATGATGACGACATGATAGAACCCCTAATCCTTGGCCAAGATTGGCTATACGATCACTCAGTGGACCTAAATCTTAGACAAGGCTCCTTACAGATTGGAACCTTAGAGCAGAAGCGAGTGATACCGCTTGACTTCCCTAACGGCATTCCGCCTGACGGTTGTGACCCTAGACCCTATGAAACACATGCGACGGAAGACCGGAAGATCTTTGATCAGCTCAATCACGCGACGTCTACACCAACCCGCTTGGGCTTGGCTATAGACAGTTGTCAATCAGAAAGACGACAGGAGATCTTCCCTGGGACTTCCTGCAAACTAGAAGGGGCAGCTACCCATCCGCGAGGGCAGATGGACACAATCAGCGGTTAGGTGGGTTGCATCAGCAGCCAAATGAGCACGACACCCTGCGGTGCTCATCCTTCCAAACTTGTTGCGGACAGGCCTAGATTAAAGTTAAAGAACGAATCACTTCCTAATGGGCAGGTCACGCAAGTGTTGGAGCTCCCTTCTTTTCCAAAGCAGAGCGTCCACCGACCTCTCAACCTCAACCACAGCAGAGTCAACCACGACGAAGGAACCCAGACCGACGGCAGTATCATAAGACGCAACAAGGAAAGCAGTCTAGGCCAACCAAAGGAAGCGGCACCAGACAAATTTGGGTGCCAAAAGGACAAAAAGCACCGAAGAACTCCAACAAAGCCGAGATTGACAAGCAAAAGGCAGGGCAGAAACAGAAGCAGTATCTGCCATCCCCTCGACCTTCTTTCACAAGTCCGAGCATTCGACAAATTTGGATCGCCAAAAAATACCTTACCCATAGACCCACACCCACGCAGATTTGGGTACCCAAAAGGTCCCAAATACATCACACTCCCATCCAGAAACCTTTACCTATCTTTAGCCCTAAGAGCTACGACCCCTCTATCCAAGCATGGAGAATTAAACTGTGTACTAAACCCCCTGACCCAATTCTGTAAATCCACCCACACTAACAACAGGAGCATTCCGAGCCCATTGCATAACCAAAGCATGCATCTAGGATGACACTGACCTCTAATCACCACTCACACCATCACAAACACTTCACCACTAACCACTGACCTCCGGGATTGTCATGTTAGTATTGTGAAGGGAACACCACTACATCTTGTTTCCTATACAACACTAATGTGCCTTTCGTCTTCCAACAGATAAGAAACCTACTCTCATGGCAACAACGGCAGGCACAAGCTCTCAGGCAGGATCTGGTGCTCCTATCAATTGGGATACCATGCCAGTGGAAGCTCCACCAACAGCTCGACCTGAAGAATTCTTGAATGTGCGAAGGATTCCTATTCCAGATCCACCCAATGGACTAACCGAAAGAGTAAAAGGTCACTCCCATTGGTTCAATGAAATGCCAGGGGATTTGGGAGACGCAGATCACATCTGGGAGTCCAAGATGGAGTGTGGAGGGGTTTGGTGGACCTTCTAGTTCTTTTCAAGAGAATTTGAGACCTTACAAAATGCAGCTCCACTTCAAGATATCTGGCAAAAGGCAGGACTACAAGCTTACTTCAGTGCAGCTCTACCTAAACCCGACTTCCTCAGGTGCTACTACTTGATTGCTACGATGAAACCTACCGGGGATAAAGATCACTCAGGCACATTTTGGGTGCCCTCCTTATCCAATCTGGAGGAGATGAGGAAGTTTGAATTAAATGTAACGTTAATCAGGGAAGCCCTTCAGATGTATGGCACGCATGTACCTTCTGACCGCGACCCCTTGATACCAGAGTCTATGAAAAGCAATAGAATCAAGAAACTAAAAGAAATGTGCGCCCTCACCCCCAACATTGCCATACCTCTGCGGATGTGCCTCCAGCACTTCGCATTTCCCGCTCAGGACCGTTTCACGCAGCCTCACAAGAAGATATGGTACGGGCTATATTTAGCAGAGACCGGAAGCTTGCCCATTAAGATGCCGGTATGGATCTTAGATCAAGTGTATGAGGCAGGCAAGCGGGGAGTGAGGAAGCCCACTTTACATGGTTGTTGTGCACTGACAAGAATCATCTACAGATGTCTTGCATATGACGTGCCAGTTGCCCGAGCCCTAAAGTATGCACACCTGGAGCTGTTCAAAGGGCGAAAGTCAGGGAGTCAGCCTGCAAAAAGAATGCGTGGATCCCTTTCACAGGTCCTGATCCCTCCAGAAGCCACCGCCGAAGTCTCCACTAGCGAGGAAGCCCAAGTGGCACCTTTCACAATCCATCTCCAAGAGTCTTAACCAAGAGAGGTGGTACAGCCCACTCCTTCTGCCCCTCCACTACCTACCGATGCAGAATTTGCAGCTATGGCCACCTTCACCGAGGACCCAAACTTTGATTTTGAAACATTCCTGCAGACGGCCCATCTATCAGACAGTGAAGGTTGCCCTGACAATGTCGATCCGGGGACATCAGCCCAAAGAGAACATGCACGAGGCGAGACAAGCAGTGTACAGGAGATAGGAGTGGCACAACTTCCTCAGAGACTAAGCACACAAGCTCAGGAGAAGGCACCAAGAGATGACCCAGAAGAGAGTGAAGACGAAGCCCCTGCATATACGGCGCATCTCAAACGACTATACCGAACAATCAAGCAGGTGCAACGACGCCATAAAATGTCAAAAGAAGCAAATAGGGCCCTAGTAAACCAGATGCTGCAGTCGGAGAATATCGACACCCATTTTGTAGAATCGCTAAATCTTTTGGCGGACACCTGTGGCATCAGTGAAGCAATGAGAACCTTGGTCTATCGAGAGAACCCTACTTATGATCAAAGAAGAATTGATACACGGCCTCGACAAGGAAAGATGATTCAGATGGAAGTATCTACCGCGTTAGCTACGTCCACGTCAGAAGATGTCCACATGATTATCCCTAGGCCCAATGATGAACCGGAGGAAATTACGCATGCACCATCCCCCCCATCATCTCCTATCCCACCCTCAGAACCTCTCTCCACGTGTCTTTCTACACAACCAATATCCTCCTATAGTGAGACCATTGTACACACCCCCGTTTCCACTTTCCTTCCTTCACCCTCATCCATCTCTGTCACCCAAATTTTTGAACCCCAACAAGGTCACCCTTCCTTCCTCCCTGCCTTTGGACAACCATCTGTCACTAGTCAGACTTTTTCCCTTCCTTTACCCTCCACCCCTCCATTTCCTCCCTCCCAAACTCTAACTACCCCGTCCCTTGTAACTGCCTCGGGCACCACACTAATCACCCAACCCTCCTTCTAGACCCAACTTGTAAACATTCTTCAACAGGTTGATAAACATAATAAAAAGTCCCTCCCCCAAATCCACTCCCCCACATTCACGACCACCACTATCACACCACCCACCATCCCGGTGTTCAGATTTCACGACTCACACTCTCTCATGTCCGACCCCATGGACATCTCACCCTCCGCTGGATCACCCACCACCACTGTTCTCACAACACCATCACAGGTTATTACACTCACATCGCCACTTCCACACACGGTAGGCACAACATCCACTTTTCCCATTCCCACTTCCCAACCCCCTGCATCTCCCATCCTTACCCCTGCATCCACCTCATTTAGTCTTGCACTCGACACCATGCTCGAAGCTGCCACTCAGCTTAAGCAGGAATATAAATTATTGGAAGAAAATAACAAGGAGCTTTGCACCCTCTCAGCAACACTCCAAGAGCGTCTCAATGCTTTGGAGTCCAGTCATACGGAGTCACAAATTAAAATATCCGCTCTCGAACATGCAAGTGCGCAACTCGAAGCGAGGCATATGGAAGAGAGCAAAGCCATGGAGGAACAGCTGCAAGATCAAATGGGCCGCAATGCAAGGCTTCAACGAAACATGGCCTTGCTATGACGACATCTGGCGGCAGCTCAACAAGAGAACAGACGGCTTCAACAACAAAACCACGAGAACCTCGAGGCGGCCATGGAGAACACCCCGGGAGCACCCATAGACCCGGCTAAATTTCAAGCTGTTCCCTCAGAAAGCATACAACAGATCTTGGAAACTTATGCCAATCTTTTAGAAGCACATGATCAGCTTGCCGACCAACTGAAGGACCTACAGAGACCCCAAGAGTCTACACCACACCAACGGGCACCTAAAGAGATGACCGACGCTGCTACTTCACCTGAACCTGAACATTCAACGACCAATGACGTACTGGAGTTACGGCAACAGATTGCAGAATTAAAATTGAAGTTGATGCAGTACGAGCGACCTCCTTCCCCACCAGAGCAACCGTTAGAAGAAGAAGCAGTTATTATTCCAGTGGAGGAAGCATTCGACGACACCTACGAGCCTCAACCATTCCCAGGAGGACGCGTCACAGAAGAAGGTCAAGATACCTATGAGGAACCCCCATCAGCATGGATGAAACAGGTAGAGGAAATGGGGAAAACTCATCAGGAACGGATCTCCACTCAGATGCTGGCAATGAAGGCCATTGAGGACACCATCCTTCACTTAGAGTACTTCAGGCATATTGCCTCTAGGCGCCTTATCACTAGCTCAGAATTACAATACAAGCCCTATTTTGTATTGTTGGCCGACTACAACGCAGAAATCAGAAGAGTCACCAACAAGTGCCCAACATTTGCCACACAGTTCGAACCAGAAGATATACCAGAAGCGGCACAAAAAGGGGCCATATTCCAACCAACTTGGAGGCAGAAGTTACTCGAAACTTACCCAGAAATGCTTAGAACATGGGATCACGCCCCCATGCATTTGAAGTACAATCCGTGTTTTGGGCCAGTGCAAAGACGAAGATCATGGAAAGCTTTTGCAATCAAGGTTCAGAATAACGCGAACTGTAAAGAATGGCTCAATTACCCCGCCATCGCCCCCCCAACCGGTACTCCCACAGTGTCATACATGATTGCAACCATCAGACATTGGATACCACGTCTCCACCCCATGCCAGATGTCGCTGCCCAGATGATGCTCAAGATCTTCGATATGATGCAGGTCGTATTCAAAACTTTTCGCAATGTATGCCGTATTCAACCTCCTATTCCCGGGTTTATTAATGGTAACTACGACCTGCTATATGATATGAGCACTACCCCGAGCATACGAGTGGCTTACGCATGGCATGCACGCATAAGATATCTCCCTGCCTGCTACAAGCAAACATTCGACGATATGTTCACCACGGGCTTTTGGGAAGCACATTCAGAGGTATTCGCGCCACGGCCTATGCATTTACTCCACCTCTTTGCATGCGAGCAAACAATGCATTCCGAGCTTTACACGATGCCACAACCTGACATGCCTGGTACAGTTGATTGGGAGGCTTTGCAACGAGACCTGATCAGAGGTTTAAGAATCAAAGAACAAGAATTGGCAACCGACCTCCTGCAGAAGTACATTGATCAAACTGTGGAACAGAGGTCTGTCAGAGGCGACAGACCCTAGGGGGGGAGAGTGTTGACAGTATACGGGACGAAGCAAGTACGGACACACATGCAGATCTAGCACTAAGGCAACCCTTCATTTTTTTTCAAAACCCTTACATCATTTTAAAGTGATTCTCATCACTAAAAACCCCTGTAAATACCATTTTCACTTTTTTGTAGATCCATTTTGTACAAGCCGAGGAGTCCTCGAGCTTGAGGAGCCTTAGAAGTAGTTGCCGGCCAATTTTCATAATTTTTAGATCTCGTTTGAGCCCTCAAATAAGCCCTGGAACCTAATTTTTAACTAGGCCGGACACTAGGTCTGGACAGGGCCAAAGCTAGTCAAAAACTATAAATAGAGCTAGAGAGCTCATTTTTGGGGTTGGCTTGTTGTAGTTTGAGCTTGTATGAGAACTTTCTTGCAATAGAAGAGATTCCATTGTCTTACTCTCTTTGTTCTTACCGTGTGTGCGCGTGTGTGTGTATGTGTGTGCATGCTTGTGTGCTTCTCACTCACGCACTTGTGCTTCCACTTGCTCGTGGTCTTCATACCATCCTCATGTCTTCCCGGATTGACATTAAAGGAGGTGCTACTCATCACTGAGCTACAATGTGCAATTGTCATTTTTTCCTTCTCTATAACTTTATGGTTTCTCTACTGTCAACTAGTGTACCAACACACAACAATGTTACAAGGTATACTTTCCTAAGGAAGAGCCTCCCTTGAGTAGACGAAGTACTGGAAGTGCAAAAGTGTAGTTTCCTCTTCACTTTGATAATTGCCAGAGTTGGATACCGGAGTACCTCCTCTATAGTTTGGCTTGCACGACGGGACACTTGCATTTTTATGTGAGGTATCTACTGGAGTAAATACTTGTTTTTTTCATTATTCTTCCTTGATTTTTGCATCTTGCAAGTGGGTACATGACCCACACTCTAGAAGACAAAGAGATTCTTCATGTACAAATGAGCCTCAAGAAGTCATCTTTACCTTTGGCTAGTTGTTGGCAGCAGTCAAGGAACTGAAGGACTCACAAGACAAGGAAGCTAACGAAGGGAGTCGGAGCGAAGAGAAGGCACAAGCAGACAGAGTAGTCAACAAAGATCTGGCAAGTAGGCCATTATTTTTTCATGAAGCTAAAGCATATCAAAGACGTGGACACACAAGGAGAAGGAGCAAGTAGGGAGCTCGAGGATGTGTATGTCAAATCGTTAGAGGAAACCCCTACAAAAATAGTGATTTTCATCGCTAAAAGCCATTGTAAATACCATTTCATATTTTTGTAGCTCCATTTTGTGCAAGCCAAGGAGTCCTTGAGCTTGAGGAGCATTAGAAGTAGCTACCTACCAATTTTCATATTTTTAGACTCCATTTGAGTCTTCAAATAGGCCCTAGAACCTAAAAATTAACTAGGCTAGACACTAGGTCTCGACAGGGCCAAAAACTAGTCAAAAACTATAAATAGAGCTAGAGAGCTCATTTTTGAGGGTAGCTTGTAATAGATTTGAACTTGTATGAGCATTTTGAAAGTAATCTAAAAGAACTCCATTTTCTCTCTCTTTGTCTTGTTGTGTATGCACGTGTGCGTGTATGTGTGTGCATGTGGGTGTGCTTCTCACTCACACACTTGTGCCTTCACTTGCTCGAGGTCTTCATACCATCCTCACGTCTTCTCAGATTGACATTAAAGGAGGTGCTACTCATCACTGAGCTACACCAAATTTTGGCGCCGTTGCCGGGGAACGAGCTTTGAGGACGAGCGTGTGATGGTAAGACGTAGACTTGAGGTGTTGGAGTCATAGGTATTTTCTTCACTTTTATCTATTTTCTTTTGTTTTATTCACCATCATCATCACGATCATCATCCTCACCATCTCCCACCTCCATCTCCATCATCACGAAAATTTCAATTTTTGATCATATCACCTTCTCCCCTCCATTTCCCTCATTCCACTTGTGAGAGAGAGCGAGAGAGCGATTTGTGTGCACTCTTTTTGCATGTTTCTTGAGTTTTCTTGCAGGATCTGGCTATCCCACCATCTCCAGCAGGCTGCGCAGGTACTGAAAAGCTCGGCCCTGTCTCTGTGTCGCAGACCCCTATCGATCGCGATCGACAAAAAAATCGCTTATTTGGTAAAACAATGCACACCACAATGACACACAAGATGAGCACACTCTAAATCACTTAAAAGAGTAAAAAAATTCCGTGTTTCTCTGTCAATCACGACCGACACCATCGATCGCGATCGATAGCCACGATCGACAACCTTTGTCAATCGCGATCCACAGACCCTGTCAATCACGATCGACAGACCTGTCGATCGCGACCGATAGACCCCACGACCGACTGACTACCACGTAGGATTTAGTCAATCGCGATTGACACTGTCGATTGCGACCGATTGAAATTTGACGATTGACACCAAAACTCGAGTTGCCACGTGTCCATCGCGACGGACACATCCCCGATCACCTGAAATCACGGCAAAAATCTCAGAAAAAGTGTCGATCCCGATTGACAGGACTCACGAAACTCTATCGATCGCGATTGACACTGTCAATCGCGACTGGTGTGTCGATCGCGACCGATAAGCCCCGACGGACACCTCTATCAATCGCGATTGACAGACCTGTCGATCGCGATTGACAGACATGTCGATCCCGATTGACAGGCTTTTTAGGCCAAATTTTAGGGGTTTTTTGTTCCAAGTTTTTGGGGTAAATTTTAGGCATACTTATCAAGGAATTAGTGATTTATGAGGTCCCTATACGTGTGTTTTGAGAAAAATCCTGTGAATTGTTAGCCTGTTTGAACCCTGTTTTAACTCCAAAACCCTGAACTGTCATAACTTCTTCATACGGAATCCGTTGGGGGTGATCTTAGGCTTGTTGGAAAGCTCGTGGGGAGTACAACCAAAACTTCCAATGGTTATGGTAAAATTAATACCAGGAGTATTAGAAAGGTATTTTCAAGTGGACCATATCTAGGGGGAAGAAAACTAAGGGAAATCTAGAATTTCTTCTATAGAGACACGGTGCAAATTGACATGTGAATTATATGAATGAAAGTGATCTTTTGTGACATGTGAATTTAAGTCTTGAGCTAACTTCGGGGACTTTTACAGGTCCACTGAGAGCATCGAAGGGCATTCTAAGCAAGAGTAAGTGCAAGCTTGGGAACACGCTTTCTGGGCACACAAGGTTAACCAAGAAGGAAACAAAAGGTTGGAAATTCCTAACACTCTCTGTCAATTCCTAGCGTAGGCTAAGTACGAATAGTGCTAGAAGTAATTCAGGGCAACAATAGGCACGAGACAAGTCAAAGACTATCTGAGAAATCAAGTTCAAGACAAGAGATAACCTGTGTGTGACCGACAACTTTAAAGGAAAAGAATTTAACGTGGAACGAACAACTTAAAGTGCGGAAAGTCACTCAAGTATTCCTGACGACGTGATACAGACAAGAGCTTAAAACACGATAATCAACTCAAAAAAGAATCAAGTAACTGATACAAAAGAACTCAGCAATGAGGTTGAACTTGGGTAAAAATTGGGATTGCTCAGTTAGGCATATGAACCTTAGATCAGGACGACATCTAGGAAGAGATAGACAAAGTCTTAGGTCTTCAGAGGCTAGTGTCAATCACACTGCTAGGTCTTGGACCCAACAATTGAGCCATCACTCATACTACCCTAGCTCTGAAACTAGTGAGTCTGAGATGTCTCAGGAGATGGAGAGACCTATAGGAAGTTCAGGAGTGCCATATTTACATAGGGTAGAAGGCCCTTACAAGACGCAACTCGAATACCTTAGGACCAACCGATTAGGTGCTTGCATCTATGAGGACGGCCTAGGAAGATCTGTGGTCCAGATTAAAAACCCTGACCAATCCATTGGACTAGAGCACCGAGCTGTCAAGTTTGAAAATTGAGCATACCTAGACAAGGAAGGAACCATATATGTAGTCACCAATCATCCAGATAGGACATACGAATTTGGAAACGTGATCCCAGAAACGGACTTAGGTGACCTGGAGCAAGGAAACATGGGTGTAGAACCTAGAACCCCCCGAGGCAAATCTGTTCTCACTAGGATTATCACACCAGAGTGGATTCCCCAAGACAATAAGAGCATAGATCTGCTCCTGAACCGAGAGACTGATGAAGCCTTTTGGAGGTATAAATCTGATCAGCCAAATGAGGTAGGAACAATCATGATATATGAGTTCAAAGATCCTGATAGCCCAGGCAGAGTGACCTACTTAGATCACGCTTCAGAGAGGATCTTTGTGGTTACAGAACATGATAGGCATGCTTACACTTGGAAAGGTGAATTTATTTTCCCCCAACCAAGGTCGAATGTGTCCTTTGGTCACCCAAGAGCTGGAACATCCCAAGCTCATGGAGCTCAAAGAGACAGACATAGAGATAGACCTGAGGTAAGCTTTGCCAACCTAGTGGGAGGAGAAAGAACGAGAACAGAAACAAATAGAGTGGAACCTGAGGGACTTAGAGCCCCAAGGAACCAAAGGAATGCGAATGAATTCCCTCTACCAAGACCTAGAGAGCACACGAGGACTTTGAGACTGACTCAGCTAGTTAAGTCCATGAAGAACTACTTCGATGGCACAGGAGACCCATATGATCATGTGGCTGAGTTTAGGCAAGTCTTGAGAGCTAAACAAGTTGAGGACCTATTCACACAGTATAATGCCTTTGGTCTAACCCTTAGGAACACAACCCTTACATGGTTTCAACCATTGAATGAGAGACAGTTCAGGAGCATAGACCAACTCTTAGAGGCTTTTATCACTGAATTCTCTAAGAGTGGGATAAGGCATAATACTTCCTCATTGATACATAGCTTCAAGCAGACCGCCCAAGGGACAGTTAGACTTGCAGGAAGAAGGTTTAGGCAATATCTAGAGAGATGTCCTATCCCTAAGTTACCCACACCAACCAAGCAAGTGGCTTTATTCTTGGATGGATTGCTAAGTACCAAATTGAGGTCATATGTGTACTTGAAGGACCCTAGGACTATAGAAGAGCGTGTACGCATGTGCATTGACATTGAAGATAACCTAGGGGAGGAATTATGTTGAGGATCTCACGACTCTGAAACCACTTATTGATGGCCATCGCGGCAAAGGCTTGAACCTTCTTAAGCCTGCGGAAATCGCCGTGCCACCGAAAAGATGCTAAGCTAGAGCGATATTAGAACACCTCCATAATCAACTGTAGCTTAGCAAGGTTACTGCTACTCAAACATATAAGACTCCGTTTTGAATTTACTGGAAATAATTCACTAGTACTTCACCGGACTGTCACTAGACTATCACGGTAATTATACCAGAATCAGCTCCTATTCTGTTTGTAATTACTTCAAGTGAGTATACAAGAAGTAAGGAAGTGATGCGTGAACTTCCTTCATTGAGTGAACACTTTCTCCGATTCAAAATGTCTCTTTTTGGTTAGACTTTGTACTGTGTGTACATATCCATTTCACCGAAACCCTTGACGAACTGATAGTAGAGATGTCTAGCTATAAGATAAGCTATCTCTCATACAAAACCTTAATTTATTCTATGAGATATACTTCGTTGTTCTACCGGAAAACACATTTTCTGAGAAAACTGTAACTGACCAAAAATGCGTTTACTGAGATAACTGTAATTGACCGAAACTGCGTTTACTGAGAGAGTACCGGGGGATACGTTTACTAAATGAACTGTAACTGTTAACGAACTAACTGTAACTATTAACGAACTTTCTACCTAACACAAAAATACTCAGAGTTCTTCACATACGAACAGTGCACGCAAACTTCCACATGAACATGTGTTTTCTATTAGAGAAGATGTGTACAAATTAGCTTGGCCTCTTCTTGCTCAAGCTATGGAAACTCTCCTACACTGAGTAGTTTCTTCTTACCATCTCTCTCAGATGAATACCTGACATTTCAGGTTTCTATTATTCATCTGTACATATGCGATCTCTGGCGTCTTCTGAGAACTTCTCTCTCTCTCTGACCTCTATATGCGCTCTATTTAAACTGCGCGCTCTTCTCACGCACGTTCTAGCTCGCACTTCCCCCTCTTATTCTTATGCACGTTCTCTCTTTATATATAGTTTGATTCGGTGTAACGAACTCTATCAAACTCTGATTCTGCAAGATTTTGCGCTGTACACAACGGTCGTGAATTTGTCCCTTCATTATGGCTTTTGATTTTCTGAATATTTGATTCCGCTTCTCTTTATCTTTATGTCTGTCTGTACGTCAAATTCATGAGTGATTCTTCAACAGCTCCCCCTCAATCACTAATTTGATGCTTCTTGTCTTTCATATATTTTTCTTTCTTTTATACCTGCCATTTCTTTGAATCTGCTTGTCTTTGTTCCATCCAAGATCTTTGTCAAAATATCTGCAATCTGATCTTTTGTTGAAGTGTATATTATTTCTATTTCCTTCTCCATTACCTTTTCCCTCAAGAAATGATACTGAATTTCTATGTGCTTTGTTCTTGCATGAAATATTGGATTTGCTGCAAGATACAGCGAGCTCATATTATCTCCATGTATGATAGGTATACCTTGATCAATACCCATGCTTTTGAACAAGGTCTGCATCCATACCACTTCTTTAGTTGCTTCTACAGGTCCTTTATATTCTGCTTCTGTTGACGATAAAGCCACTGTGTGTTGTTTCTTCAAACACCAGCTCACTTGCTTATCTCCTAGGTATATCATATACCCATGTGTTGATCTTCTGTCATCTTGACTTCCTGACCAGTCAGAGTCACTGTATGCTCTGAGCTTTATATCTGACGTAAAAGGGTAATATAATCCTTCCTTTATAGTTCTTTTGATATATCTAAGAACTCTCTGTCCTGCAACCCAATGTTGATCCTTCGGACAATGCATGAACTGTGAGAGAACTCCCACTGCATAGCTAAGATCCGGCTGTGTTAGTGTAGCGTAGATTAAGCTTCCCACTAACGACTGATACTTTCTCATATCTTTAAACTCTGCACCACTATATTTGCTGAGTTTATGATTTACTTCAAGCGGTGTTGAAGCTTCTCTGCAATTCTCCATATTAAACTTCTTCAGTAAGTTTAGGAGATACCTTTCTTGCGTAACATATACACCATGATGTGTGTATGTGATTTCCATTCCAAGAAAGTATGATAACTTTCCTAGATCACTGATCTGAAACTCCTTTTCGAGTAATCTCTTTACTTCTTTAATTCCTTCATCTGAAGTACCTGTGATTATGATTTCATCTACATAGATACAAATGTAGATCATTCCTTCTTCTGTTCTCTTGATGAGTAGACTTGCATCTGCCTTCGAACTTTGGTATCCAAGTTCATTGAGATATTTCACAAGCTTGTAATTCCAAGCTCTTGGAGCTTGCTTCAGTCCGTAAAGTGCTTTTCTTAATCTGCAAACAAAATTTGGGTATCTAGAACTTACAAACCCTTCCGATTGTTCCATGTAGACTTCATCTGATATGTATCCATTGAGAAATGCGTTCTTTATATCTAGCTGACTTAGCTTCCATCCTTTTGATGCTGCTATAGCAATCACTGTCCTTATGGTTGACATCTTTGCCACCGGACTAAACGTCTCATCGTAATCTATGCCATGCATCTGAGCATAGCCCTTGATAACCAGTCTGGCTTTGTATCTGGCTATCCTTCCATCTGCAAGTTTCTTAACTTTGAAAACCCATTTATTTCCGATCACTTTCTTACCATTTGGTTTCGGAACAAATTCCCATGTCTTGTTCTCCTCTAGTGCGTTGAACTCTTCTTCCATTGCTTCTTCCCATTGCTTCTTGCCTTTAGCTTCATCATAGTTCTGAGGTTCTTCATCATCTTTGACCATATATGCATAATTTTTCTGAGTTATATACGAGGTATCATAGAAATACCTTTCTGGTTGTTTCCTTACCCTGTTTGACCTTCTTGGTTCAAACTCTTCATGTGTATCTGAATACACATCTTCATCAAATCCCTGTTCATCTTCATTTCTCATACCTGATCCGATCCTGGACGTACTTGCCTGCATATGATCTTCATCTCTATTCACTTGCACAATTGATTTTCCTTTCTCTTTTCTTCTTACCTCTTCTTCAAATTCTTTCGTTGTATGACTTTGATCAGCATACCAGCTTTTCTGTTCATCAAATGTAACATCTCTGGAAACAATAAAATATTTTGTTAGAGGACTCCATAACCTGTAACCCATCTGTTTTTCATCATATCCCACGAACACATATTTCTCTGCTTTTGGTTCGAGCTTATGTCTGAGTTGTGATGGTACATACGCATAAGATACTGATCCAAACACTTTGCAATGATCAAGTGTTGGTTTCTTTCCCCACCAGGCTTCATAAGGGGTCGTTCCATCTAAAGCTATACATGGTAATCTGTTTACCAAGTATGTAGCTGTATTTACGGTTTCAGCCCAAAGATAGTTTGGACAATCTTTTTCCTTTAGCATAGCTCGTGCAAACTCAACTAGAGTTCGGTTCCTTCTTTCTGCTACACCATTTTGTTGTGGTGTATACTTGCAGGTTATTTCTCTCTTAATACCTGCATTCCAAAGATAATGATTGAACTCTCGGGAGAAGTATTCTCCCCCTCCATCAGACCTCAGTCTCTTCAGCTTTTGACCTATGAGTCTTTCAGCATATGCATGAAAATGCTTGAAAGCTCCAAACACTTCTGAGTTCTCTTTCAAAACATAAAGAGTTATCCATCTTGTAGCATCATCAATGAAAAGAACATAATACCTCGATCCGCTGATTGATCCTTCTTTTGTTGGACCCCATACATCTGTATGAATGAGTTCGAGTACTCCATCATGTTTGAATCCTTTCTTCTAGAAAGGTAACCTGTGGGCTTTTCCCATCTGACATGCTTCACACTTGTGAATCATGTGTTGGTTCTGTACATTCGGTAATCCCAATACTGATTGATTTGAAATCATAGCTTTAATTCCTTTTTCATTGAAGTGACCTAATCTCTTATGCCAGAGATCAAGTTTTGTAATCACCTTTTCACCATGTGTGAGCAACGCTTGGCCGATGTTCCCTTGTACTCTTAAAGTAAAGAGTCTGCCTTCTTTCTTACCAGAGACGATCTGATTATATCCATTCTCGGGATCTTCTACAAATACTCCTTCATTTGTAAATCTGACCTGAAAACCTTTCTCAACTATCTGTCCCACGCTAATCAAATTTTTCGGTATTGTCGGAACATACAAAACATTGGTTAGCAAATCTGCTCCACTCTTACACTTCACTTTTCTAATTGAATGTACACTATGCCTCGTATTGTCACCTGTTTGAACAGTATGACTGGAACTACCTTTTTCCAATTCTGACATCAGTTGTATATTTCCTAACAAGTGATTAGAACATCCAAAATCAATGTAAAATACCTTCAGGTCTTCGTTATCTGATGTGCTGATTGAGTTCATCATCAATGATGTATGACTTTCATTTTGAGTGTCATTTGCATAGTTGTTGTAGGTGGTGTTGTAGGATTGATTCTGTCCCCAACTTCTTGCTCCACCTCTACCATAGCCTCCTCTTTGATTCTGTCTACCTCTTTGAAAATCACTCTGATATCTTCTGCTTCTACCTCTGCTGTTACTGTTCTGATTTTGATTTGATCCTTGTTGATTGTGCCAGCAATCATGAGCCAAATGATTACTTAGTCCACAGATCCAGCAAGCCTTCTTATTGTTATTCTGACTACCTCTTCCCTTTCCAAAACCTCTTGCTCTTCCTCTGCCGGTGCCTTTACCTCTTGCATAATAAGCCTGAGAACTCGACTCTTCTTCATCTTTTGACTTACCTTTGTCTACTTTCTTCTTGTTTTTCATGTACATTGCAGAACTTTGTCCTTTATCTGCATCTCCTTTTAGGTCTTGCTCATATGTGAGCATCAAACCAAGCAACTGATTTAAGTCTGGTACAAAATGATTTAGAGATAGTTTAGTCGAGAGTACAAAAGGTTTCCACCTTTCATCTCCTCTCAAACCTGTTAGCAGTTGCGCTATCAATCTGTGATCTTTGACATCTTCATTTATGGATCCAAGACTATCTGCTAGATCCTTCATCCTAGTAACATAGTCACTAATGCTTTGAATCGACTTCTTTTTGAACGTTGTGAATTCGGACCATAAGCTAGCCTTCCTAGCTTTCGTAGTATTTTGAAAATGATCTTCCAACGCACTCCATATGTCTTCCGCTTTCTCCAGGCCTCTAATGTGCGGTAGTAGATGGTTTGAAACGGTATTATAAATGTAAGCTCTTGCCGTTGCATCTTTCTTCTGCCACAGCTTCAAGGCTTCTAATTCTTCTTTTTCCGGTTGACTATCATCTTCGAAAGTCGGCTTCTTTTCTTCTCCGGTCACATACATCATTAAGTCCTTACTCATAAGTAAGGCTTCCATGCGCATTACCCATGCAGGATAATTATCTCTGTCCAATTTATCAATTTGGACATGATATGCCATGATCTTCTTGTTTCTGTTACTTCCGGTGAACTTTTGAGAATCTTTGTGCTCTTCAAAATCTTTCTCGTTCTGGTTCCACTTGTTGTGGTTAACCTGCTCTGATACCAATGATGGTGAATACTGTGGCTTTGATACCAATTGTTGAGGATCTCACGACTCTGAGACCACTTATTGATGGCCGTCGCGGCAAAGGCTTGAACCTTGTTAAGCCTGCAGAAATTGCCATGCCACCGAAAAGATGCTAAGCTAGAGCGATATTAGAACACCTCCATAATCAACAGTAGCTTAGCAAGGTTACTGCTACTCAAACATATAAGACTGCGTTTTGAATTTACTAGAAAAAATTCACTAGAACTTCATCGGATTGTCACCAGACTGTCACCGTAATTATACCGGAATCTTACCAGAATCAACTCCTATTCTGTTTGTAATTACTTCAAGTGAGTATACAAGAAGTAAGGAAGTGATGCGTGAACTTCCTTCACTGAGTGAACACTTTCTAAAGTTTAAGAAAAAACTTCTCCGGTTCAGAATGTCTCTTTTCGGTTAGACTTTGTACTGTGTGTACATATCCATTTCACCAAAATCCTTGACGAATTGATAGTAGAGATGTCTAGCTATAAGATAATCTATCTCTCATACAAAACCTTAATTTATTGTGTGAGATATACTTCGTTGTTCTACCGGAAAACACGTTTTCTGAGAAAACTGTAACTGACCAAAAATGTGTTTACTGAGATAACTGTAATTGATCGAAACTGCGTTTACTGAGAGAGTATCGGGGGACACGTTTACTGAACGAACTGTAACTGTTAACGAACTAACTGTAACTGTTAACGATCTTTCTACCGTAACACGAAAATACTCAGAGTTCTTCACATACGAACAGTGCGCGCAAACTTCCACATGAACATGTGTTTTCTATTAGAGAAGATGTGTACAAATTAGCTTGGCCTCTTCTTGCTCAAGCTATGGAAACTCTCCTACACTGAGTAGTTTCTTCTTACCATCTCTCTCAGATGAATACCTGACATTTCAGGTTTCTATTATTCATCTGTACATACGCGATCTCTAGCGTCTTCTGAGAAATTCTCTCTCTCTCTCTGACCTCTATATGCGCTCTATTTAAACTGTGCGCTCTTCTCACGCACGTTCTAGCTCGCATTTCCCCCTCTTATTCTTATGCACGTTCTCTCTTTATATATAGTTTGATTCGGTGTAACGAACTCTATCAAACTCTGATTCTGCAAGATTTTGCACTGTACATAATGGTCGTGAATTTGTCCCTTCATTACGGCTTTTGATTTTCTGAATATTTGATTCCGCTTCTCTTTATCTTTATGTCTGTCTATACGTCAAATTCGTGAGTGATTCTTCAACAAATTAGAGCTGTCAAAAATCTATAAGGATTCTGACAGTTCTACGAGCCTCTCATCCTCGTAGTCTACATCTATTGAGGAACTCGCTGAGAAAGTAGCTCAGAAGCTAGGAGTTTCCAGTAAACAAATACCAAGGTTTGCCCCAGTGAAGAGATGTTATAGATGTGGTGGTGACCATATGGCGAATGTATGTCCCATTATGGCTCAACCCCATGTGAATCCTAGTATCCACTACTGCACCATAGAACGGAGGTACACCAATCACACCACGCAAGATTGCCCCTACAATAAGCAAGTTGTTAGGCAGACGTACCCACAATCATACCCTCAACAAGGAAGATACCAGAACCAATACCCACCACAACAGTATACTAGGCCTCAACAAACCTACCAACCTCAATATCAGGCCCAGCAAAGATCTCAACCAGTGCTAGCCCAACAACCCCCTGCTCCAGCTAATGTGATTCTGGTAAAGTATGCAGCTGTAGAAGAGAATTTGAACAGAGCTATAGTCCCAGTAACTCCACTACTGTCAGAAAGTGACCCCAGTGACCATAGCTTTGATTCTACACATATTGATAGTCCCGAGGCTTATTACATGCAGTCTCTTGAACATGGTGAATCCTACTATAGTGAAGAACCTAGTGAACCTAGTTGGGATCCAGAGTATTCAAATATCATGTACACAAATCCCAACCCTAGGCCTCAACCTAGGCAGGTAAGACCCCCATTCCCTAGAGGACCATGCTACAGATGTCAGGGAGATCACCTCATTGGTGATTGCCCCATGCCTGCCCCTACACAACCCAGTCAGTGACGATCCATGGCTTTTGCCAAGATTGTGGAAAGGAGCATCTCTTACGAGATTGCCCAAGAATCCCAATAATATGCCAAAAATCACTCCTATCAATGTTATTGGGTTAGTAGTAGACTCTACAGGAAGTGTGACTTCCACTGCACCAGTACAGGTAGTCACTAGAGCTCAAGCCTTGCAGCAGAACCAAAGTTTAGGCCAAGAAAAAAGTGCTGAGGCTAGTGAAACTGAGAGCATAACCAAGAAGAGGACTAGAGCCTAGAGAGATAGTAGAGAAAGAATGAAGAGGCAATGGGCTAAGAAGATGAGTGAACTCGAGGAAAGCCTAAGAGAAACAAAAGCCAAGATAGTTGAACTCACATCTCAAAGTCCCTCTCACACTACGCCACCACCACCATTCCCATCTCCATCCGATCCAACCCCTTCCAACCCGCCTCATACAACCCCACCACCCCCTAGAGTAGGATCAGTACTAGCAGATCCCACTCCCGAGGACCTAAATATGATGCTTAAGGCATATCAAGCCAGAATCCAAGAAGGGCCAAATGTGACAGATCATGAAAAGTGTTACCCGAGAGCGGAACTAGAGCTTGAACAAACCAAGATTTGTGCTAAGATGGTGGACTTTTCTCAAACCATGTTTGAAGCCAGTCGCCTCTTTAACATCTCTAGTTCAGCTAAGACGCAGTTGCATTTTGATGGACTGCTTGAAAGATTGGAGAGGCTAATCGCACAATCAGAAAAGGAACCCACCCCTCCAAATAAGGGCAAGGCAAGTGAAAGACTAAGCCTTCCTCCCCAGGAAGCTTATGTGCCTAACTCTACGGAGCCAGACACATCTTCTTCTATGAATAGGTACACATCAGAGTTCTTGCGAGAGATTCAAGAAGAGAAATGGGCTAAAGAGAGTGAAGTCCCTCCTCCCTTTGAACTTGTGGATGACGCGCATGATCAATTCCCACAAGATATTCCCTCCATTTATGGAGAGCAAGAGAGTGCAAAATCTCAAGAGAGATTAGAATTTGAGTCTAATTCTTTATAGGAATTACCCCACTTCACAAGCCCATGGGAAGCTAAGTCTACTTGTATGAGAGCACCCACGGTCATGGTACGAAACGAAGACTCACTCATACCTAGGAACACAGAGGTAGTGAAAAACACTAAAGTGCAGTGCAATCTCACTTTAGAAGAGCTACTCCAGGTTAAGCCAGAACTGTGGAAACATGTAGCTGATCAAGTGCCAGAAGTAGTGAAACCTCGTTCCCAGGTAGGATCCCATAGAACAGTACCAGAAATTCCTCTAGACAAGATAGGAGATATGAGTGAGGGTGAAGAAGGAAACACCTATCTTCCCATCACCCATCAAGGATACACAACCAAGGCAATTTTGGACTCAGGTGCAGGAGTTGCAATTGCTACCACTTCCCTGTGGAAGCGTAGGGGCAAGCCAACACTTAGGCCAACAAGAATGAAATTGCAGATGGCTGATGGTCACATAGAAAGACCCTTAGGCTTGCTAGAAGGAATAACTCTCACTACATGTGGTGTAGAGTTTGAGCACACATTTGATATCTGTGACTTTAGCAAGAACCAGGCGTATGAGATGATTTTGGGAAGACCATTTATGCGACAGTTGCAAGTGGTATAGGATTGGGGAACCAATTCCTTGTATTTGCAACACTTAGGAGTCACGACCAAAGTGAATCTCAAAGATTACTCTCATATGTCACGAGGAAGGAGATAAGGAAGAGAGCTCACACACACACTCTCACTCTCAAGGAGAAGCACACACACAGATTGAGGCAAGGAAGAATGATCTTCTTCTTCTTCTTCTTCTATTACATAAAAGGAATGTACAAGAATGACCTAAAAACAAGAATACAACAAGTGCAATATATAAAGATGAGTACATAAGGAAAAACCTAATAACCGTGAATGAGTGAGCTGGCAAGAAACAAATGTGCCATCACTCTCGGTAGATAAATCTAATAAAGCTCAATGAAGTATCCCTGACATATATCGATATGACCACTATACATGTCAGAGAAACGAAAAACTGGTACGTGTCATCCTGGATCATCACATGTTGAGCTTGATATCTCAACACTCCCCCTCAAGCTCAACACCATATCCTGTAATCCAAGCATCTCTCGAAACTTCTTCAACTTCTCAGCTCCAAGTGCTTTAGTGAAAATATCAGCAACCTGCTCATCTGTTCTCACATAAACAAGATCAATATCACCTGCTAATACCTTCTCTCTGATGAAGTGATAATGTACCTCGATATGCTTTGTTCTAGCATGGAAAACAGGGTTCCGTGCTAACTGTATGCTGCTAAGATTATCACAATAGATAGTGATAGGCTTTTGCACTTCCACACCTAAATCTGCAAGTAACATCTCCAACCATGATGCCTCACATGCTGCCATTGCAGCACCTCTATACTCAGCCTCTATACTCGACAAAGCAACAGTGGGTTGCTTCTTCTTGCTCCATGTAATAGCTGCACCTCCAAGTGAGAAAAGAAAGCCACTAGTAGATCTTCTATCTGGAGTACTACCAGCCCAATCTGCATCGGTGTATCCATGAACCTGCAACTCCACACTAGCTTCATAAAACAATGCATAATCCAAAGTAGCACTCACATAATGTAGAGTGCACCTCAGAGCATCCAAATGTGGCTTCCTGGGAACCTGCATAAACTGACTTTCAAGTCCAACAGTATAACTTAGATCAGGCCTTGTAATTGTGAGATATATAAGACTTCCCACAATTTTCCTGTACATAGTAGCATTTTCCAATGCTTCACCTGATGTAGTATCCAATTTTAAATTCTGATTTAATGGCATAGAAATTGGCTTACAATCAGCCATACCATACTTTTGCAGCATATTCAAGGCATATTGCCTTTGCGACATCCATATACCTGTTTCTGTATGTATAAACTCAATGCCCAAGAAATAGTGCAGCACACCAAGATCTTTCATGTCGAATTCCTGCATAAGAAGTTTCTTTACCTCTTTTTTTTTTTAAATGGAGGTTCGGCCGAGGCCTACTCCCCCGAACTTTAACTTTGAAATTGCAACTGTACAAGGAAGGGCATAGTACCCATGGGACCCCCCTTATCCCACAAGAACAGGGGTTTACAAGACTGGGTTAAACGACGGTCAACACTACCGCAAGGACAAACAAACGGTGGCACTCAGCCACAATGCAACATCATTCCAGATTACATGTCCCTTACATGTTGCTGCCAGGGATTGAACCCTCACCCCCGCCTCAAGAGGTGAGAGGCCCAACCACTAGGCCAGCGAACTGGGATGCTTTCTTTGATGCTTTCTTCATTATCACCACCTACAATCATGTCATCAACATAAATAGCCATGATAGTGATGCCATCATCAGCCTTCCTTGCATATAGTGAGTGATCTGCATCACACATAGAGAAACCAATGTTGGTTAAGTAATCAGCAATCCTTGCATGCCATGCACGAGGGGCTTGCTTCAGCCCATACAAAGCCTTTTGCAACCTGCAAACATATTCTGGATGCTTTGAATCTTCATATCCTTGTGGTTGGTCCATATATACTTCTTCCTGTAACTCACCATGTAGGAACGCATTCTTCACATCCATCTGATGCAAAGTCCATCCTTTTGCTGTAGCTAATGCAACAAGTGTTCTGACAGTAGACATTTTAGCTACAGGGCTGAATGTTTCCTCATAATCAATGCCATATGTCTGTGCATAACCTTTAGCTACCAATCGTGCTTTATACCTGCTTATGCTACCATCAGCATTATGCTTTACCTTGTAAACCCATTTGCAGCCTATGAATTTCTTTCCTTGTGGCAATGGAACCAGCTCCCATGTATCATTTCCATAAAGTGCAGCCATCTCCTCATCCATAGCTTTTCCCCAATCCGCATTACCAATTGCATCTTCAAAACAAGAAGGTCCAGCATCTTGTATTACCTTTGTCATGTAGGCACAGTGGCGAGCCATGTAACTATCATATGTGAACCGTTGCACTGAATTACGCATCCTCTCAGATCTTCTTGGTCCTGGGTCACTTCTTCTTGTATCATCTGCATGTGCCCTTCTTACTCCTGGAGTCTTCACAGAGGGCAATCCAAGTTCCTCATCAATACTCTTTTCTGAACCACTTGAATCTCCATCAAAATCTTCAAAACTTGCACCTGTTTTACTACCAGCAGAAAGTTTTTCTTTACCTTTCTTGGATGTATTTGATGAATTTGCTGGACTGAAATTTCCACGCAATCTTTCACTCCATGGATTTGAGTTGGAACTATTGCTTGGTGATGCATCCGGTCCACTCAAAACTTGAGATTCTGCACTAGATTTTTTAGCATTTTCTTTGTCATTTGGTTCAAGATTCAGTCCTTCGTTGGCATCTGAATAGAAGCTTGACATTTCATCAAATACCACATCTCTGCTCACCTTCACCTGTCGTGTGAGTGGGTTATAATATTTGTACCCCTTTTGCTCAAGGGAATATCCAATGAAGACACATTTTTCTGCTTTTGGATCAAGCTTCGTCCTCAACTCATCTGGAACATGTACATATGCAATACAGCCAAAAACTTTCAGATGTGATAAGTTTGGCTTTTTACCTGTAAACTTCTCTTCAGGTGTAACTTGATGTACAACAGCAATCGGAGTTCTGTTCATGATGTATACAGCAGTATGCACAGCTTCTGCCCAATAATAATGAGGCATATTCTTCTCAGCCATCAAGGCTCTTGCTATTTCTGCAATATGTCTATTTTTGCATTCAGCAACACCATTTTGTTGTGGTGTGTACCTGCATGAAAACTGACGCCGAATTCCATGATTTTTTAGAAAACGGCTGAACTCATTTGACATCTATTCACCTCCTCCATCAGATCTTAATGTTTGAATGTACTTCCCTGTCTGCTTTTCCACCATAGCTTTAAAATTCTGGAAGTGAGTGAACACCTCGCTCTTCTCTTTCATGAAATATACCCATACTTTGCGTGTATGATCATCAATGAAGGTAACATAAAATCTGCAATCGCCCATAGATGTGGTCTTTGCTAGACCCCAAACATCTATATGTACTACTTCTAGTACATTCTCACTAACATGCTTGTCATGCGGAAATGATGCTCTTGACTATTTACCAAATTGACATGCTGCACATACCTTTTGCATTTCTGCAACTTTGAAATTTGGTAGTCCATGGACAATCTCCTTTGACTGCATCATTTTCAGCCTTTGCAAGTTTGCATGTCCAATCTGTTTGTGCCATATCTCTATATCTGCAATAACTCCTGCACCTTTTGCAAACATGGCTGCATTCATTTCAGGAATCTTCACATTTAAGGTGAACATCCTACCCACTTTGTTTCCTTTGGCAACCAATCGTCCATCCTGCTTGTACTCTTCTACATATAATCCATCAGCATTGAACCTGACTTGTAATCCTTGGTCAACCATTTGTCCAACAGAAACCAGATTCTTTGTTATATTTGGAACATGCAACACATCAGCAAGATGTTTTACCTTCCCGTCCTCCATAGACAATGCTATGTTTCCTGTATGCTCAAAAGGATGCGATGTATCATCACCTGTTTCAACATATCCAAGAACTGGCATTTTCTACAAACTACTAAACCATTCTGCATGACTGGTCATGTGATTTGAAGCACCTGAATCAATGTACCAACAATTCGATTTTGAAACACCAGCAGACATCGTATTCATCATGTGATGTTGAACCATAAACAGCTTCTCAGAATCATCTGCACTTCTGGATGCATAGTTGTTTTGCTGCCTTCTGTTATTTTGATTCTTTAACCTGCAATCACATTCAAAGTGTCTAGGTTTACCACAATTCCAACATCCTTTACTATCATTACCTGAATCATCTCTTTGGAAATTTCTACGACCTCTTTGGCTCCCCCTGCCTCGAAAATGTCCTCTTCCTCCTGGATGATTCTGTTGTTGACCTTGGTCTTGGTTACTGTTTCCTCTTCCACTTCCAAAACATCTACCTCTGCCTCTTCCTCTTCCAGAGTAGAATACCTGCTCAAAACTGGGCTTTCCTTGGGAGTTTGGGTCCTCACCAAGATTCTTTTCTTCAATAATCAGCATAGATACCAGATCAACAAAATTCGGAATATTTTCCCTGGTCTGTATGGAAGTTCTGAACTGCTTATATGCAGCTCCTAAACCACGAAGGCACACTTCCACCTTATCATCATCATCTACATTCACGCCAATAGATGCAAGTGACTCACATATGCCTTTGATTTTAAGAGTGTAGTCACTTACCGACATGCTCTTCTTTTCCAATGTATGTAGCTCGTTCTTTAGTTGCAATTTCTGTTCCTTTGTATTAGTCTCATACAAAGTGACCAAGCTGTTCCAAGCCTCTTTTAGAGTCTTGGCATCCTGTATGTGTCCAATCATGCTATCCTATATGCTAACAGATAGCCAATACATTACCTTTCGTGCTCCTTGATTCCATTCCTCATATGCTCTTAACTGATCTGCAGTCCGATTCCTTTCTGGTAACTGCGGAGCATTTTCATTCTCTCCTTCGATGTACTTCCAATAGCCTTTTCCCATCAGGAAATTCGTCATTCTGAATCTCCAAGCATGGAAGTTGTTCTTGTCCAGCTTATTCGCTCATAAGCTGACTCATTCCATGTGCGTTTGCCATTTCTGCAACAATTCACAACACTGCAAAACACTACAAGCAGCACTTCTGCTTGAACACTGTCGCACTATGACGTGACAGTTCAATCTCAGAAAAACACATTTTTCGTGTATCAACAGTACACGGAATTGCTTGAAATTCTGGATCTGGAATATATGAGTAACACATCGCAAGTTACTGTTTCTGAAACTGACCTGGTTTTTCTCTATAGCCACGCTGGCTCTGATACCATGTCACGAGGAAGGAGATAAGGAAGAGAGCTCACACACACACTCTCACTCTCAAGGAGAATCACACACACAGATTGAGGCAAGGAAGAATGATCTTCTTCTTCTTTTTCTATTACATAAAAGGAATGTACAAGAATGACCTAAAAACAAGAATACAACAAGTGCAATATATAAAGATCAGTACATGAGAAAAAACCTAATAACCGTGAATGAGTGAGCTGGCAAGAAACAAATGTGCCATCACTCTCGGTAGATAAATCTAATAAAGCTCAATGAAGTATCCCTGACATATATCGGTATGACCACTATACATGTCAGAGAAACGAAAAACTGGTACGTGTCATCCTGGATCATCACATGTTGAGCTTGATATCTCAACATCATAGGGATGTACCCTCCATTCAGTGGAACCCCATCCATAGAGCCAAAGATGATACGGAGTTTGTGCATTCCATAGGATCAGAATCCTCATGGATGCATGAAGACACACACTTATGGATGTGCAAAGTGGCAGTAGAAGAGGAGAAGAGAGAACGAGCCAGAGAGGTAGGTGCGAAGGAAACACATAGATCAATTCAAGACCCAGCCTATGCACCTGTAGTATTCCCTGACGAAGAATTTGAACCTCATGGTTGGGCAGAAATTTTAGCGACAATGGATGTAGCCATCAATGAAGAACAATGGACACCCCACTGTGATGAGGACAGCTATGACATTTCAGTCTTCTCCATAGAGCCAATCATGGGAGATGCAGTTTTAGAAGAGTGCGAACCTAGCCCTGATGCATTTGAGGATGCAAGTGACTCCGATCTAGAGTCAATCATTATGGACCCACCTTTTGCATCCGATAAAGAATACTTCTATGAAGTGGAAGCTCATTCTCAGAGACATGGAGAGCTTACAAATGATGTAAGGTTGGCCACACAAGTGACCCCTAAGAATGAAGGAAAGAAAAGAAAGAAGAGAGAAGTCACACCAGAAGAGGAAGAATCTTTGTTTGAGGTCCCTGACAATTTTAAAAAGTATGAGATAGACGACAGGAGAGTCATGATAAGAATGCCTAAATGCGAGGCACAATCAGGAGAGGCCTATGATAACAAAGAAACCACCAAGAAAATAGTGGTAGCCCTAGAAGAAGGAGAGGAGAGATGCACTTACATAGGACATGACCTGACGGAAGAAGAAGAGCGCAAATTGATAGCCTTGCGAAGAGAATACAGAGATGTATTCGCTTGGAGTTACAAGGATTTGAAAGGTGTAGACCCAGACATATGCTCACACACTATCCCCATGACCTCAGATGCCAAACCTTCTAAGCAAAAGCCATACACATACAATGATAATTATGCTGCCAAGATCAAAGAAGAGATAGATCGTCTGGTAGAAGCTGGATTTATCTATGACATTGAGCACACCGAGTGGGTATCCCCCATTGTAGTAGTGCCCAAGAAGAATGGAAAGCTACGTGTGTGCATTAACTTGAAGAAGGTTAATGCAGCCACTATCCGAGATAACTATCCACTTCCTATCACTGAGCATCTACTAGAAAGAGTAGCAGGCAAGGAAGTGTACAGCTTCCTTGATGGATTTTTAGGCTACAATCAAGTAGCCATTGCACCAGAAGGTCAGCATAAGACGGCTTTTGCCACAGAGTGGGGCATATTTGCCTTTAGAGTAATGCCATTTGGGCTTACCAATGCACCCGCAACCTTCCAGAGGCTGATGTGTCATGTATTTAAAGAGTTCTTGAGGAAGAATTTAGAGGTCTATGTTGATGATCTATGTGCTCATTCCAACATTAGACAAACACATATACCAGAACTCAGGCAAATCTTTGACAAATGTAGAGAATATCAAGTCTGCCTGAACCCAGAAAAGTGTGTTTTCATGGTTTGGCAAGGCAATATTCTAGGACACAGTGTCAAAGAATGGCATATCCACTGATGAAGAGAAAGTAAGAGCCATAGCAGAGTTACCTAGGCCAAAGAATGTCAAGGAAGTACAAGCTTTCATGGGGCATTGTGGTTATTACCGACGGTTTATACACATGTATGCCATCATAGTAAAGCCTCTCTATGGACTTTTAATCAATTTCGAGTGGACTGAAGAGTGTGAGGACTCCTTCAATGAGCTTAAACGGCGATTATGTTCAGCACCAATCTTGACCACACCAGATTGGAATAAGCCATTTCGTGTTCACGTGGACGCATCCAATTATGCTATTGGATGTGTACTCGCACAACCTATTGGTGAAGGTAACATGGACCTTCCAATTGCCTATGCTAGTAGACAGCTAAATGCAGCTGAACGGAACTATACCACCACCGAACGAGAAGGATTAGGCATGGTGTATGCGGTTAAAAAGTTTAGACACTATTTGCTTGCGAATAAGTTTAAATTTTTTACTGACCATCAAGCACTGTTATACTTGGTAAACAAACCATGCAATACAAGCAGATTAGTAAGATGGTTCCTCTTACTAATGGAATATGACTTTGAGGTAGTGGTGAGGAAAGGCAAGTCTCATTTGAGAGCAGACCATCTCTCTAGGCTCACATCGAGAGAGGCCCCACAAGGAGTATCAGATGACCTTCCTAATGCTTACTTGATTAATCTGGAAGTTGTACCTCTGTGGGCTAAGACACTAGTGCCAGTATTGACATACGGGCCTAAACATCCAGTAGTAAACACTCAAGATAGGGAGATAGTAAAAGCCCAAAAATACCAGATCATGGCAGGAAGTATGTACAAGCATACAGATCAAGGGATCCTAGCTTGTTGTGTGGAAGAGGATGAGTACGAAAAATGGTTGCAAATAGCACATGTAGGTGCATTAGAGCAACACTAATCAAAGCAACGAACCCTACAGACACTAAGGAGACTCGGAGTGCATTGGCCAACTATGGAAGCAGATGTCCATAAGTTGTGCAAGGAAGTTGATGCACTAAACCACCTGTGGAGCATGCCACTCTTTATCAAGTGTCCATAGTGCCAGACTGGAGTGAACCACTAGTAGCCTTCTTGAGGACGAAAACATTCCCTCAAGATATGACCCTGACTAGGCAAATAAGTCTAGAACAAGAAGCCCTAGACTACTCACTCATTGGAGATAGTTTATACAAGCTTGGCAAAGATGGCTACCTTAGATTATGTGTCCATGAGAGCAAATATCTTAAGATCTTGGAAACTGCGCACCAAGGTGTAGCAGGAGGACATCTTGAACCAGATCAAGTGATCAAGGCTATACTATTTGCAGGTCTTTAGTGGCCGACCCTTCACATGGATGCACATACCTATGTGAAGCGGTGTGATGTCTGTCAGCGAACTCAATATCCTATACGCAAAGATGAGATGCCTTTGAAACCTATGATGGGTGGACGTGCATTCTCTAAGTGGGGAATAGATTTTGTTGGTCCGATTAATCCTCTAGCTAAGGGTTCACATGCTGAATATATCATTGTGGCCACAAACTATCTAACCAAGTGTGTAGAGGTAAAAGCTACGACAAAGAATGATGCTCAGACGACCGCTAAGTTCTTATTTGAGAATGTGTTCACTAGATACGGGCTACCTATAGAGCTAGTTAGTGATAGAGGGACTCACTTCTTGAATGAAGTCATTGAAAATCTGCTCCAAGAATTCTTAGTTGTACACAAGAAGTCTGCTCCCTATCATCCACAAGCTAATGGGCAAGCCGAAAGCACAAATAAGATTCTATGCAATCTGCCGACCAAACTAGTGAATAATAAACGCTCTGATTGGGACAAACAGCTACACCACGCTGTTTGGGCATACCGAGTTGCCTATAAAACGGTACTCCAAGCCACACCCTTTTAGATGGTGTTTCGCCAAAATGCAGTGCTACCCTTGGACTTTTTGATACCTACATTGAAAGTAGCACAAGAGCACGAGTAGACGGGTCATGAACTCTCTTCGAGGATTTTTGATCTGGAACGACTAGGTGAGACAAGATTAAGAGCGACAACAGGAATATATGCAACTAAGAAAAGACAAAAGGCATATTTTGATGCACATGTGAAGGATAAGGGTTTGAAAGCAGGAGACCTAGTTTTAGTCTACATGTTGAAGCAACATGCGAGAAAATTAGAGAAGCGTGGTTATGGACCTATGCTCATAAATAGGATTTCAACTAGTGGGGCAGTACAACTAGCCACTTTAGAAGGCGATGTTCTCCCTAGCTACATAAGCGGATGCAAAGTCAAGTTATATCAAGAACCCTTGACTGAAGAGATGCTAAATTGACTCAACACAGCCAAGAAATGCAAGGAAGAAGAAAAACGAATCCGAGAAGAAGCGCAGGCAGAAGCCGTGGAACGCATCCAAAGAATGAAATTGAGGAGACAGGGTAGAGATCAGCCTAGGACTGATGCCTATGCAGCTCAGGGATATCACATGGCTATGTGTGAAGTCTCAAGGGTAAGTTCCCATAGAATAGTTGATCGACGTCCATTTGTGGCCTTAGAGATAGGACAAGGAACGAGTGCAAGGACTGTTAGAGCCTTGATTGACTCAGGAGCAGCCACTAGTGCTGTTAAACTTTCATACTGTCAAGAGTTGAACTTAAGTGTCAATCCTATAGAAGCCTATCTCAAAGGATTGGGAGGTGTGGAAACCCCTTGCATGGGCGAGGTGGAACTTCCCCTCTACATTCAAGATTTTTCAATGATAGTTAAAGTGCTAGTGTGTCAAGATTAGGATCTCACTGAGCCTCTTGTCTTGGGTTAAGACTGGATCTATGATCATACAGTCAACCTAAACCTAAGAAGTGGACTTCTTCAGGTATGGGTAAATCAGAGTCGAATTACAGTTGAGTTAGACAATGGAGCACTCAAGGAACTAGGAAAGGCACACACTCCTGGTCCTTCCAGGGGTACACATGAAGTTGACAATGCTATTCTTGTCCAAAACTATGTGATGCAGAGGGATGATTGTCTCAACAAAGAAGTTAAGGGTACAACGGAACTCCCTTCTTTTGCAAAAGCCACAGGGATGCAGCAACCAAAGGCAGATCAAATGCAGAAGAAGTAGATGACTTATGCTCGAGGCACAAAGAAAATACGATGCATGGTGTCTCAACCACCAAAACAAGTGTGGGTATGAAAAAGCAAGCATCCTATTGCGGTCAAGCCAAAACAACTGGCTCAACTTCCTATTAGTGATCCACGACACGACACTAATAAGAAGTCCTCCAAAAATCCTTCTGTGAAAGTGAAGTCTATTTGGGTACCCAAGAATTCGATGAAGGCTAGCCCACAAACAAGACAAATTTGGGTGCCTAAGGCTTGCTTGCGGGCTCAAATAGCTACACCGAGACCACACCCTGTACAACATGGTTCACTCACTCGCACAGCCGATACCCATTTGTATTCAACACGCACGAACACACATTGGCCCATGAGTACGAGCAGAATCACTTGTAAATGGGTCCCTAAAAAGACTCATTTCCAACCAGACACTCTCACAAAGCCCTCAAGAGTCTCCACCAAGCCAAAACCGAAAGCCATCCACTGTGTTTGGCTACCCAAAGCTTGTAATAAACCCCCCGACCCCACTCGTAAATTCACCTCCACCTACTAAAAACATCATTCTCACATTGCATCTTTCCATTTAGCTTTTAGGACAACCCATCCACTAACCACACCTACAATCACCGAGCACTCACGAACTAACTAACATATCACTAAAACATCATGTTAATGTTGTAACGGGGACACGTGACCACTTGGTGTCCATTTCCAATGTTAACCTTCAATTGTATATTCTCACAGAACCGGTGACTAGTCTCTTCAAGATGGCCGAGGCTGCAGGAACGAGCTCCCAGGCAGGAACCAGCCCTCAGATTGTGGACATTGAAAGTCTTCCCGTTGAGGAGGAATTGAAGGAACGCCCAGTGGCATTGAGAGCATTACATGCCATACCAATTCAGAATCCTCCACAGGGGCACACAATGCCAGTCAACAAAAACTCACATTGGTTCAGTGATGTGGCGGGACCTCTAGGAGAAGGCACTTACCTATGGGAGGCAGAGATACACGTGGAATAACATGCCTTTATATATCAAGTATAATCCCTGCTACTGCCCTGTCTTTCAAAGAAGGTCTTGGCCGGAGTACACAAAAACAGTGTTGACAGTCAAAGGATGTGAAAAATGGCTCAATTATGTCTACTTAGCCCCACCTAGAGGCCAACCCACAGTAGCATACATGATTTCGATGATTCGGCATTGGGGGGCCAGGTTCAAGAATGTTCCAGATGTCATGGCACAGATGTGCCTCAAAATTTTTGAGCTCATGCTGGTTACATTTAGGACATTTAAGAATATCAAAGAACCTCATCTTTCGGCTCTCGGATTTAATGAAGGGAATCAGGACCTTGTCTACCATATGAGCACCACACCATCCATTAACATCGTATATGCGTGGCATGCTCGTATAAAGTATCTACCTGCCTGCTTCAAACAAACGTTTGAAGAAATGTTTATCGCAGGGTTCAGGGAATATCATTCCGAGATATTCATTCATTCCTAGACCATCTCATCTATTATAGCTATTTGCGGTGGAACAAGCTCTACATTCAGAAAAGCTACGTATGCCACATCCAGAAGTTCCAGGGCCAGTAGACTGGGTGCCCTACTCACTGATTTGGCCAAAGGGTTGAGAATAGCAGAACATCATTTAGCCACAGACGTTGTGGAGTACTACATCCAATGACCCACTCAACAAGGGTCTGTCAGAGACGACAGACGCGAGAGAGGGGGGGGTGTTGGCAGCAGTCAAGGAACTGAAGGACTCACAAGACAAGGAAGCCAACGAAGGGAGTCGGAGCGAAGAGAAGGCACAAGCAGACAGAGTAGTCAACGAAGATCTGGCAAGTAGGCCATTATTTTTTGATGAAGCTAAATCATATCAAAGAGGTGGACACACAAGGAGAAGGAGCAAGTAGGGAGCTCGAGGATGTGTATGTCAAATCGTTAGAGGAAACCCCTACAAAAATAGTGATTTTCATCGCTAAAAGCCATTGTAAATACCATTTCATATTTTTGTAGCTCCATTTTGTGTAAGCCAAGGAGTCCTTGAGCTTGAGGAGCATTAGAAGTAGCTACCTACCAATTTTCATATTTTTTAGACTCCGTTTGAGCCTTCAAATAGGCCCTAGAACCTAATTTTTAACTAGGCCGGACACTAGGTCTCGACAGGGCCAAAAACTAGTCAAAAACTATAAATAGAGCTAGAGAGCTCATTTTTTAGGGTAGCTTGTAATAGATTTGAACTTGTATGAGCATTTTGAAAGTAATCTAAGAGAACTCCATTGTCTCTCTCTTTGTCTTGCTGTGTATGCGTGTGTGTGTGTGTGTGTATGTGTGTGCATGTGGGTGTGCTTCTCACTCACACACTTGTGCCTTCACTTGCTCGAGGTCTTCATACCATCCTCACGTCTTCTTGGATTGACATTAAAGGAGGTGCTACTCATCACTGAGCTGCACTAGTCAACTTAGATCCACCTACCCTTAAATTTATCTATCAACTTGGCTTCAACCCCACTCTCAAAGGAGAAGCATAGAAGGACATTGGATTTCTCTTCACATACTTCAGAAGAAGCATAAGCGCCAATGGAATGTTGGTGCAGACCAATCACCAATTGAAGATTTGAAGGACAAAGGATGGAGATGAGATCAAGTTTTGAAGCAAAGAAGATGGATACATTCACAGAGTGAAAGACATGTACACATATGTACATTAGTTAAGACATAGGTTACTTATACTTATGCTTTGATATAAGTCTGTACATAATTGCCTATAAATACTTTTGAAAATGTCGGGGCAAGGAGAGAAGACAAGGAGAGACAATAGGAGATCATGAGATTAGTGTATTGAGAAGTAGAAAATGTCATTAGACATGTGTGAAGTGAGTTGAACTCTCCATCCTCACTCAGTTGTAAAAATTTCTGAGAAATAGAGAAAAATTGTGCCCGATGTTTCTGTGTTTTCTCTCTGTGTGATAGATCTTTTATGAATTCCTTTTGGAGATATCTAAGACCATAGTTAATCAATCTATGGTTAGAATTTGAGAGTCTAATTGTGATCAGGCTAAGAGAATTGTGTGTAGGAACATCTGCATGTGAGAAAGTACTCACTGGTTCCTGGAACAAGCGCAAATTTTGATCTTAATGATTTGATCATTTCTCACTCCACAGTTTAAAGTTTTGTGCAAGTAAGCACTTAATCTTTAAGTTGGAAGGTAAGCTACTCGTGGCTAAAAGCATTTGCTTAAACGGGTTTTATACTAAGAGAATTAAAGTTAAGAAGTTAGGGGTGTCCAAATCGACTTCTCAGAAGTGCAGATTTAGACATAGCTGACTTGGTAAGTAGATTTCTCAAGATCTACTGAATCTTTTGAAGTAATTCGACTTGGAGAAGGTGCACAATCTTTAGCCGACACCTTGTGCAAAGTTTCATAAAAAACTTTACACATTTACTCAGTCAATGAGCAAGATCTATGCAGCAGACTTTCTGAGGAAATTCCTTCTTCACAGTTTTAGTCAAGAAATTGATATTTGGTCATTGATAGCTTAAATTGGTGAAGGTTTTGACTTACTCTTGATATAGAGGTGTTCTAAATTCAAGATTAGGTTATTCTTTTGGAGATTAACACTCTCCATCAGTGGTATCAGAGCAGGAAACATCAAAATCAAGGAAAGGAGGATCCCGACTGCTGCAGATTCAAGAAATTCAACAACTGAAGAACTAAAAGGTGAAAGCTTGAAGGCAAAGATTGAGGAGGAGACCATACGACATCAAGAAAGACAAAAGGACTCTAATTTGAAGTAAAGGTACATATATTATTCATAAAGCTTGAAGATTTCAATACACAGGTGGACACAAGATGGGAGATTCTCTACAGATAGAGAAATTGGATAGGGAAAACTATCCTGCATGGTCAATGAGGATGGAAACTCATCTTATGAGCAAAGATTTAATAGCTTACATCACATGAGAAGAAGAGAAGCCACAGTTCAGAGATCCTAGTGTTCCAACTAGGGAAGAGTTAGCAGATTTGAAAAATTGGATGAAGAAAGATGCTCAAGCTACGAGCATTATATATATGGCAGTAAATGATTACTTGTTACCTCATATTCGAGGTCTTGAAAGTGCAACTGATATTTGGAATGCTTTGGAGGAACATTTCCAAAATACTACTAAGTCAAGGAAGGCATCCTTATGGGCAAAGTTTACCACCTTTAAGAAGAAGGCTTCTCAATCCATTTCAGACTATGTGACAAGAATGAAAGATATTGCAGATGCTTTAGGAGCTGTTGATGAAGACATTGAGGAGGATAAATTTTTTTTAATATAAAGGAAGTTCGGCAATAGCCTACTCTCCCGGACTTGAATTAAATTAAGAAACAAAGGTACAATAGAAGGGGACTAGTGCCTACGGGACCCCCCAAATCCCACAAAGCAGGGGAAGCTTGGCTGATTCCTAGGTTGCATTACAAAGAAGGTTGATCACCCTCTCGTCGCCCTCATGCGGGACCCACTTGGGTTTGAGCTTGTTGTTGATCAAAAGGAGGACTTGATGGTGCCTGAAGGGGGGGGATTTCTTACTGTTGACAATCCTTTTGCCAAGGAGGAGTAGAGATTTTTCAATCGACCACTCCCTGGGGGAGTCGCCGAAGTTGCGAGCACACCGCTCTCGCCAAATTTTCCACAGGACTTCCCCTCTGATTGCGTTCCAGAGAGCCGCAGAGCACCCAATCGCTTCACCCAAAAGGACTTGTTTCCAACTAAGCTGTTTCTGAACTCTGATTTTCAGTCCAACCATCTGCCAGATTCTGTAGGAGTTGGGGCAAGTAAGGAAGATGTGTGGGACATCTTCGATTGCGCGGTGGCAGCGTTTGCACCACGGAGTGATCCCACAAATTTTGCTTGCCTTATGGTTAGTCCAAATTCCTCGATGAAGAATTTGCCATAAGAGGACCGACTTCTTAATCTCTATGAGTGGGTGCCAGATACCCATGAATTTCATGTCCCACCGAAGCCGCGTCCAAGACAGGCACCACTTCTTGTTGAGGCTGGTCTGGAGGTCAGTCGTTTCATTGATGTTCGGGATTTTGAGTAGGCTGTTTCCATTGTGCCATTTGAGACCACGCGCGTTCGGAGCGTTATGTCCCATGAGAAGGCGAGTTTTGTGACGATCCCAAGCGAGGCATCTACTTTGCAAGGTGTTCCATTCTTCGTATGAGATGTTTATGCGAGGGTCGATATCCTCGTAGTTGATCCATCTGTTGGTGTCATGTTTCCAGAGGTGTTTCCATTTTTTGAATCCTTTGTTCCATAATTTCTTGGCATTTTGAATGTTCCACGGCTCCACACTCCGGATGCCATGAATCGGAAACCAGATAGAGTCGTTTTGTCTGATTCCGGCCGCCCACTTCCAGTCCTCACTAATTCTTGTGAAGCTTTTGACTTTATTCCAGCCCTTCCAAAGAGAGCATACGAGACTGGAGCCTTTCGGGAAGACAGGTATCGGGGAGAATAGCAGGGTCATGATGTCAAGGTTCTTCCAGTTCGGGGATCCCGTGAGGGCCAACTCATTTTTGTTTCTGAAGATCAGCTTGGCCCACGAGGCCTCCCTATTGCACCAAGCTTTAATCATCCATTTGGCCGCCAGTTTGTTAGCCATGCACCCAATGTCCAGGATGCCAAGCCCCCCGCTATCTCTAGGGCTGGTGCAGATGGCCCATTTGATTTTAGGCACCCCCCTTCTGTTATGATCACCCGTCCAAAGAAAGTTTCTGCAGATGCTATTCAATTTGGACAGGCCTTGCTCATTCGGTCTCCAGCAAGAAAGGAAATAGATGGTAGACGAGAGGAGGAACGTGTTGATAACCATCGCCCGTCCAGCGAGATTGATTTGCATGCCTCTCTAGTAGTTGAGCTTGTTTTCAAGTTTGGCCAGCACCCAGTTCCATCGCTGCTCCATAGAGACGCCAAACCCCAAGGGGATTCCAAGCAGCCGAAAGATTTGACCCTGCGGAATGGATTGACAGCCATGATCGATGAGAAGGCCAGGTTGATGTCCCACAATGGCCCTAAAGGCGGTCTTATTGTGGTTGATTTTGGATCCAGAGGCCTCACAAAAGGTATCAAGACACCTCCAGAAAGTCTCCAGGCTGGTATTATCATTGTGAACGAATGCGTTCATATCGTCGGCAAAGAGTCTCATGATGATTTGACTATGGTCGTGAGGTAGCTGGAGGCCTTTAATATTGCCAGCCTCCACATGATGAGCCACAAGTCTGCTCAGTCCTTCAGTGGCGATGGCAAAGAGAAGGGGGGCAAGAGGGCATCCTTGTCTAATAGATCTTTTAAGATGGATCGCCTTCGAAAGTTTGCCGTTAACGTTAATTTGGGTCGTTGCATTGCCGAGAAGGGTCGCTATCATCTTGGCGAATTTCTGACTACATCCGAGGTCTAGGAGCGACTGCAGAATATAATCCCATTCTAGCCTATCGTAGGCTTTGTCAAAGTCGATCTTGAGGAAGACCACGTCTTGATTAGACTCATTTGCGAATTGAATACCTTCCCAAATATCCATAATGGTTTCCAGGATGGACCTGCCTTTGATGAAACCTTTTTGGTCCTCACTAAGCCAAGATCTCAGGTGGCACGCAAGTCTGTTGGCAATGACTTTGGCGATGATCTTGTATCCTGTTTGGAGCATCGTAATTGGCCGCCAGTTCTCGATTCTGTTTTTTTCCCCCTTCTTGTGAATCAGCTTGATGATTCCATTGTTTATACAGGAAGGAAGAGCACCAAATTTTAGCGCCTCTTGCCAAACCATCCGAAGAGGGGTGGCAACCACCAGCTTGAAGGATTTATAAAACTCGTTAGTGAGTCCGTCGGGTCCCGGGCTTTTACCGAGAGGGAGGGCATCAATGACCTCAAAGATTTCTGATTCGGAGATCGGGGCATGAAGCAGGGAGTGGAGGTTGGGTGGTATTCTCCGGGGGGAAACCCTAGAAATGGCAGCCATGCAGTCCCTTCTATGGTGGGAGAGGGGATTCGAGGTTCCCAAGAGTCTCGTGAAGTGCTCTTCGATGATGCCAACATTATCTTCTTCCGAGTTGCATACATTGCCATGAGTGTCTAGCAGTAGGGGGATCGTCTCTCTGTTGTGTTTCCTTTTAAGGATACTGCACATCTCTTTGGTGGGTTTGTCGGCTTTTCCAGCCCACCACTCCTTGAAGAAGGTTTGCAGGTTTTTCCTTTGTATTTCTTCCTCGTATCTCAACGCTGCTCTGATTTTTTGGAGACCTTTCTGGGCCTGGTGTTTTCCTTTGTTTACTTCCTCCTCGAGTCGCCAGAGTCTGTGGTAGAGCGTTTCCCTACGAGCCCGCCGCACCGTCTCGAGCATCTTCTTAGTTCTGATCATGATCTTGCGGGACTTGTCGACCGCACTTCTCCAGCACTTGGCTGGGGACAAGCCAGAGGCGAACGCCACCTTCCACACCTCGGCAATCTCTTGATGGGCGGAGGGGAGAGAGAAGGTGGAAGCGTTGGCATGAAACCACGGAGCCTTGTGGGTCCTGTTGGGAGGCTGAAACGTGATAACGATTGGGTAGTGATCGGAGATGGTGAGGTCCGTACGTTGCGTGATGGAAGGGTGGCCCCACAGATGAGTAAGACTCTGAGAGATGTAGCATCTATCAAGTCTAGCTTTCCTAAGATCATCGCCCGCTTGGAGATTCGACCAGGAAAAGCCATTCGAGTCTTTGAATTCGACCAGATCCAAGTGGAGTTTGGTCATGTCCCATGTTTCTTTCTCCCGACTGTCGATGACCCTGCCCTTGCCCATCCATCGGTCCCTAGGGTCCTCCACCATGTTGAAGTCTCCACATATAAGCACGTTGTGGGGAAGCGAGTCAAGAGAAGCCCAAGTGTTCAGCCTCTCCAAATCCCCGTTCGGGGCGTACAATGAAACCATAGTAACACAGAGGGGAGCACCGAAAGAAACCGCAATCCAGCGGTGATTTACATCTTCAATGGAGTTCTCAAGCTTTTCAAGCCAGGGCTGTTTAACACCGATAGCCGTTCCGCCGGACCCCCGCCGGTGCTTTGTTGGAATCCACACGTGGGCCGATGAAATCTGTCTGAGTCGTTTCCGAAGGTCTTCTCCGTCAATTTTAATCTCTTGAATGCATATAATGTCTGGTTTTAAGCTAATGTCGCGGAGCCATTGGCCAATGATGGCCGCTCTTGAGGGGTCGGTTAGCCCCCTAGCATTAAGCGAGATGACAATCATTTTTGTATTGATCCCTCTTTGCGGGAGGGAGCCTTGTCCTTTCTTCTCTTGGCTTCATCTTTCTTTTTCGCTGGGATCTGATCCCGACTTAGAAACCGGTTCTTGTGGGGGCTTTTCCAGGGTAACTCCATAGGCTGTTTTCCTTTGCGGGATACACCTTGCTGGGGGGAGCTGGGCCCCGTGCTCGGCATCGTTTCCGGGATCGTCGATCCAATGATGGAACTTTCACTATCCATGTTGTCTTCATTACTAGTGGTGAATCCATCATCTTTGCTTGTAGAGTAGTCCTCCTGCGCGGTTTCATTACTATCAGGGATCTCCAGGCCTTTGACATCGGTGTCTTCCTCAAGTAGGTTCCCGCCTGGGAAGTCAAGCTCGTTGATTTCCCTTTCCAGATTGCAGTATAAGTTGCTGGAGGGGGAAACAGACTTGTTGTTTCGCTCGGAGGTAGCCCTAGGGCTTCTTCTCCTTCTTCTTCTGACTTCTATAAACCCGTCTCCATCAGCTTCTGGATTAGGGGGACCCTTGAAGTCCTCAGTTTTCGTCGGGCGACTCAAATCACCATTGTTGTGTTGAGCATTTTTAGAGGCTCCTTGATTTCGCTTGCTTTGCCGTCTCAAAGGGCAATCTTTAATCCTGTGACCTTGTTGACCACAGCGAAAGCACGCGTTGGGAAGGTTTTTGTAAACGATGTCTTGCTCCCAGACGTCTCCTTCGCCCAAGTCCAGTTTAATCTTCGATGGGAGGGGCAGACTGAGGTCAGCCTCGACACAAATTTGGGGGTGCCACCGGGCATTGAACGAGTGTCTTGTGCCTTCATAAATGATGCCACCGATGTCCTCGCGTGAGGCCAACGGCCTGCCGATGGGAGAAACGATATCCCAAACAAAGTTGTACAAGAAGTAAGGCAGGTTAGGGAGCTCAACCCAAAGTGGGTATCGAAGCGGTTTCGATTTGTCGGGAGTAAAGTCAGGGGACCATCTGAAGAGGCATAGGGTCGCCCGGCCGAGCTGCCAAGTTCCGACACTAAGGGCCCGAAACGCCATTTCTTCATTCTCAAAGACTAGCAGCAAGTGGTTTGCCGGCAAGAACTGACACTTACAAACAACGAGCCCGCGGGGGAACCACTCGTTGCGAAGCCACTGACGCACGGTTTCGAGCGGGGGCCTAGGGCCAAACATTTGGCCAACGAGGCAGACTTTCTTGAGCTCCTCCTGAGTTGATAAAATTGCGGATCTGTTGAGGGAGACCAAAGGGGGTTCAACATTCTCGAGGGCCTCTTGGGCGGCACAGGAGCCTCCCTCCAGCAAGGCGGCCAGGTTAGCGGCCTCCCCGAGAGGAGGGGCCAGATTGCTTTTCACCAGAGAGGGGGACATCATATCCAAGATAAAAAAAGTAGGTCTTAGACTAAAGCTCTGATAGCCCAAGAACCCACATAAGAAGGAGGCACCCCACCCCCGTAGAACACTCTTCTTCTTCAATTATCTGTCTTTCTTCTTTTTTTTTCTTTTTTTTTTTCTCTTCTCTTCTCTTCTCTTCTTTTTTTTTTTCCTCTTATTTCTTTTTTCTTCTTTTCTATTTTCCTCCCCTTTTTTTTTTTTCGCACTCACCCCTTTTTCCCCTTTTCTCGTTCAATACTCATCAGATATCTGCGCGTTCGAACCTTCAAGATCTTTTATCTTTTTTTTCTTTTTAAAACTACTCTCCCAGAATGCAAACTCAACGCGCCAATCGAGGAGCGCCTGTCGAACAAGGAGCCCACCAAACGAGGGAAGCGACCAACCTTTTCTTTATCTCTCTAAAGAGTTACCTCTCCTCTCTCTAGCCCCCCCCCGCGACTGTCGCGATACCCCCCCCCTCCTCCCGCCTATCGCGATACCCCCCCCCCCCCCCCCCCCCCCCCGCCTATCGCGATACTCCCCCCCCCCCCCCGCCTGTCGCGACACCCCCCCCCCCCCCCCCGCCTATCGCGACACCTCCCCCCCCCCCCCCCCGCCTGTCGCGACACCTCCCTCCCCGCCAGTCGCGAAGCCACCCCCCCCGCCCGGCGATGCCCTCTACAGCAGCAATCCCAGCAAGCTCCGTCAGCAGCGACAACGTCCAGCAGCTGTGAAGTTGATGTACGCGAAGTCTTGGTGTTGATCTTGGAGGTGAACCCGTCAGCAAGTTGAGTGGTGTTGATCTTGGAGGTGAACCCGTCAGCAGCAGCAAGCTCCGTCAGCAGAATCAACGCCCAGCAGCATTCCCAGCAAGCTCCGTCAGCAGCGACAACGTCCAGCAGCTGTGGAGTTGATGTACACCTTTTCCAGCAGAATCAACGCCCAGCAGCATTCCCAGCAAGCTCCGTCAGCAGCTAGGTTTAAGGCAAATCCTTACAGGTTTAAGAGGATAAATTGGTAAGGCAAATCCTTACAGGTTTAAGAGGTGATGACAAATGGAAGCCATTCATTTTGTCTACAGAATTATCACTTGATCATTTCACTCCTGATTTAAATCAGTTGCTAGGTCATATGCTAACATTTGAGCAGGATGTTAAAGGAGATGGTGACAAAAGTACAGGTCATGCAATGTACTCAAAGGACAAGAAGAAAGCTAACAAAGGAAAGCAACAAGCAGGTGAAGATGAAGGTACAACTAGTCAAGCCAACTTCCTAAGAGGTAGAGGAGGTGGCAAAGGTAGAGGAAATGCTTGGATTATAGGACATGGCGTTGAGCTTGAGTGTTGAGATATCAAGCTCAACATGTGATGATCCAAGATGACATGTATCACTTTTTCATTTCTCTGACATATATAGTGGTCATGCTGGTATATATCAGGGACACTTCATTGAGCTTTATTAGATTTATCTACCAAGAGTGATGGCACATTTGTTTCTTGCCAGCTCACTCATTTGCAAACATTAGGTTTTTCCATGTGTGCTAGTCTTTATATATTGCAGTAGTTGTATTCTTGTTTTTAAGGTCATTCTTGTACATTCCTTTTTATGTAATAGAAGAAGAAGAAGAAAAAGAAGATCATTCTTCCTTGCCTCAATCTGAGTGTGTGCTTCTCTTTGATTGTGAGTGTGTGTGTGTGTGTGTGTGTGTGAGCTCTCTTCCTTATTTCCTTGCTCATGACAAAGTTAAAACCATTAAATATCTTATAGGTGAGAGAGGCTAAATTAATAAGAGGGCTAAACTTAATTTCCTATCTCTCAAAAGAAATAATTTGGAAGGAGAGCTGTAAACTTAAGTTGGAACTTGTAATCTCTTACAATTGTGAGAAACAAATAGGATTGAAGTTAAGTTAGAGGTTTCATTAGCTTTTGACTCATAGTGGCTTGAAACCCTAGTTGGCATGGGAGAGGCTCAAACTTAAGTTCCAACCCCCTAAAAAATGATCAAGATAAACTCAATCATAAGTTTAAGTCTCTAGTCTTCATATGAGAGGCTAGAAATTAAGTTCTCTTAGCATATGATTGGAACTTTCTCAAACTTAAGTAAGAATATCTTTTCCACTTAGAGTTTAGTTTGATCCTCTAATATTTTGACTTTTAAAGCTTTGAATTTATGTTAGAGCATGTATCGATATTAAAGAAAGTTTGAACGAGGGTCCAAACCATTAACATCATACGATTGCAAGAGGTTAGAAGAATAAGAAGCTTAAGCTTAGGTCAAGCTTTAAATGAAAAATATAGGTGATATGAGGCTAAAATTCAAGTCTAAGCTTTTAAGGAAAAACATTTTATTAGGAGAGACGAAGACTTAATCTTGAGCTTTCAAAGAGAAAGATAATCAAACTTAAGTCTGATGCTTTTATAGTAAAATTTTTTAGCCTCTTTTGAATCGCTTTTTGATCAATCTTCAAGTGAATTTTGAAGGTTTAAATTTGAAGTTATAGACATACTATAGAAAAAGATGAACTAGATCAAAATTAAATTTGAGATTTATGAATAGAAAAGGCTCCAACTTGAGTTCGAGCATCCAGACAAAGCTTAGGTTTGAACATCTAGTCTAATCAAAGGAGGCCCGAATTTAGTTTCGACCTTGTAACCTCTTAGATTGGTTGTGCATATTCATGGAAATGGTCTATGAAGTATGCATTATGGCAACTCATGCGCACAGAAAGAAAGATGCATGAAAATTTTGCACCATCCTTTGAATAAACAAAGTTCAAAATTGGAACTTTTGCATGCTTGAAGGAGGGGTTCAACTTCTGAACCTTATGCATGCAACACCTTTTCCAATAAAGGTGTAAATTTCTTAGCATACACTAAAGTATGCATTTGGAATATACTACATGGGTTTGAGGGTTAAGAGGGAGATTTTCTTTATTCAAGCTTAAGTATGGTTACAAGTTCCATGATAGGAAAAATGGTAATCGAGCCAATTGGACATAGGTAAAACTACCATTCACTTCTGATATAGTTGGACTCTTATAAACCAAGAAATGGTACGTTGACAAGATAAATTAAGCTTAAAGTCCCTCTTATGGAGTATCAAATTCCATGATTAACCCATGGCATGCCTGATCAGCAAGGCAAAGGACTTAAGTGATAGGTAAAAATGTTTCTCTTACTTAACCACAAGAGGTTGGTGGTAACTTAGAGTGGCTACTTGCAAGCTTTAGGAAAAGAAAATATACCATTATAATATATCTATATACACATATAGATAGTGTTGGAAGATGGAAGTGTCAATTCTCTTGTTCAAGAAAGTTCTTTGTTTGAAAGAACTAAAGAACTATTTGGATCTTTACATTGTTCTTCCAAGCAAATGCAAGGCATGAAGAGAAGGTAAAACTCAAGGGTTGTAATAAACCTTGTGTACCATTTTCTAATGTCCTAAAAATAAAGGACTATATAGTAAATGGAATTACCATTTACTTCAACATAGAGATTTGATTGGCAAGTCAATTATTCTTTCTTAGATTACTCATTATGTCAAAAAAGATGATATCTAGTTGAGATATAAACTAGCTCTATACTAGCCTTATCAAGTTGCAATTAAGACTTGCATAGTTATAATTTCATTGTAACATGAGCAATAGTTATGCTTTGCAATGGAAATGAAATCTACAAGTCTAAGAAGTAATAGCTCTTACTTGATTAGACCAAAACAAGGTTTGATCCAAAGATCCAAGCCAAACTTACCTTTTACTAAAGTGGAAGTGTAAGCCAAATGGTATGGGACATCTAAGTTTACATTAATACTTGAGTAGACTAGGTGGTATGGGACATTGGATTTATGGGTAATCCAAACTTGAAACTTTGGGATATTTGTTCAACAAGCTTGGAGGAAAGTTAAAAGCTATGAATAGTTCTTTTAACCAGGGGAAACAATAAAGGATTGAAAATAAACTCTTTCAAATTCTATTGAAAGAGTATAATTTTGAATATATCCTCAAGCAGTTTTCAAGGATAAAAACTCTTAAGGAGGGGAGAAAGTGCCCAAGAACTTGTATCTTATGCCTTAAAAAGAACAAATAAGGTGTTTTAAGGTAACAGATATGCAAGAAATAGATAAGGTTGAAGTACTTACTTGTATGCTAGTGTTGGCAACAGTGAGGGCGTCACTAGACAAGGGAGCCGACATAAAGAATCAGAGCAAAGAGAAGAGCCAAGCAGGCAAAGTGGCAATTAGGTCATGCAATGTTTCCAAGATAACTCCCTTTTAATAGTGATTTTCATCACTAACTGAACTTTGTAAATACCATTTTTGGTAGATTAGACTCCATTTTGTTCAAGTCGAGGAGCCATTGAGCTTGAGGAGTATTAGAAGTATTTATGTACCAATTTTCATCATTTTTAGAGCTCATTTAAGCCTCCAAAATAGCTTAGGAACCTAATTTTTAACTAGGCCAGACATTAGGTCTAGACAGGGCCAAAGCTAATAAAAAAACTGTAAAAAGAGCTAGAGAGCTCATTTTTGGGGTTAGCTTGTTAGAGTTTTGAGCATTGTAAGAGACTTTTTTTAGTAATGCAAATAACTCCATTGTTCCTCTCTTTGTTCTACTTGTGTGCGCATGTGTGTGCATGCTTGTGTACTTCTCCATCACCACTTGTGCACATCACTTGCTCGAGGTCTTCATACCATCCTCATGTCTTCCCGGATTGACATTAAAGAAGGTGCTACTCACCACTGAGCTACACCAAATTTTGGCACCGTTGTCGGGAATCGAGCTTTGAAGACGAGCGTGTGATGGTAAGATGTAGAGTAGAGACGTTGGAAGAGAAGGTTAGCATTTTCTTTTACTTGTTTTTACCTTCCTCTTCACTTCTACACACCATATCCATTCATCATCATCTTCACCACCGTGACCATATACCTCCATCTCCATTCATTTCCTCATTTTCACTTGAAAGTGAGAGCGAGAGAGAGCTTGTATGTGCATTTTTTTCTTGTGTTTTTTTTAGCGTTCTTACAGGTACCAACTTCCATTGCAGTTGTAGCAGCTCTAGAAGGTGAGAAAACTATCTGTGCAAGTTTTGAGGTGTTGACCTCTGTCGATCGTGATCGACAAAAAAAATCGGCTTTTGGTAAAACAAAGTGCACAACCACAAAGTACATGATTAGCACATCCTAGATCATTATTTACAATCAGTTAATTTTCTATTAGTTACGATTGACACTGTTGATCAAGACCAACAACCACAATCGACACTTCTGTCAATTGCGACCGACATTGTCGATCACGATCGATAGCAACGATGGACAAAAATGATCGACAAAGCCTACCGATCGACTGCCACATCAAACTCTGCCAGTCTTGATTGACACGGTCGATTACGACCGACTAAAATTTCATGGTTGACACAATAATTTGCATGCTCACGTGTCCATCGCGATGGACACACAATCGATTGATTGAAATCATGCCAAAATTTATGAAAAAAGTGTTGATCACGATTAACACCGTGAATCGCGATTGATAGCCCTCACGATTGACATTTCCGATCACGATTGATAGAATTTTTAGCACTTTTTAGGGTTTGAATTTTAAGCATATTTTTGGCAAATTTTGGTAAAATTAAGGGGTAATTGAGCATAAGGAAACCTTAGAAAACACTATGGGCTAGCCTTGAGTGCCTGAATTCCTCTTTTGACCCCTAAATGTGTGACTAATCATAATTTCTTCATATGAACTCCATTTGCTACAATTTTGGTCTCGTTGGAAAGTTCGTTTGTAAAAAATCATACGTGGAGTTTTAGTACAAGTGCTTTTAATTTGTTCATTAGTTGGTATAAGTTTTTTGGAAGACTTTTAGGGAAAGAGTGAAAACAAGGAGTCTATACCTTTTAGTGGATGTTTAAAGGTTGTTTTGTTTGTCTGTTCATCTTTGATCTAGCTCAATACTAACTCGTAAATCTTCACAGGTCTTTGGTGCGCAAGCAAGGGTCTTAAAGCAAACTTGGTGAGGTGAACATTGGGCTTGGGCGAGTGTGTCCTAGGCTCACTTGGCAATCTGAAAAGCAAGAGGCTCGAGGTTGGGAATTCTCTTAACCCCTCAATCAATTCCTAGCTTAGGCAAAGTGTGAGTCGTGCTAGAAGTAAGTCAGGGTGAGGATAGGCATCTATCAAGTTGAAGACTACTTGAACACTCAAGTTCAAGCAGAAATATAATCTCTTTGTGATAGATAAATTTAAAGGAAAGAATTTAATGTGGTACAATCAACTTAAAGTGTGTAAATTTACTCAAGTATTCCTGACAACGTGCTATCAGACAAGATTATAAACACGATAACCAACTAAAAAAGAACCAAGTGACTAATACAAAGTGATTTGTGTTGGTGCAGACCAATCACCAATTGAAGTTTTGAAAGACAAAGGATGGAGATAAGATCAATTATTGAAGCTTAGAAGATGGTTACATTCACAAGTTGAAAGATATGTACACATATGTACATTAGTGAAGACATAGATTACTTATACTTATGTTTAGTCATAAGTCTGTACATATTTGCCTATAAATACTATGGAAAAATGTCGGGATATAGAGAAAAGACGAGGAGAGACTATGTAAGAGCATAGGAATAGAGAAATGAGTGATTGTAAGTGTCATTAGACACATGAAAAGTTAGTTGAAGTCTCTCTCTCATTCAGTTGTAGTCCTCTTCAGAAATGACAGAATTTTTACGCCCGAAGTTTCTGTGTTTTCTCCTTCTGTGTTAGATCTTTTGTGGAATGCTTTTGTACAAGTCTAAGTCTAGAGTTGATTGATCTTCGTACAAAGTTTCAGCTTCCAATTGTAATCAGGTTAAGAGAATTGTGTGTAGGAACATTCATATGTAAAGAATGTTCACAGTCTTCTGAAACAGGCGCAGATTTTGAGTTCAATGGAATGAGTAGTGCTCAGTGCACAGTGTAAAGTTTTACACATATCATAGCTCAAAATCTAAGTTGAGAGATAAGCTATCTACAGCTAAAAGGATTTGATCAAACGGGTTCGACATTGTGAGAACTACAGCTAAGAAGTTAGGGGTGTCCAAATCGACTTCTCAGAAGTGCAGATTTAGACATAGGTAACTTGTGAAGTAGATTTCTCAAGATCTACTAAATCTTTTGAAGTGATTTGACTTGGAGGAGGTGCGCAATCTTTAGGCAACACCTTGTGCAAAGTTTCATAAAAAACTTTACACATTTACTCAGTCAATGAGAAAGATATATGCAGCAGACTTTTCAAGTAATCTCCTTCTTCACAGATTGTTCAAGAATTTGATATTTGGTCATTGATCTTATAAATTGGTGAAGGTTTTGACTTACTCTTGATATAGAGGTGCTCTAAGTTCAAGAGTAGGCTGTTCTTTTGGAGATTAACACTCTCCATCAGTGGTATCAGAGCAGGAAACATCAAATTTGAGAAAAGGAGGATCCCGACTGCTGCAATTGCAAAGAATTCAACACCTGAAGGATTAAAAGGTGAAAGCTTGCAAGAAAAGCTTGAGAAGGAGATCATACGACATCAAGGAAGTCAAAAGGAGTGTCATTCAAAGTAAAGGTAACCTTATACTTTATAAAGATTGAAGAATTTAGTACACAGGTAAAGGAAGGATGGGAGATTCTCTTCAGATAGAGAAGTTGGATAGAGAAAACTATCCTGCATGGTCAATGAGGATGGAAGCTCATCTAATGAGCAAAGATTTGATAGCTTACATTACAGGAGAAGAAGAAAAGCCTCAATTCAAAGATCCTAGTGTTCCAACTAGGGAGGAATTATCAGATTTGAAGAATTGGATGAAGAAAGATGCTCAAGCTAGGAGCATTATCTATATGGCAGTCAATGACTACTTGCTACCTCACATTAGAGGTCTTGAAAGTGCAAGTGAAATATGGAATGCTTTGGAGGAGCATTTCCAAAACACTACAAAGTCAAGAAAGGCATCCTTATGGGCAGAGTTTGCTACTTTCAAGAAGAAGGCTTCACAATCAATATCTGATTATGTGACAAAGATGAAGGACATTGCAGATGCATTAGGAGCAGTGGATGAAGACATTGAAGAAGATAAATTGGTAAGGCAAATTCTCACAGGACTAAGAGGTGATGAGAAGTGGAAGCCTTTTATTTTATCTACAGAACTTTCTTTGGATCATTTCAATCCTGATTTGAATCAATTGTTAGGACATATGCTAACTTCTGAAAATGATATCAAAGGAGATAGTGACAAGAGTGCAGGTTATGCAATGTACTCTAAAGACAAGAAGAAAACTAACAAAGGAAAGCAACAAGCAAATGAAGAAGAAGGCACAACTAGTCAAGCCAACTTCCTAAGAGGAAGAGGAGGTGGCAAAGGTAGAGGAAGAGGCAGGAACAACAAAGAAGGAGCCAAAGCTTGCTGGATTTGTGGTAAGACAAATCATTTAGCCAATGATTGTTGGCATAACACTCAGAGTAATGGAGGATACAATCAAAACTATAATTCAAGAGGAAGAGGTGGCAGAAATCAAAGAGGTAATTTCAAAGGCAGAGGTAGTAGGGGTTACTTTGGAAGAAATGCAGGTAGAGGTTTCCAAAGTCAACAATATAACAATACCTACTACAATTATGCTTCAGATCAAAAGGAAGATTCAACATTGATAATGAATGCAACTTGTGAAAGGCAGAGTGAAGATCAAAGAGTCTTCTACATTGACTCAGGGTGTAGCAATCACCTGAGTGGTAACATAGCATTAATGACTGATTTGGAGAATAAGGTATCTAATCATGTTGTTCAAACAGGTGACAACACAAAGCACAATGTGAAGTCAATTGGATCAGTGAAGGCCAAGGATGGTAGCACCTTATTGAGTAAGGTCTTGTATGTTCCTACAATTCCTAAGAATTTAATAAGTGTAGGACAAATTGTGGAAAAAGGTTATGAAGTGAGGTTCACTAATGAAGGAGTGTTTGTGGAAGACCCTAGCAATGGGTATAAACAAATTGTTTCAGGGAAGAAAGAAGGAAGATTGTTCACATTGAAGATTCAAGGTAATGTTGGTCATGCCTTGTTCACCTATGCAGGACATAAGATCTCTGAGTTAGATCTTTGGCACAAGAGGCTTGGACATTTCAATGAAAGAGGTATCAAAGATATGATTAACAATGGTTCACTGCTTGGATTGCCTAATGTTGCAGGTCAACATATGACATACAGATGTGAGGCATGTCAATTAGGTAAGGCTCATAAGCAACCCTATTCCAAGCATGGGTTTATGTATTCAGAGAAACTTGAGTTGGTACACACAGATGTGTGGGGACCATCAAAGGATTTCAGTATCAATGGTTCGAGGTATTATGTGATTTATGTTGATGATGCTACCAGATGGATCACTATCTATGTGATCAAAGATAAGTCAGAGGTATTCAATACATTCAAACATTATCATGTGTATGCAGAGAGAATTACAGGACATAAATTGAAGAGACTAAGGTCTGATGGAGGGGGAGAGTATTTCTCTAATGAGTTCAGTGATTACTTGTGGAATGCAGGTATAAAAAGGGAGGTTACTTGCAGGTACTCTCCTCAACAAAATGGTGTAGCAGAGAGGAGGAATAGAACTCTTGTTGAGTTTGCAAGATCCATGATGAAGGAGAAAAATTGCCCAAATTATTTATGGGCTGAGGCTGTAAACACAGCTACTTATTTGGTCAATAGGCTACCTTGTAAAGCTTTGTAGGGTATGACTGTAGCTCAATGATGAGTAGCACCTCCTTTAATGTCAATCCGGGAAGACGTGAGGATGGTATGAAGACCTCGAGCAAGTGGCGGCACAAGTGCGTGAGTGAGAAGCACACAAGCATGCACACACATACACACACACGCGCACACAAGGCAAGACAAAGAGAGAGGATCAATGGAGTTCTTTAGATTACTTTCAAAAGCTCTTACAAGTTCGTTTCAATTACAATCCAACCTCCAAAATGAGCTCTCTAGCTCTTTTATGATGAGTAGCACCTCCTTTAATGTCAATCCGGGAAGACGTGAGGATGGTATGAAGACCTCGAGCAAGTGGCGGCACAAGTGCGTGAGTGAGAAGCACACAAGCATGCACACACATACACACACACGCGCACACAAGGCAAGACAAAGAGAGAGGATCAATGGAGTTCTTTAGATTACTTTCAAAAGCTCTTACAAGTTTGTTTCAATTACAATCCAACCTCCAAAATGAGCTCTCTAGCTCTTTTTATAGTTTTTGACTAGCTTTTGGCCCTGTCCAGACCTAGTGTCCGGCCTAGTTAAAAATTAGGTTCCAGGGCTTATTTGAGGGCTCAAACGAAGTCTAAAAATTATGAAATTTGGTACGATGGTACTTCTAATAATCCTCAAGCTCGAGGACTCCTCGGCTTGCACAAAATGGAGTCTAATCTACCAAAAACGGGATTTACAATGTTTGTGTAGTGATTAAAATCACTTGGGTTGTACATAATCTATGGGAAAAAATGATCTGGCCTTGTTGCCGTATTGTGCATGACTCCTTTATTGCTTTGTATGCCAACACTCCCCCCTTCCTAGCGTCTGTCGCCCCTGACAGACCTTTGTTCCCTCGGGTGGTCGATGTAATATTGGATGACATTGGTGGCCAGTTCATGTTCTCCTATCCTTAAGCCTCTTGCTAGATCGGCTTCCAATGCCTCCCAATTTATTGCACCGGGGGTCTCTGGTTGCGGGGTGGTGTAGTACTCTGAATACATTGCTTGTTCACAAGCAAACAGTTGAAGCAGATGTGTCGGCTTTGGCGCGAAAATCTCCGAGTGGTACTCCCAGAACCCTGATCTGAACATTTCTTCGAAGGTCTGTTTGTAGCAGGCGGGGAGGTATTTGATGCGTGCATGCCAAGCGTAAGCCACACGGATACTGGGGGTGGTGCTCATGTCATACACCAAGTCGTAATTTCCATTGCTAAACCCCGGAAGGCGTACCTGTGGTGCGGCTGCATTTCTAAAGGTCTTCAGCACCACTTGCATCATATCTAAGATTTTAAGCATCATTTGCGCTGCTACATCTTGCATGGGCTTCAAGCGCGGCATCCAGTGGCGAATGGTCCCCATCATATATGCTACCGATGGTGGTCCTTGTGGTGGCGCTATGTACGGGTAGTTCAGCCATTCCTTGCATTGCGCATTGTTCTGTACCTTGATATTAAATGCCTTCCACGACCTGCGGCGGGGGACTGGACCGTAGCATGGGTTGTACAGGAGGTGCAACGGCGCGTTGTTCCATGTGCGTAGCATTTCTGGATAAGTCTCTAAAAGTTTCTGCCGCCATGTTGGTTGACGAATCTTGCCTTTTCGCACCTCTAGAGGAAGGTCTTCGGGTTGAAATTGGGTCGCAAAAGCAGGAATCTGACCCGTGACTCTTTGTATTTCTGCATTATAATCAGCCAAGATAATATAATATGGCCTGTACTGGAGTTCCGATGAGAGAATCAGGCGTCTCGATGACAAGTTCTTGAAGTAATCTGATTGTAAAACAGTCTCCTCTATGACCCTCATAGCCTGATTTTGCACTACGGTGCGCTCTTCATGCGAGGTCCCTATTTCCTCCACTTGTCGTAACCATGGCGGCCGTGGTGCCTCGAACGTGTCCTGCGCTTCTTCTGTTTGTTGGCCTCCTGGGAATGGTTGCGGATCATATTCTTCATCAAACGTTTGTTCCACAGGAATTTGCACAACTTCTTCGTCCGTGGGAGCCTCCGGAGGGGAAGATGGCCTCTCATATTGTAGTAGGCGTGTCTGCAATTCAGTTACCTGTTGCTGGAGATCTTTTATGGCCTCTGCGTCGGAGGGAAGCGAAGCTGCAGAGGGGGTGGTTGGAAGGGCAGCCGTTGGGCCTTGTTGGTGTTCCTGCTTCAGTTGTCCTAGCTCCTCCGATAGCTTATCATGTGCTTCGAGTAGCATGGCATAATCTTCCAATATAATCTTGATATTATCGGGGGTCACTGCTTGAAACTTGGATGGGCTGATGGGTGCCCCCGGTGTGCTCTCAATAGCTGCCTCCAGGTTCTCTTGATTTTGTATTTGCAGACGTCTGTTCTCTTCCTGAGCAGCCGCAAGATGGCGTTTAAGTAGCGCCATATTTCGCTGAAGTTTTGAGTTGCGTTCCAGTTGTGTCCGTAGGTGACTTTCTACCACCTGCACTGCTTCCTGATCTACGTTCTGTAGCTGTACTTCCAATATATTATGGGCGTCTTGGAGGGTTTGGAACTGTGTGTGGAGGCGAGCATTCTCCTCTTCTAGTACCGCAAGGCGGAGCTTTAGTGTCGCTGAGTGCTCTTGCAGGCGTGCGTTTTGTTGCTGGAGCTGAATGTAATCTGTTCTTAAATTTGATATACAAGCCAACATGGTGTCCAATGCATTACCTATAGATGAGTGGGGGGTGTTTACCGTGGAAGATGCATGGGAAGGGAATTGGGGAAGGGAGACAGTGAATGATGTGTCTACAAAAGTTGTGTGTGTGGGTGAAATTGGTGGAGGGGGAATGGGGGGAGGTGAAACCGTGGGTGGAGGTGCCGTGGGTGGTGAAATGTCCATCCCTTCTGGAGTGGGTGTTAGTGTGGGGCCTGCCATATACACTGGTATGGTAGGTGGTGTGTGTGTGGAAGTGGTGAATAGATGTGAAGTGGGGTGGGGAGCTGAAAAGACAGGGAATGGTTGAGGGCCTGGTTGGAAAGCCCTAGCAAAGATGTCCTGGAGGGATTGTAGAAATGGAGAAAGGGATATCGGGGGTTGGGGTCGTAAATTTGAGAAGGGTGGAAAGGGTGGCATGGTAGTAGGGAAACCCATGAATGTGGATCTGGGGTCAGGATGACCCGTGGCTGAAGGCATTGGGGATGGTTGTCCTAGGGCAGGCTCGGGAAGGGTTTCGGTGGGTTGTGTAGTGATGGGGTTTGCTTCAAAGGTCGGGTTATCAGTGGTAGAGAATAGGGTGGCACTAGAGATGGGAGTACGAAAGATGAAGGTTGGGTCAGTGGGTTGAGTGGTCGATGGGATTTCCACTGTCTCTGTTCTCGGAGGTGATGGTGGGGGAGTAGGTGGTAGTGGTTCGGTGGACTCCTCATGGGTGGCGGGGTGCTGTTGACTAGCTGTTTGGGAGGTTGGTGTAGTAGTTGGCTCCTCTGCAACTGTAACGGGAATTTGGATATTTTTACCTGAGCGAGGCCGTGTCTGGAACCTTCGTGGGTCATATTGAACTGAAGGCCTCTGAATGGCAGTGCACACAGCTTCTACAACTCCATATGTTTCTGCCATCAGTAAGAGACCTTCCCTGTACTCTGAGTCAACTCCCGCTTCTTCCAACAACTGAGTCATAAGTACTCTGCTGCTCTGTTCAGTGAGTAATTGCTGCGATCATACTCTTTCCATAATCTGATACAGCCTTCGGAGTTCTGCTGTATATGCTGGGGCTTCAGTGGTCACTCTTCTTCATACGCTTCTTCTTCTTCCGCTTGTCCGTGTTGTTGACTTTGCTGAGCGTCACTCCAATGGACATGTCTACCGTCTGTAGACTTTCTTCTTCTCCGTGAGGATGTGCCCTGCTCCTCTGCCTCTGAATAAAACTCCACATCAGAGAATTGTGTGCTTTGTAGGAATGCTTCGAAATCCTGGGAGTCCAGTCCTTCAGCCTCTCCAGTGGCAGCAAATTCGAATTCAGGTGTAACCGGAGGAGCCGATGGGGTGGGTTGTGTCGTAGTGTCAGATTCCGACCTGGGTATCCTAATGGTAAAAGGAGGTACAGTGCCCTCTCTTAATGGTGATGCCTCAGGAGTAGTCAGGACTTCCCTTGTCTGGACACACGGAATCGCGCCCCTCATGCGCTTGGACTGATGTGTGGATGTCTTGAGCCTTTTAAACATTTGTAATTGTGCCCAAGTTAAGGCACGCTCAATGGGGACATCATATGCTAAGCATCGGTAAATGATGCGTGTGAGTGCACAGCATCCGTTCACCACTAATTTCCTAGAAGCCCATTTGTTCGCTTCATACAACTGATCTATAATCCACACTGGTAGCTTAATAGGTAGCGCACCTGCTTCCGCCAAGTAGAGAGCAAACCAGATCTTCTTGTGTGGTTGCGTGAATCGGTCTTGACCGGGGAAGGCGAAATGTTGCATGCACATGCGGAGAGGGATGGACACATTTGGGGTGAGGGCTGCCATGTCTTTCAGCTTCACTACTTTCCTGTCCTTCATGTTGTTGGGAACGAGAGCATCCTTTTCTGAGGGTACATGCGTGCCATGCATCTTTAAAGCATCACTCACTAGCTCCACAGTAAGTTCAAACCTCTTCAACTCGTTGTTGCCCAGCAATGAGGGGAGAACAAATGATCCGGGTTGGTCCTTATCTTCATGAGCTTGTAATGTAGAGACCAGATAGTAACATCGGAGGAGGTCGGGTTTAGGTAGTGGGGCTTCAAAATATTCCGCCAACCCTGCTCGTTGCCATATGATCTGGAGGTCTTCGGTGTTCTGTAAAGTCTCGAACTCCTTGGAGAAAAATTGGAAACGCACCCATGATCTGTCATACTCGCATTTAGACTCCCAGATATACTTAGCCTCTCCTAATGGTCCGGGCATGCCATTGAACCAATGAGAGTTGGCATGGACTCTTTCCGTGATTCCTGTAGGTGGGTCTGGCACCGGGAGTTGCTGAAGGTGTTGCATCTCCACTGGTCGTTCAGTCGGGGGCACGTCCACAGGTAGGCTATCCACATCAATTCCTGCAGTAAGTATCCCTACTTGTGAGCCCGAACCTGTCGCTTCTGCCATTTTACTGCTTGCCTTCTGATTCTGTGAGAATATAGAAGCCTGTGTTAACATCGTAATGGACAGACTAAATCCGTTGCTGTCCCCGTTACAACATTAACATGAGGTATATGGTGAGTTAGTGGTTAGTAAGTGCATGAAGACAGTGAGTGTAGTTAACGTTTGTGTATTCCTAGGAGACTAATGCCGTTAGTAAATGGGGTGAATTTACAAATCGGGGTCGGGGGGTTTATCACAGATCTTAGACTGCCAAATGCAGTGGATGGGCTTTGCTTTCGGTTTCGTAGAGACTCCAGAGAGCTGTGTCGGTGTCGCTGTTTGGGAATGGGGCCTTTTAGGGACCCACTTATAAGTGATTACATGCATGCTCATGGGTCTTGGTGTGTTCCTAAGTGTTGAACACGAGGGAATACTGGTTGTACTTGTAGATGGGTTATGCTGCATAGGTTGTGGCCTTGGCGTAACTACTTGTGCCCTCAAGCAAGCCTTAGGCACCCAAATTTGTCTAGATTGTGGGCTTGCCTTCATCGACTTCTTGGGCACCCAAATAGATTTTACTTTAACAGAAGAATTTCTGACAGACTTCTTATTAGCGTCGTGTTGTTGGTTACTAATAAGAGGCTTTGCCCGTGTAGTTGACGGTGGTGCACCCGGTCGTTCGCCTTTCCGCACCCACACCTGGTTTAGTTTCTGGGACATTCTGCTGCGCAGGTACTTTTGATCTCGGACATAGGTAGTACTCGGCTTCTTCTGCTTGTGATCCGCCTTTGGTTGCTGCCTCCTTCTGGCCTTTGGAAAAGAAGGGAGTTCCGTTGCATCCCTGACTCCTTTTTTGCAAATATCATTCCTCTGCAACACAGGGTTTTGAACAAGAACAGCATGGTCATCTTCATGTGTACCCCTGGAAGGACCAGGAGTCTGTGCCTTTCCTAGTTCCTTGAGTGCTCCGTTGTCTAATTCTACTGTAACTCGACTATGATTGACCCACACCTGGAGAAGTCCACTTCTTAGGTTTAAGTTAATTGCTTGGTCATAGATCCAATCTTGACCCAAGACTAGAGGTTCAGTGAGATCCTCATCTTGACACACCAATACTTTAACTGTCATTGCCTCATCATGAATGTAAAGGGGAAGTTCCGCCTCGCCCATGCAAGGGGTTTCCACTCCTCCCAATCCTATAAGATATGCTTCCACAGGATTGACAGTCAATTGTAATTCTTGGCAGTAAGACAATTTAACAGCACTAGTGGCTGCACCTGAGTCAATCAAGGCTCTTACGGTCCTTGCACTCTTTCCTTGTCCTATATCTAAGGTTACGAAAGGACGTCTATCAATTATCCTATGCGAGCTTGTTCCTGCGACTTCACACATGGCCATAGGAAATCCTTGGTCTGCATAGTCATTCGCTCCAGGCTGATCTCTACCTTGCCTTCGTAATTTCATCCTTCTGATGCGTTCTAAAGCTTCAGCTTGAGCTTCTTCTCGAACTCGCTTTTCTTCCTCTTTGCGTTTCTTAGCAGTGTTGAGTCGACTGAGCATTTCCTCCGTGAGGGGTTCCTGATACAACTTGACTCTGCAACCGCTAATATAATTTGGGAGAACATCACCCTCTAATGTGGCCAATTGTACTGCTCCGCTCGTGGAGATCCTATTGATGATCATAGGTCCGTGGCCCCTCTTTTCTAGCTTCCTGGCGTGTTGTTTTAGTGTATAGACTAAAACTAGATCTCCTGCTTTCAAGCCCTTATCCTTCACATGGGCATCAAAATATGCCTTCTGTCTCTTCTTGGCTGCATATATTCCTGCAGCGGCTCTCAGTCTTGTTTCCCCTAATCGTTCAAGGTCAAAGATCCTAGAGGAGAGCTCATGACCTGTCCATTCGTGCTCTTGTGCTACTTTCAATGTAGGGATCAAGAAGTCTAAAGGTAACACAACGTTTTGACCGAATACCATCTGAAAGGGGGTGGCTTGGAGTACCGTTTTGTAGGCAACTCGGTATGCCCAAACAGCATGGTGTAGCTGTTTGTCCCAATCAGAGCGTTTAGTGTTCACTAATTTCGTCAGTACATTGCATAAAATCTTATTAGTGCTCTCAGCTTGTCCATTAGCTTGAGGGTGATAAGGGGCAGACTTCTTGTGTATTACCAAGAATTCTTGGAGTAGATTTTCAATCACTTCGTTCAAGAAATGAGTGCCTCTATCACTTACAAGCTCTATGGGTAGCCCATATCTCGTGAATACATTCTCAAACAAGAATTTGGCAGTTGTTTGAGCATCGTTCTTGGTTGTAGCTTTTACCTCTACCCACTTGGTGAGATAATCTGTTGCCACAATGATGTATTCCGCATGAGAACCCTTAGCTGGGGGATTAATAGGACCTACGAAGTCTATTCCCCACTTAGAGAATGCACGTCCACCCATCATAGGTTTCAGTGGCATCTCATCTTTGCGTATAGGATACTGAGTCCTCTGACAGACATCACACCGTTTCACATAGGTATGTGCATCCATGTGAAGGGTAGGCCACCAGAAGCCCGCAAATAGTATTGCCTTGATTACCCGATCTGGTCCAAAGTGTCCTCCTGCTACACCTTGGTGAGCAGTTTCCAAGATCTTAAGATATTCACTCTCATGGACACACAGTCTCAGGTAACCATCCTTACCGCGTTTGTATAGATTATCACCAATGAGTGAGTAATCCAGGGCTTCTTGTTCTAAACTCCTTTTTCTTGCCAGAGTCATGTCTGGAGGGAATGTGTTTGTCCTCAAGAATGATACTAGAGGTTCACTCCAATCTGGCACAATGGATACTTGATAGAGGGTGGCATGTTCCACAGGTGGTTTAGTGCAACAGATTGGGCATTCCTTGCACAACTTTTGGACATCCGCTTCCATAGTTGGCCAATGCACTCCGAATCTCTTTAGAGTCTGCAACGTTCGTTGCTTTGAATGGTGTTGCTCTAACGCACCTACATGTGCTAATTGCAACCATTTAGCATACTCATCCTCTTCTACGCAACAAGCCAAGATCCCTTGATCTGTGTGCTTGTACATGCTTCCTGCCATGATGTGGTATTTTTGGGCTTTGACAACCTCTCTGTTCCGTGTGTTTACCACAGGATGGTTAGGCCCGTATGTCAATACTGGTACTATTGGCTTGGCCCACTGCGGCACCACTTCCAAATTAAACAAGTAAGCATCAGGAAGGTCATCTGACACTCCTTGTGGGGCTTCTCCTGATGTGAGCCTAGAGAGGTGATCTGCTCTCAAGTGAGTCCTACCCTTTCTTACCACAACCTCAAAATCATATTCCATTAGCAGGAGAAACCATCTTACTAATCTTCCCGTATTGCATGGCTTGTTTACTAAGTACAACAATGCCTGATGGTCCGTAAAAAATTTAAACTTATTTGCAAGCAAATAATGTCTAAACTTTTTAACTGCATATACCATGCCTAATCCTTCTTGTTCAGTAGTGGTATAATTTCGTTCAGCCGCATTCAATTGTCTACTGGCATAGGCGATTGGAAGATCCATATTACCTTCACCAGTAGGTTGTGCAAGCACACATCCAATAGCATAATTGGATGCATCCACATGAACATGGAATGGCTTATTCCAATCTGGTGTGGTCAAGATTGGTGCTGAACATAATCTTCGTTTAAGCTCTTGGAAGGAATTCTCACATTCATCCGTCCACTCAAAGTTTGTCAGAAGTCCGTACATGGGCTTTGCAATGACAGCATACATGTGTATAAATCGTCGATAATAGCCACAATGCCCCATGAAAGCTTGTACTTCCTTGACATTCTTTGGCCTAGGTAGCTCTGCTATGGCTCTCACTTTCTCCTCGTCAGTAGATATGCCATTCTTTGACACTATGTGTCCTAGAATCTTACCTTGCCTTACCATAAAAACGCACTTTTCTGGGTTCAGGCAGACTTGATATTCTCTACATTTGTCAAAGATTTGTCTGAGTTCAGGAATATGGGTTTGTCTAACGTTGGAATGAGCACAAAGATCATCAACATAGACTTCTAAACTCTTCCTTAGGAACTCCTTAAACACATGGCACATCAGTCTCTGGAAGGTAGCTGGTGCGTTGGTAAGCCCAAATGGCATTACTCTAAAAGCAAAAATGCCCCATTCTGTGGCAAAGGCTGTCTTATGCTGATCCTCTGGAGCTATGGCTACTTGATTGTAGCCAGAAAATCCATCAAGGAAGCTGTACACTTCCTTGCCTGCCACTCTTTCTAAGAGATGTTCTGTGATGGGAAGCGGATAGTTATCTCGAATCGTGGCGGCATTAACCTTTTTCAAGTTAATGCACACACGCAGCTTGCCATTCTTCTTGGGCACCACTACGATGGGGGATACCCATTCAGTGTGCTCAATTTCATAGATAAATCCAGCTTCGACCAGTCTATCTATCTCTTCCTTGATCTTAGCGGCATAATTATCGTTATATGTATAAGGCTTTTGCTTAGAGGGTTTGGCGTCTGTAAGTCATGGGGATGGTGTGCGAGCATATGTCCGGGTCAACCCCTTTCAAATCCTTGTAACTCCAAGCGAATACATCTCTGTATTCTCTTAGCAAGGCAATCAATTCGTGCTCTTCTTCTTCTGTCAGGTCATGGCCTATATATGTGCATCTCTCCTCTCCTTCTTCTATGGCCACTACTATTTTCTTAGTAGTTTCTTTGTTATCATAGGCCTCTCCTGATTGTGCCTCTCGTTTAGGCATTCTTATCATGACTCTCCTGTCATCTATCTCATACTTCTTAAAATTTTCGGGGACCTCAAACAAAGATTCTTTCTCTTCTGGTGAGGCTTCTCTCTTTTTTCGTTTCTTTCCTTCTTCCTTCGGGGTCACATGTGTTGTTAATCTTACATTAGTTGTAACCTCTCCATGCCTCTGGGGTTGAAATTCTACTTCATGGAAGTATTCTTCATCTGATGCAAATGGTGGGTCCATAATGATTGACTCTAGATCGGAGTCACTTGCATCCTCAAATGCATCAGGGCTAGGTTCGCATTCTTCTAGAACTGCCTCTCCCATGATTGGCTCTATGGAGAAGACTGAAATATCATAACCATCCTCATCACAGTGAGGTGTCCATTGTTCTTCGTTGATGGCTACGTCCATTGTTGCTAAGATTTCTGCCCAACCGTGAGGTTCAAATTCTTCATCTGTAAAAACTACAGGTGCATAGGCTGGGTCTTGAATGGGTCTATGAGTTTCGTTCGCACCTACCTCTCTGGCTTTCTCTCTCTTCTCTTCTTCTACTGCTACCTTGCACATCCATAAGTGAGTATCTTCATGCATCCATGAGGATCCAGACCCTATGGAATGCACCGATTCTGTATCATCTTTGGCTCTATGGATGGGATTCCATTGGATAGGAGGGACATCTCTATGAGAATAATCCTTGAGATTGACTTTGGTTGTAACACCTAAGTGCTGCAGGTACAAAGAATTGGTCTCCCAATCCTGTACCACTTGCAACTGTCGCATGAATGGTCTTCCTAAAATCATCTCATAGGCATGATTTTTGCTGAAGTCACATATGGCAAAGGTATGTTCAAACTCGACACCACAAGTGGTGAGAGTTATTCCTTCCAGCAATCCTAGGGGTCTCTCTATGTGACCATCGGCCATTTGCAATTTCATCCTCGTTGGCCTGAGTGCTGGCTTGCCCCAACGCTTCCATAAGGAGGTGGTGGCAATTGCAACTCCTGCACCTGAGTCCAAAATCGCTTTGGTGGTGTACTCCTGGTAGGTGATGGGAAGATAGGTGTTCCCTTCTTCACCTTCACACATATCTCCTATCTTATCCAAGGGAATTTCTGGCACTGTCCTATGGGATCCTACCTGGGAACGAGGTTTTGCTATCTCTGGTACTTGTTTGGCTACATGTTTCCATAATTCAGGTCTAACCTTGAGTAGCTCTTCTAACTTGAGATTACACTGCACGTTAGTGTTCTTCACTACCTCTGTGTTCCTAGGTATGACTGAGTCGTCGTTCCTTACCATGACTGTGGGTGCTCTCATACATGTGGACTTTGCTTCCCATGGGCCTATGAAGTGGGGTAGCTCTTGTATGGAATTCGACTCAAAGTCTAATCTCTCGTGAGACTGAACACTCTCATGCTCCCCGTAAATAGATGGGATGTCTTGTGGGAATTGGTCGTGTGCATCGTCCACAAGTTCAAAAGGAGGGGCGACCTCGCTTTCGTTATCCCATTTGTCTTCTTGAATCTCTCGTAGGAAGTCTGGTGCAAACCGATTCATAGAAGAAGAAGTGTCTGGCTCCGTAGAATTGGGCGCATAAGCAACCTGTGAAGGAGGGCTGGTTCTATTGTTGACTCTCTCCTCGTTCTCGCAAATGGCTGGAGTACAAGCTTCTTGGGGAGGATTACTTATTCTATTACTTTTCCGAACAGGCTCACACATTCCCTGAGAAGGAATGTAGGCAACCTGTGGAGGTACTTGAGCTTTCGAGGGAGGCTCATCGGCCTTTTGGGGGGGAAGATAAGCTTCTTGAGGAGGCCCACGGGCTTCCTGAAGAGGCTGGCTTACCCGTTCTCTTGCCCTTCCCTTTCTTTGAGGGGTAGGTTCCTTTTCTGGCTGTGCTATTGGCCTCTCTATTCTTCCTAAGGAGGGGAAACTGTCTGGTTTAGTGGAATTGGCCACATTAACTTCCGATTGGGAATGATTCATGTTTTTGCTTGCTTTTTCTTGGTCTTGATTTTTTTCTTCCTTGTTAGATCTTGCAATTATCCTCTCTAACTTCTCTAGGAATCCATCCAAGTGTAATTGCGTTTTGGCTGAGCCTGAGTAATTGAAAAGGCGACTGGCTTCAAACATAGTCTGAGCCAATGCGACCATTTTCGCGCATAGTTTGGTTCTTTCTATCTCTAGGTCAGCTCTAGGATAGCACTTGTCATGATCCGTGACGTTTGGCCCTTCTTGGATTCTGGCCTGATATGCCTTAAGCATCATGTCTATGTCTTCGGGAGTGGGATCAGCTAATACTGATCCTGTTTGGGGTGGTGGGTGGGTTACGTGAGGTGTCTTAGAGGGTGAAGGGATGGAGGGTGATGGGGATGGTAGCGGTGGGAATGTGTGAGAGTGCGGTTGAGATGTGATCTCTATGATTTTAGCCTTGGTTTCTCGTAGACTTTCCTCAAGTTCACTCATCTTCTTTGCCCATTGCCTTTTCATACGTTCGCGGCTATCTTTCCAAGCTCTTGTTCTCTTTTTATTTTGGCTCTCAGTATCGCTAGCATCTGGGCTCTTTTCCTGGCCTACCCCTTGGTTTTGCTGTAAAGCTTGAGCTCGAGTGACTACCTGTACTGGTGCAGTGGAAGTGACACTTCCTGAGGAGTCTACCACTAACCCAACAACGTTGATAGGGGTGATTTTTGGCATGCTATTGGGGTTCTTTGGGCAATCTCGTAAGAGATGCTCTTTTCCGCAATCTTGGCAAAAGCCTTGGATAGTCACGGACTGCGTTTGTGTAGGCGGAGGTAAGGGACAATCACGAATGAGGTGATCACCTTGGCATCTGTAGCACGGTCCTCTTGGGAATGGAGGTCTGACTTGCCTAGATTGAGGCCTAGGATTGGGATTTGCATACATGACATTCATGTAATCTGACTCCCAACTAGGTTCGTTTGGCTCTTCACCATAGTAGGACTCGCCATGTTCTGGAGACTGCATGTAGTAAGCCTGGGGGCTATCCACATGGGTAGAATCAAAGCTATGATCACTTGGATCATTTTCAGAGATCAAGGGTGTTACTGGGACTATAGCTCTATTCAGGTTCTCTTCTGCAGCAGTATACTTTACCGGAATCACATTAGCTGGGGCTGGGGGTTGTTGTGCTAGCACAGGCTGAGGCCTTTGTTGGTTTTGATATTGAGGTTGGAAATTTTGTTGTGGCCTGCCGTATGGTTGTGGAGGGTACTGGTTCTGGTATCTGCCTTGTTGGTAGGGCTGAGGGTAGGGTTGCCTAACCGTCTGCTTGTTGTATGGGCAATCTTGTGCGGTGTGGTTGGTGTATCTCCGTTCTATGGTGCAGTACTGGCTACTAGGGTTTACTTGGGGTTGAGCCATAATGGGACAGACGTTCGCCATATGGTCACCACCGCATGTATAGCACCTTTTTATAGGAGCAAACCTTGGAATTTGTTTGCTAGTTACTCCTAATTTCTGGGCCACTTTCTCTGCGAGTTCCTCAATTGATGTGGATTGTGTGGAAGAGTGACTAGATGCACCATCTGAATCTTTGTAGATTTTGGAAAGCTCTAGTTCTTCTCCTAGGTTATCTTCAATGTCGATGCACATTCGTACACACTCTTCTATAGTCCTAGGGTCTTTCAGATACACATAGGATCTCAATTTTGGGCTCAGCAATCCGTCAAGAAATAAGGCTACTTGTTTAGCAGATGTGGGTAGCTCCGAAATAGGGCACCTTTCAAGATATTGTCTAAATCTTCTTCCTGCAAGTCTCACAGTCTCTTGAGGGGTTTGCTTGAAGCTGTGAATCAGTGAGGAGGTGTTGTGTCTTATGCCGCTCTTAGAGAACTCTATAATGAATGCCTCTAGGAGTTGATCTATGCTCCTGAACTGGCGTTCATCTAATGGCTGAAACCACGTAAGTGCTGTGTTCCTAAGGGTTAGACCGAAGGCATTGTACTGCGTGAACAGATCCTCCACTTGTTCAGCTCTCAAGACTTGCTTGAACTCTGCCACATGATCATAGGGATCTCCTGTGCCGTCAAAGTAATTCTTCATGGACTTAACTAGCTGGGTGGGTCTCAAAGTTCTTGTGTGCTCTCTAGGCCTCGGCAGAGGGAATCCATCTACATTTCTTTGGTTCCTGTGGGCTCTATGCATCTCAGGTTCTACCCTATTCGTCTCCGTTCTCGTTCTTTCTCTGCCCACTGGATTGGCAAAACTTACCTCTGGTCTATCTTTACTTCTGTCTCTTTGCATACCATGAGCCTGGGATGTTCCAGCTCCAGGGTGACCATAGGCTACATTTGATCTTGGTTGGGGGAAAATGAATTCGCCCTTCCAAGTGTAAGCATGCCTATCATTTTCTGTCACCACAAAAATCCTCTCTGACGTGTGGTCTAAGTAGGTCACTCTACCTGGGCTATCTGGATCCTTAAACTCATAGATCATGATTGTTCCTATGTCAGTTGGGTGATCCGGTTTATACCTCCAGAAGGCTTCGTCCGTTTCTCGATTGAGAAGCAAATCTATGCACTTGTTATCTTGGGGGATCCACTCAGGCGTGATAATCCTAGTGAGAACTGATTTACCTCGAGGGGTTCTAGGTTCCGCACCCATGTTCCCTTGTTCCAGGTCACCTAAGTCCGCTTCTGAGATTACATTCCCAAAGTCATCTGTCCTATCAGGATGACTAGTGACTACATATATGGTTCCTTCCTTGTCCAGGTATGCACCGTTTTCAAACTTGACAGCTGGGTGCTCTAGTCCTATGGATTGGTCAGGGTTTTTAATCTAGACCACAGATCTTCCTAGGCCGTCCTCATAGATGCTAGCACCTAATCGGTTGGTCCTAAGGTATTCCAACTGTGTTTTGTAAGGGCCTTCTACCCTGTACAAGTAAGGCACACCTGAACTTCCCGTAGGCCTGTCCATGCCTTGAGACATCTCTGACTCACTGGTATCAGAGCTAGGGTAATGAGAGTGGCGACTCAACTGCTGAGTCCAAGACCTTGCAGTGTGATTGACACTAGCCTCTGAAGACCTAAGGCTTTGTCTTTCTCTTGCTAGGTGTCGTCCTGATCTAAGGTTCATATGCCTAACTGATTAGCCCAATTTTTTCCAGAGTACAACCTCGTTGCCGATCAATTGGTACCAGTCACTTGATTCTTTTTAGTTATTCCTCGTGTTTAAAGTCTTATCTGTTATTACGTCGTCAGGAATACTTGAATGTTCTTCGTACTTTCAGGTTGATCGTTCCACGTTAGGTTCTTTCCTTTATGTTGTCGATAGTACAGAGATTAAGTTTTTAGCTTGAACTTGAGTTTTTAGGTAGTCTTCAACTTGATAGTGGCCTATCGTCGCCCTGACTTACTCCTACTTCTAATCGCTCTTAGCCTAGGCTAGGAATTGACGAAGAGGAGTTGAGAATATTCCGACCTTTCTTGCCGAACCTTGCTCTTTAGTGCTCGAGAAGTGGATTCTCAAGCGTGTGCCACACCCTTGCTTGGATACTCTCAATTGCTTCTCAATAGGCCTGCATAAATCCCAAGATTAGCTCCAAGTAGACCTTTCAATTGACAGACAATTTATTTCAGACACTTTTTTAATGACCCTTGTTCCCCCTTTTGCATTGTTAGAAATTTACTCTAGAGCTCCCTTGGTGTTCCTACCCCTCAGTGTGTCAACTTCCAAATATCCTATCTGAAAATCAACGCGTTATTCTTATAAAAAACAGTTGAGGGCGTGTAGTATATGTCACGAGCTTTCCGACAAGCCCTAGAGCTCAGAAAATGGATTTTGTATGAAAAAGTTATGATCGTTCAGGGTTTAGGGGGTTAACTAGACAAACAGAACCTTTCGGGGGTTTTAATGCATTTTCTAAGGCCTTTGTAAGTAGATGAGTACATGAAAGTGCAAATATGCCCAAAATTTAGCCTAAATTTCCAAAAATTCACTCCTTAATTTTTTGCCGAAAATGCCTGTCTATCGCGATAGACGGTGTCTGTCGCGATAGACACAATCTATCGTGGGGGCTGTCTGTCGCGATAGACGGTGTCTGTCGCGATAGACGGTGTCTATCGTGAAATTCTGTCTGTCGCGATAGACGGTGTCTGTCGCGATAGACGGTATCTGTCGCGGATTTCTGTCTGTCGCGATAGACTGTGTCTGTCGCGATAGACGGTATCTGTCGTGGATTTTTGTCTGTCGCGATAGACTGTGTCTGTCGCGATAGACAGTATCTGTCGCGGATTTCTGTCTGTCGCGATAGACTGTGTCTGTCGCGATAGACGGTATCTGTCGCGGATTTCTGTCTGTCGCGATAGACGGTGTCTATCATGGGGGCTGTCTGTCGCGATAGACGGTGTCTGTCGCGATAGACGGTGTCTATCGTGAAATTCTGTCTGTCGCGATAGACGGTGTCTGTCGTGATAGACGGTATCTGTCGCGGATTTCTGTCTGTCGCGATAGACGGTGTCTATCGTGGGGGCTGTCTGTCGCGATAGACGGTGTCTGTCGCGATAGACGGTGTCTATCGTGAGATTCTGTCTGTCGCGATAGACGGTGTCTATCGTGGGTCTCTGTCTGTCGCGATAGACGGTGTCTGTCGCGATAGACAGTGTCTGTCGCGATAGACTGAAAAAATGCAAATTTTTGAAAAACTTCTAGTGATCTAGAGTGCCCACAAGGTGTAGGTTACAGTGCTAATCATGCATTCACAAAATGTTAAGATTTTCTGTCTGTCGCGATAGACAGAGATTGTCGTCCCGGGACCTGTGCAGAGCCTGTCGTACCTGCGCACACTGCTGGGGATGATGGTACAGCAAAAACCTGCAAAATAGCTCAGAAAACAAGCAAAAACAGCACATGCAAGTTCGCTCTCTCGCTCTCTCTCACAAGTGAAATGAGGGAAATGAGGTGGAGATGGGGATATAGTCAAAACTGAAATTTTCGCGATGATGGAGATGGACGTGGGAGATGGTGATGATGATGATGAAGATGGTGAAGAAAGTAAAAGAAAACCGATGAGAGTGAAGAAAATACCTACAACTCCAACGCGTCAACTCTACGTCTTACCATCACACGCTCGTCCTCAAAGCTCGATCCCCGGCAACGGCGCCAAAATTTGGTGTAGCTCAATGATGAGTAGCACCTCCTTTAATGTCAATCCGGGAAGACGTGAGGATGGTATGAAGACCTCGAGCAAGTGGCGGCACAAGTGCGTGAGTGAGAAGCACACAAGCATGCACACACATACACACACACGCGCACACAAGGCAAGACAAAGAGAGAGGATCAATGGAGTTCTTTAGATTACTTTCAAAAGCTCTTACAAGTTCGTTTCAATTACAATCCAACCTCCAAAATGAGCTCTCTAGCTCTTTTTATAGTTTTTGACTAGCTTTTGGCCCTGTCCAGACCTAGTGTCCGGCCTAGTTAAAAATTAGGTTCCAGGGCTTATTTGAGGGCTCAAACGAAGTCTAAAAATTATGAAATTTGGTACGATGGTACTTCTAATACTCCTCAAGCTTGAGGACTCCTCGGCTTGCACAAAATGGAGTCTAATCTACCAAAAACGGGATTTACAATGTTTGTGTAGTGATTAAAATCACTTGGGTTGTACATAATCTATGGGAAAAAATGATCTGGCCTTGTTGCCGTATTGTGCATGACTCCTTTATTGCTTTGTATGCCAACAATGACACCATATGAGGCATGGTGGGGTAAGAGACCTACATTAGACCATTGCAAAGTATTTGGATGTTTGGCCTAGGCATATGTGCCATCACGATTAAGGCATAAATTGGAACCTAAAGCTGAAAAATATGTGTTTATTGGTTATGATGATAAGCAGATGGGATACAGGTTGTGGAATCAATCCACAAAACATTTTCTTGTATCAAAAGATGTTACATTTGATGAGCAAGGTACTTGGTATGCAGGTACTATCAATATTAATACAGATGATGAAGACATTGTGAGTCAAAGGAAAGGTAAATCAAAGATTCAGATATTTGATGAACAAGAGAATAATGAAGTGCAGGTTGAAGTGGAAGAGACACCAAGATTTGATCCTGAATATGAAGAACCAGAAACCTCAAGAAGTGGAGAACTTAGGAGGTCTACAAGGCACAAATGGCAACCTACAAGGTATAGCTATGATACTTCATTTTTGACTACTAAGGATTATGCATACATGGTTAAAGCAGATGAAGACCCTTCTACATATGAAGAGGCAAAAGGTAAAGAGATTTGGGAGAAAGCTATGTAGGAAGAATATGATGCATTAATGGAGAATCAAACATGGGATTTGGTTCCAAAGCCAAATAGCCAGAAGATCATTGGATGCAAGTGGGTCTATAAGACAAAGAGATTTGCAGATGGAAGTGTGTCTAGGTACAAAGCTAGACTTGTTGTTAAAGGGTTTTCTCAGACATATGGTATTGATTATGATGAGACTTATAGTCCAGTGGCAAAAATGACAACCATCAGAACACTCATAGCAATTGCTGCATGCAAAGGTTGGAAATTGTGTCAATTAGATGTGAAGAATGCTTTTTTGAATGGTTATATTTCAGATGATGTTTTCATGGAGCAACCTCAAGGATTCAGAGATGGAAGATATCCAGATTATGTGTGTAAGCTCAAGAGAGCTTTATATGGCTTGAAGCAGGCCCCAAGGGCATGGAACTATAGGCTTGTAAAGTTCTTAAAAGAACTTGGATTTCAAGTATCTAAAGAAGATAGTAGCTTGCTTGTCAAAGCAAGTGATGATGGGTTCATTTACATATGTATATATGTTGATGATATAATTCTTACAGGTACAGATCAGAAAGGCATACAAAGTCTAAAGAAGCAAATGGAGAAAGAGTTCAAAATCAGTGATTTGGGAGATTTGTCATACTTCTTGGGCATGGAGATTTCATACACTCAACATGGAGTGTATGTGACTCAAGAAAGGTATTTGAAGAATTTGTTAACCAAGTTTAAAATGGATGATTGCAGAGTAGCACCTACTCCATTGTAGGTGAATCACAAATTAAGCAGATATGGAGGTGAAGAATTCAAGGACATGAAACAATATCAGAGTTTGGTTGGTCGTCTTATCTATGCTACATTAACTAGGCCCGATTTATCATTTGCAGTTGGGGTTTTGTCTCAATTTATGCATTGTCCTAGGAAAGAGCATTGGATTGCAGGTCAAAGAGTGTTGAGGTACATTAAGGGAACACTCAAGGAAGGTTTGTATTATGGTTTTACATCAGATACAAATATCAAGATATATAGTGATGCAGATTGGGCAGGTAATCCAGATGATAGAAGGTCAACCTATGGGTACATGTGTTATGTGGGAGATAAGTTAATCTCTTGGTGCTCAAAGAAGCAACATACAGTTGCTTTGTCATCTATAGAAGCAGAGTACAAAGGCATGGTTGAAGCTGCAAAAGAAGTGATTTGGCTTAAGACTCTCATGAAGAGTTTTGACATTATAAAGAGCATACCTATCATTTATGGAGATAACATGAGTTCATTGTATCTAGCTGCTAATCCTGTTTTTCATGCCAGGACCAAACACATTGAGATACAGTATCACTTTCTAAGAGAGAAGGTGATGGATAAAGAGATTGAAGTTATGCATACTTCAACAAAAGATCAGATAGCTGATATGCTTACAAAGAGTCTGGATGGGCCAAAGTTACAGAAGCTCAAAGACATGGCAGGTATAAAGAAGATAAGAGAAACCTCAATTGATGATTGAGCGGGAGCTGTTGGTGCAGACCAATCACCAATTGAAATTTTGAAAGACAAAGGATGGAGATAAGATCAATTATTGAAGCTTAGAAGATGGTTACATTCACAAGTTGAAAGATATGTACACATATGTACATTAGCGAAGACATATATTACTTATACTTATGTTTAGTCATAAGTCTGTACATATTTGCCTATAAATACTATGGAAAAATATCGGGATATAGAGAAAAGACGAGGAGAGACTATGTAAGAGCATAGGAATAGAGAAATGAGGGATTGTAAGTGTCATTAGACACATGAAAAGTTAGTTGAAGTCTCTCTCTCATTCAGTTGTAGTCTTCTTCAAAAATGACAGAATTTTTGCGCCCGAAGTTTTTGTGTTTTCTCCTTCTGTGTTAGATCTTTTGTGGAATGCTTTTGTACAAGTCTAAGTCTAGAGTTGATTGATCTTTGTACAAAGTTTCAGCTTCCAATTGTAATCAGGTTAAGAGAATTGTGTGTAGGAACATTCATATGTAAAGAATGTTCAGAGTCTTCTGAAACAGGCGTAGATTTCGAGTTCAATGGAATGAGTAGTGCTCAGTGCACAATGTAAAGTTTTACACATATCATAGAAGTGCAGATTTAGACATAGGTAACTTGTGAAGTAGATTTCTCAAGATCTACTAAATCTTTTGAAGTGATTTGACTTGGAGGAGGTGCGCAATGTTTAGGCGACACCTTGTGCAAAGTTTCATAAAAAACTTTACACATTTACTCAGTCAATGAGAAAGATATATGTAGCAGACTTTTTCAAGTAATCTCCTTCTTCACAGATTGTTCAAGAATTTGATATTTGGTCATTGATCTTATAAATTGGTGAAGGTTTTGACTTACTCTTGATATAGAGGTGCTCTAAGTTCAAGAGTAGGTTGTTCTTTTGGAGATTAACACTCTCCATCAATCTGCAATGAGGTTGTACTTGGGGTTAAATTGGGGTTGTTCAATCAGGCATATGAACCTTAGATCAAGATGACATCTAAGGAGAGATAGACAAAGCCTTAGGTCTTTAGAAGCTAGTGTCAATCACACTATTAGGTATTGAGCCCAGCAATTGAGCAATTATCCGTACTATCCTAGCTCTGAGACTAGGGAATCAGAGATGTCTTATGGTATGGAGAGACCCACAAGAAGTTCACGTGTGGATTACTTAGAGAAACTCGAAGGCCCTTAAAAAATCAACTTGAATACATTAGGACCAACTGATTAGGTGCTCGCATCTATGAGGAGGGTCTAAGAAGATCTTTTGTTTAGATTAAAAACCCAAATCAACCCTTTGGACTAGAACATCCAATCGTCAAATTTGAGAATGATGCATACATAGATAAAGAAGGGACAATGTATGTTGTCACCACTCAACCAAAGATGATGGATGAATTTGGCAATATAATCTCAAAAGTTGAAATAGGTGACATAGAGCAAGAGAACTTAGGAAAAGAGCCAAAAACACCTGGAGGCAAATCAGTCCTGACTAGAATAATCACTCTAGAATGGATTCCCCTGGATAATAAGAGCATAGATTTTCTCTTAAACTGAGATACAGATGAAGCCTTTTGGAGGTATAGGTTAACGTAGCCACTATTAGAGATAGTTATCCGCTTCCTATCATTGAGCATCTCTTAGTTAGAAAGAGTGGCAGGCAAGGAAGTCTACAGCTTCCTTGATGGATTTTCTGGCTATAATCAAATAGCCATTGCTCCAGAAGATCAACATAAGACGGCTTTTGCTATAGAGTGGGGCATATTTGCATTTCGGGTAATGCCATTTGGTCTTACCAATGCGCTAGCTACCTTTTAGAGGTTGATGTGCCATGTCTTTAAAGAGTTCTTGAGGAAAACCTAGAAGTCTATGTGGATGACATCTATGTGCATTCCAACATTAGATAGACACATATCCCCGAGCTAAGAGATATCTTTGAAAAGTGTAGAGAATATCAAGTCTGCTTGAACCCAAAAAAGTGTGTTTTCATGGTCAAGCAAGGCAAGATTTAGGACATATAGTGTCAAAGAATGGCATATCCATAGACGAGGAGAAAGTTAGAGCTATTGCAGAGTTACCTAGGCCAAAGAATGTCAAGGAAGTACAAGTCTTCATGGGGCATTGTGGATATTATTGATGCTCCATTCACATGTATGCAATCATTGCAAAGCTTTTGTACTCCCTCTTGAATAACTTTGAGTGGACAAATGATTGTGAGAACTCCTTCAATGAGCTTAAGAGATGATTGTGTTATGCACCAATCTTGACTACACCAGATTGGATGTGTACTTGCACAACCTACTCGTGAAGGTAATGTGGATCTCCCAATAACCTATGCTAGAAGACAGTTGAATGCAGCTGAACAAAACTATACCACGACCGAAAGAGAAGGATTACGCATGGTATATGTGGTAAAAAAGTTTAGACACTATTTGCTTGCAAATAAGTTTAAATTTTTTACTAACCATCAAGCATTACTATATCTAGTGAACAAACCATGCAATACCGGCATATTAGTAAGATGGTTCCTTTTACTAATGCAATATGACTTTGAAGTTGTGGTTAGGAAAGGTCGGACTCACCTTAGGTCGGACTCACCTTAGGTCAGACCACCTTTCTAGACTAACTTCTGGAGAGTCCCCTCAAGGAGTATCAGACGAGCTTCTTGATGCTTACTTGGTCAATCTAGAAGTAGGAATATAGTGCCTATTCTAACATTTGGACCCAAACATCCTGTATTGAGAACTAGAGACAAGGAAGTAGTTAGATCTCAAAAGTACCATATAATGGCAAGAATCATGTACAAGCACACCAATCAAGGCAGAGTGGCTTCCTGTGTAGATGAGGATGAGCACGCAAAATGGTTGCAATTAGCACATGTAGGTGCACTACAACAACACCATTCAAAACATAGAACCCTTCAAACTCTACAAAGGTTAGGGGTATATTGGCCAACAATGGAAGCAGATGTGCACAAGTTATGCAAAGAATGCCCAATCTACAGCACTAGCCCTCCAGTGGAACATGCCACTCTTTATCGAGTGTCTTTAGTGTCAGATTGGAGCAAACCATTAGTAGCGTTTCTGAGGAAATAAACATTCCCTCAAGAGATGAATTTGGCTAGACAAAGGAGTTTAGAATAGGAGGCACTAGACTACTCACTCATTGGAGATAATTTATACAAGCGTGGTAAAGATGGCTACCTAAGACTATGTGTCCATGAGAGTGAATATCTTAAGATCTTGGAAACTACTCACCAAGGTGTAGTAGGAGGACACTTTGGACCAAACCATGTGATTAAGACAATCCTATTTGCACGATTGTGGTGGCCCACTCTTCACATGGATGCACATACCTATGTGAAGAGGTGTGATGTTTGTCAAGAAACTCAGTATCCGATACGTAAGGATGAGATGCCATTGAAACCCATGATGGGTGGAAGTGCATTCTTTAAGCAGGGAGTAGACTTCATTGGTCCTATTAATCCCCCAGCTAAGAGTTCCCATGTGGAGTATATCATTGTTGCCACTGATTATGTGACTAAGTGGGTAGAAGTGAAGGCCACAACTAAGAAACGATGCTCAAACGACAGCCATGTTCTTATTTGAGAACGTGTTCACTAGATATGGGCTACCACTAGAGCTAGTAAGTGATAGAGGCACTCACTTCTTGAATGAAGTCATTGAAAATCTTCTCCAAGAGTTCTTGGTGATACACAAGAATTCTGCCCCTTATCATCCACAAGCTAATGGACAAGTCGAGAGCACCAATAAGATTCTATGCAATGTGTTAATGAAATTGGTGAATAATAAACACGCTGATTGGGACAAACAGCTACACCACGCTGTTTGGGCATAAAGAGTTGCCTATAAAATGGTGCTCTAAGCCACCCCCTTTCAGATGGTGTTTGGACAAAATGCAATGCTCCCATTAGACTTCTTGATACCCACATTGAAAGTATCACAGGAGCATGAGTGGACAGGTCATGAACTCTCTTTGAGGATCTTTGATCTTGAACGGTTAGGTGAAACGAGACTAATAGCAGCCACAGGAATTTATGCAGCAAAAAAAAAAAGACAAAAGGCATACTTCGATGACCATGTGAAGGATAAAGGCTTGAAAGCAGGAGACTTAATTTTGGTGGACACCCTGCAACAACATGCAAGAAAGCTAGAGAAGCGTGGCTATGGACCTATGATCATCAATAGGAGCTCAACTAGTGGAGTAGTTCAATTAGCTACTCTAGAAGGCGATGTCCTCCCTAGTTACATTAGCGGATGTAGAGTCAAACCATATCAAGAACCCCTCATAGAGGAAATGCTAAACCGACTCAACACTACAAAGAAACATAAAGAAGAAGAAAAATGAATTAGGGAGGAAGTGCAAGTAGAAGCTTTGGAATGCATTCAACAAATGAAATTGAGAAGATAGAGTGGAGATGAGTATAGGTCTAATGCTTATGAAGCTTCAAGATACCACATGGCCATGTGTGAAGCATCAAGTGTATGTTCCCATAGAATAGTTGACCGACGACCCTTTGTGACCTTAGATGTAGGACACGGAGAGAGTGCAAAGACTATAAGAGCATTGACTGACTCAGGTACAACCACTAGTGCTGTTAGACTTTTGTATTGTCAAGGATTACAATTAAAAGTCCATCCTATAAAAGCTTATCTTATAGGATTGGGAGGAGTGGAAACCCCTTGCCTAGGTGAGGTGGAACTTCCCATTAACCTTCAAGAGGTTCAAATGTCAGTAAAAGTGCTAGTATGGTAGGATGAGGATCTCATCAGACCCCTCATCCTAGGTTAGGCTTGGATCTACAATAATGCAGTTAGTCTTAACCTAAGAAGTGGACTTCTTCAGGTTTGGATGCAACTGCAATATCTAACTATAGAACTGACCACTAGAACATTTAAGGAAGTAGGAAAGGCACCAACTCCTGGTCCTTCCAAGAGCACACTTATGGAAAAAGATTTTTTTCTTGTCCAAAACTCTGTGATGCAGAAAATTGCCAGTCCACGAGATGTGAAGCAGTTGGAAATCCCTTCTGTTCCAAAGGAAGTCATGGCCAAGGAAATACCAACCCATGGGAAGAATACAAAGCAGAGAAGTAGTAGTCGCAAATAGTGGATAGCCCCTGCCAAGGTGTCTCAGCCACTGATGCAAGTATGGGTATGGAAAGGCAAGCATCCTATTGCGGCTAAGCTAGAACCACCGACTAGACATCTTACTAGTGATTGATGACAGGACACAAATAAGAAGTCTCTCAAAGATTTGCCCATGAAAGTAATGTCTATTTGGGTACCCAAGAAGTCAATGAAGGCAGACCCACAATCAAGACAAATTTGGGTGCCTAAGGCTTGCTTGTGGGCTCAAAAAGCCACACATAAACCACACAATGTAAAACATTATTCACACACTTGAATAGCTGATACCCATAATTGGTTGACACGCATAGTCACATATTCATCCATGAGCATGAGCATGATCACTTGTAAATGGGTCCCTAAAAAGCCTCATTTCCAAGTAGATACTATTGTAAAGCCCTTCGAAGTCTCTACAAAATCAAACTGTAAAGCCATACACTATGTTTGGCAACTCAAATCTTGTAATAAACCCCTTGATCCCACGGTGTAACCCACCTCCACATACTAATTGTATCCACACTACATTGCACTATTCCAATTAGCACCTAGGAACCCTTCATCCACCAACCACACTTCACACTCACGATCACATGAGCACTAACTAACCCACTAAGCACATCACAGTTCATCATGTTAATGTTGTAACGGGGACAAATGGTCATTTTGTGTCCATTGCAATGTTAACATGTATTTGTATATTCTCACAGAACTGGCGATCAATACCCTGAACATGGCAGAGGCTACAGGAACGAGCTCCTAGGTAGGTAGAGGTCCTCAAATAGTGGACATTGAAAGTATCCCTATCCAGGCAGAGTTGATAGAACGACCATAGGAGTTGAAAGCAGTACACATCATACCCATTCAAGATCCTCCCCAGGGGCACACATCACAAGTTAGTAAGAACTCTCATTGGTTTAGTGAAGTCATAGGACCCCTTGGGGATGGCACCTATTTCTGGGAGTCTTAGATAGAGTTTAATGGATGGTGGGGCAGTTACCATTTCTTTACACAAAAGTTTGAATAGCTTCAGAATAGAGAGGGATTACGACCGATATGGAGGAAGGCTAGATTGGACGAATATTTCCGTGCTAACTTACCTAAGCCTGACTCCTTGAGGTGTTCATATTTAGTTAGCATACTCACTCCTCGCAGAGAGAAGAAAGGGGCAAGCACCTTTGTGCTTCCATCTCTTACACGAGGGAATGAACTTAAGTGTTTTAAATTAACCAACAATTTGGTGAGAGAAGCTCTAGACATGAGAGGCATGCACATCCCTATTGAGAAGGAGACGATGATCCCTGAGAATATGAAGAACAGGAACCTCACTAAGCTGAAGGTCATGGTGGCAATGAACTTGACTATTGCCATCCATCTCCGAATGTGCATGCAACATTTTGCATTCCCAACCCAAGAGAGATTTACAATGCCGCCCAAGAAGATATAGTTTAGCTTATATTTGGAAGCCACGCTAAACCTTACGATCAACATGCCACATTGGATTATTGACTAGATCCATCTTGCACATTAGTGTTGTTATAAGAAACAGAAGTCAGTATTATATGGATGTTGTGCACTTAATAGGATTGTGTACCGGTGGCTTGCATATGATGTGCAAATCCTTAGGGCACTCATTTAGACTAGGGCATAGGAACTTCCGCAAAGGGCATCATCCACAGAGCCCGCATCAAAGAAAATGAGAGGAACTATTCAAGTGCCATGTGCACAGCCTAGGGGCGCTACACTGACACCAGAGGTGACTCTGCCACCCTAAAGACGAGTACAACCATTCACCATCCGATTACCAAGGCAAAGTGTAGAGGGGCCTAATCTTATCTTTCCAATGATCCCCACCGATCTAGAGTTCCCTCACGGCTTCACACTTGAATTTTACATGATGAAGAAGTAGCCAGAATGATCAGTGAAGCCAACTTGGAGATAAAAGCAGAGCAGTTAAGTGAACAACAGACCGCCATGGACCAGACTGAACCAACTCAACCAATTGTTGTCGAAGTGGATGAATATGAGGAAGAGATTGAAGAAGACAAACAAGGTGAAGAGCAGGAGGTACAACATGATGAAGAGGAGCATGAATCTGTGCAACATGTTATACCAGAACTCACGGGAGTCCCAACATACATAGTACAAAAATGGAGATTGTACAATACTATGAACTTGGTTTAGGAACAACATAGACTATCCTTGGCATCTGGGAAAGTCCTAATGAACCAGATGCTTGAGGAAGGAGGTGTGGATGAAAAGTTCATAGCTTCCCTCAACCTGCTCGTAGATGCATTGCGAATACAAGAGGCTATTCACATGACCATTGCCCACTCTCAAAGATTTGAAAAACGATGCGGGACACAACCACCAAGATCAAGAAAACACATACACATTGTAGTTTCACAACTACACGACACCACCGCCATGACAAACACCACTCAACAAACCAAAGAACACCACACGTCAAGTGCACCACCATCCCCACCCTTACGACCCTCCCCTCCAACTCCACCCCCCTCAACTCATACCACAACCACCATTGTCTCTACTGTCATCACCATTGTTTCAATCGCTCTTAGTGAATCACACGATATAGGTCAATCCTCACAACTATCAAAATCCGACACCAACTTTGTAACTATCACCACGGGCCATACCACGAATCCCATTTCCCCTATCACGCATCTAGGAGGCCCACAAGCACACCATTGTACATGTTCACCCCAGTCACCACACCTACCATCCCCATGTATATGGTAGCAACCATGACTGCATCCTCTCACGACCAAATGGACATATCACCCACAACTACACCATTCCCCCCATATTTCCACAATCTCCCATTCTCCCACCACCAACATCACCATTTCCCACCACGTCATTCACCACCCCTTTCCCTCTTCCCTATCCCCCTGCATTCCAAACCTTTTTGGCACCCACCCCTGTAAATAACATGTTCAACATTCTATATCAATGTGTTTCTTAGTTACAATAGGATTATCAACATTTAGATGCATAGCATAGAAACTTGTTCAAAGACCATGAGACATTACAAGAACGAATCACGGCCATGGAGAAGGGCAAGGTGGAACTACAACACAACTATGATACCTTACGAAGACAGTATGAGGAATTATTGGTTAATCCCCCTGAACCAGATAAACAGTTGCAACAACATCTTGAGAAAATGCTACGTGCACATTAGGCAGACAATCACAAGCTATGTTGTAACCTTGCATTACTGAGGAAGCACATGTCTGTAGCATTAGAAGAGAACAAAAGACTCCAAAACCAGAATGAAGAAAATCTAGAAGCAGCAATGGAAGGTTCAACTCAAGAGATCGATCGGAGTGGTTCAAAGCCCTCCCTTCAGCCACCATGCAAACAATATTGGATACACATGCAGACCTCTTAGAGGCATATGATGCATTAGAAAAAGAGCTTGACGAACCATGAAGGCAATTGGCTAGCCAAAGAGAGCAACAAAGGGATGCATCACCTACAACTGCCACACTTGAAGAGGTAACTGAGTTGAAAGCACAAGTGGCTGCTTTGTAGACTGAACTTTTGCACTATGAATAGCAACCTTCTCCAACGGTGGAGCCAGAACCTAAAGAGATAGTCCTAATTGAAGTTGAAGAGACATTTGATGAACCCTACAAAGCCACACCCCCATCGCGAGGCCGACAAACAGAGGAAGGGCTTGATACATTCGAGATTGAAGCTCTGGAATGGCTGTAGAAGTTAGAAAAAGTCAGCCACACTCATGATGACAGAGTGGTAGTTCATATACAATCCATGTCTCGTCCCAAAGAAATAGTAATCAAATCCGACTACTTTAAGCACTTATTTCATCATCGATCGATTGGTACTTTCGATGATCAGTATGTACCATTTTGTGTGTTAATGGAAAATTATAACGCAGAGATTAAGCATCACACCAAGAAGGTGCCAACCTTTGCAACCCAGTTCACCCCTAAGGATGTTCCTAAGAGTGTCAAATAGGGCACCATCTTCCAGCCTACCTGGAGGATACGGCTACTAGAAAACTACCCGGAGATGGTGCACACATGGAACCACATGCCTTTGTATATCAAGTATAACCCTTGTTATTGCCCTGTCGTTTGACGATGATCATGGCCGGAGTTTGCTACCACAGTAAAGAATGTCAAAGGGTGCAACAAGTGGCTTAACTATGTATATTTGGCACCACCGTATGGTACTGCAACAGTTGCATATATGATTTCCACCATTAGGCATTGGAACATTAGGTTCAAGAATGTACCAGATGTAATGGCATATATGTGCCTTAAAATATTTGAACTCATCCTTGTCATATTCTAAAAATTCAAAAATGTTAGAGAGCCTCACCTCTCAGACCTAGGCTTTAACGAAGGCAACCTTGATCTATTATATGATATGAGCACCACCCCATGCATAAATGTTGCATATGCATGGCACGCTCATGTTAAATATCTCCCAGCATGCTTCAAATAGACATTTGAAGAAATGTTTGCCATAGGGTTCTAGGATTATCACTCAAAAATATTCTTTCCCAGACCCTCTCATCTGTTACACTTATTTGTTGTGGAGCAGGTCCTACGCTCAGACAAGTTGTGTATGCCACATCTGGAGGTACCTGGAAAAGTAGATTGGGACTCTTTACTCACATCTAGCTAGAGGACTGAGGCCCGAGGAACATCAATTGGCCACACATGTGGTTGAATATTACATCAAACGCTCGGCTTAGCAAGGTTCTGTCAGAGACGACAGACGCAAGAGAGGGGGGAGTATTGGTAGTAGTTAGGGCATCACAAGACAAGGGAGCCGACATAAAGAATAAAAGCAAAGAGAAGGGCCAAGTAGGTAAAGCAGTCAAAGAAAGTTTGGCAATTAGGCCATGCAATTTTTCCAAGATAACTTCCTTTTAATAGTGATTTTCATCACTACATGAACATTGTAAATACCGTTTCTGGTAGATTAGAATCATTTTTTTCAAGCCGAGGAGTCCTCAAGCTTGAGGAGTATTAGAAGTATTTGTGTACCAATTTTCATAATTTTTAGAGCTCATTTGAGCCTCCAAAATAGCTTAGGAACCTAACTTTTAACTAGGCTAGACACTAGGTCTAGACAGGGCCAACGCTAGTCAAAAAACTATAAAAAGAGCTAGAGAGCTCATTTTTGGGGTTAGCTTGTTAGAGTTTTGAGCATTATAAAAGACTTTTTTTATTAATGCAAAGAACTCCATTGTTCCTCTCTTTGTTCTTACTTGTGTGCATATGTGTGTGTATGTGTGTGCATGCTTGTGTGCTTCTCCATCACCACTTGTGCACATCACTTGCTTGAGGTCTTCATACCATCCTCATGTCTTCCCCGACTGACATTAAAGGAGGTGCTACTCACCATTTCCCTCTACACAAGGTGGTCATCTTCTTCAAGAGGTGATAGAGATGGGAAGTGATGCCACTGAGTGTGCGAGAGAAGTGCACTCATGTGAACTAAAACTACCATACTAAAACTTCCATTCATAAGAGATATTACATGAGAGCACATTGAACCAAAAGCTCCCTCATGTGAACTAAAACTTCCATTCATAAGAGATATTACATGAGAGCACATTGAACCAAAAGCTCCCTTCTTTACAAAAATGAGGCTCTATATATAGGCTAAGCTCTATTCCCGGTGTGCTCCTTTTCAAAAGTAAAAAAGGAAGCATGTGTGTAACTACTATATCTTTGGCAAATATTCCTTTTGTAACAACCAAATCCCAAGAAATATAGGCGTGGGATTTTTACATGCATTAGGGGAAAAAATGAACCCTGCATGGGCCTTTTAGATTAAGGAGTGATTAGTGATTGACCAATCAGAAGAGGGTGGTGGCCACAGTCTATACCCTATAAAATACTAGGCTGAGGTGGAGAGAGGGGACAAGTTTCCCCCCTATTTAATGAGTTGCCTCTAGAGAGAGAAGGAATCTCGTAACTAGGCAGGGCCCAAAAATTCAAATTTTTTAAAAAGTTTAAAAGCTCATCATAACACCTCTCAATGGACCCCCCATTACTTTTTAGGGTCAAAAGTGCTCTTTTTGACCACAAATTTGAAATCCGTGCATGATTTGAGCTGAAAAAAATGACTTTTTTTAAAAATACTAAGAAAAGAGGTATTTCCCTCCTAAACCTCATATTTTCATACTAGTTCCCAAAAGGACATCGTTTTTCCACTAGTTTCTTTCTGTAGCACACCATTGAAGCTCTTGTGTGTGTATTCCAAGCTATTGGCATCTCCCATATTGAACTATTGTTGTAGATTGAAGACCTTGAACTTCAATGCCAACATCTAAAGGCTGTAGGCAACTAAAAGACGAAGTTCTCACATTAAGATGTAACAATATCAAAGCTACAGATGGACAGTACTGCCACATGAGTACTCCAAATGTGAGATATGTGCCTCATTAAGTTAGACATCTTGGAAACTTGGTTCTTCATTTTGGCCACAAAGACAATGGGATGGTTGCCCCACAACATGTCTTCAAATGGCAACTATGACACTTGTAAACTCTACTAGAATGAGATATTCTATCAATTGTAAGTATTACTCTACAATATTGCATGGTTTATAGTGTTGAATATATCTTTGACCTATCTACATATGTGTTTATTTGTTACAGACATATTTCCTTCTACTTTGGTGGATGGACAACCACTTCATACCCTTACAAGTGTTTTCCAAGAATTGCATGAAGATCTGAGCATTTTTGTGAAATTTTGAGTTGTTGATGGCACTTAATATGTTTTTGACCTATCTACCTATGTTTTGTTTGTGGTTTGGCTACATTTCTTTCTATGTAGTTAGAAGAACAACCATTCCATAGCCTTACATCTAGATTCTAAACATTGCAGGAAATTTTGAAAGCATTACTCATTCCATAACATTTATAATCTCTTAATGATAGAGGTTTTTACCCCTTTATGTAGATTGCAACAATTTTTTATGTGAAGATATCCAACTCAAGACTAACAAGGTTTTCTAGGAGAAAATATATTTTTGATGATCTATTTGAATATAAGCTATATTGACAAGGGCATAAGGCTAGGAATCTAGAAATGTTTTTATTATACATGTTATAATATTTCTTTCTCTAATACTTATGTTTTATTTTGTAGTGTTCATAGGTTGTGAAGATAATGGATAATATAGCAAAATTCCTTCAAAATTCAACTATAAATGAGGTTGGGAGTTTTTTTGTCATATATCTTTTTCTATGTGATGATTTTCTTTTTTTCTTTGAAACAGGTTTAACTTAAAAAAGATGAGAGAAATAGAAGAAATTTGAAGGGAATTTCAAAGGAGGTTGATTAGCCAGATGTTGCTTTCATGCAAGATCCACTCTCTTTCATCTTGTTATTGTAGAAGATAAACAACCTCGACTCTTTGAACGATGGATTTCTCCCACATTTCATATTCTTCTGCCCAAGCAATCTACACATCTCTCAATGGATTAGTCTTTGGAAGAACAATTTGAGTTAATAACACATCTTTCCTTCTAAATTTTCTAGATGTCTTTGCTTTTGGTTACATTCAAGGGCATCACCAAGTATGTCTTGTTTCTAGCGGACCGGTCCGTTTAGCATGAGGGCTCTTTTCACATTATTCCAAACTAAGTATGGATAGGAGAAAAAAATGTCTCTGATGCCTTCTCTCCTACTAAGATATCTAAAAATCCTTTTGATCTAGAATTGGTCTAGAAATGCTTTAGACCATGGATGAGCATCACAAATTTTGTGATGATTTCTTGCATTTGCAAGCACTTCAAGTTGTACAATCATTGATACCAATAATTTGTAAATTTTGTAAGATTTGATATTTTTTGTCTACAACTGTGCATTTATAATTTCTTTTGGTGATTATTCAATTTTCACTTTTATATAGAGTATGTTCATGTTCACATTAATTGGCATTTTATTGGTTAATTTTCTCAATAGATGATCATTTATGAAGTTTGAAATTACAAAGGATATAAGTCAAAAACATCATTCGTGTTAGATATATTCAATAGTTACTCCTCAAGTAACCACAAATGATCCATGGTGCTCTAAGTTATAAGGTCCCCATTGTGAGGAGAAACCACTTTGAGAGTACAAACATCCACGGAACCTTAAATTCTAAGCTAGATGAGTTTTATATGTGGACATTTATGGTAATAGTTGGTCTTTGTGATTGAGGCCATGAGGTAAGTGGGGCATAAAAGTTTTTCCAATTTGAATGCCATTCAAGCTAAAAATAAAGGCCCTCTCATGCCATGGAAATTCCCCATAGAACCTTAATGGGAGGCATTCAAAGGGGGATTTCCACCTTATGTGGGGTATAGAGGCACAATAAGACTTCTAGACATGAGGATATTATCATAAATTATATTTTATAAACTATTCTATCTCGTGTGACTATGTTTGTTTATACTCGCTCCCATTGTAGAAGTTGTATATGCATGAATCATTACAGAGTAAGTGACTTGTGAGAAATAAGTTCCATGGCCCTAAAACTTTAAAGAACAAAGTTTCATATCCACTAAAACAAAAGTAGCAAAAAAGAGGAGCCACAGAAACATGGGATAGGCCTCTACAAAATTTTTGTAGAGGCATATTGCGTGTTTCTATGGATGACCTTTTTTGATGCTTTTGAGTTCATGCAAGTTTATTTCTAGTGGATATGAAACTTTATTATTACAAATTTAAGGTCCATGAAACTCATTATGTGCTCAACTCAATTTACCAATGGAAAAATGAGTTTATAACCATAAATGATTTGCTTTGCACACATACCATGTTGAATTGAGTGCATATGATTGTGAGCATATGATATAGATCAACGTGGACTTGAGTATGTGTAAGAAAGGTTATGAAAAATTATATTACCAATAAGATAATTTCACATTACAAAACATCTCTTGAAGAAGAATGATCACATAGTCATATATGGTCTTATCTAGTTTATTGGGTTGTATAGTTCATCAATTTCCCTAAAATTTGCAAGAAGTAATAGTTATTTCCACCATTAATGACCTTACATGACCTCAAAGCACCAAAAAAGGGGCAGCCACAGAAACGCGAGATAGGCCTCTGCAAAACTTTTGAAGAGGCCTATCCCGTGTTTCTGTGGCTACCCCTTTTTTGGTACTTTTTGAAGTTTTTAGGCTCCAGATGTCAGAATTAGACAAATAAACAGTCAATCTTAGGGTTTTTAGATGTTCTGGACATGATGGTAGCATCAATTTCTCCAAATTCCGAATGAATCATGAGATATAAAAATTTACATAGAACTTAAGGTTTTACGATGGTTTCCTTTGTGTCTATGACATCACCTCCCTCTCAAAGTGATAACTTCCATGCAAAGCAGTTATGTAACTGAGAGATTTTCTACAAATGAATCTTCATAGCTATTGGTCTTTTAAGAGTTCTTTATATGTTGTACTGGAACACAATGATAATGGATATCCATGATGGAACTAGAAAGGGTTTGTAGTATATCTAGGTAAAGAATCAAGTGCATGATTCTCATGATGGATAGTACTCCTCTTTTGTCTCTGACGATGATCCTTTTTTTGTGGAATGGTGATCTTGGAAGTCTTAAACCCAACTTGTATCTTCTTCCTAGGACATTTGAATACCATGTGGTCAATGACAATACAACTCCTTTCTTTCAAATTTTACATTCATGAAACTTATTATGTGCACAACTTAGTTGAACAATGGAAATATGATTTTTGAAGCTTAAGTGATTTTTTTGCACACATACCATCTTTAAGCAAGATGATACAATTACGAACATATGTTTCATAATGAAAATTTCATTTTACCAAATGTATCTCTTCAACAAGAATGATTACATAATCATGTATGGTCCCATCTTGTTTCTTTGGTTGCATGGCCATCATCTTCACATGAGCTACACACAAGTTAATATCTTTCAAAATAGAAGCAAGGAATGCATCTCCTTCCTCTTGGATGGCTTGAAGTGTTATTGATTATATCCATAGTCTAGTGAATTAAATTTGAAGCGCAAAGGATCTATAATGTTTGGGTCACTTTTTTGTTGCTTTTACATTAGGAGAAACTTTTTATCTTGTGCTACATATGATCTATGATGTGGTTGGTAGTTCTTACTCATTTTACATTTATGCCTTGATTGACATTATGATACAATTTATGGCATATGTTTATTTTCTCATATGTGAGTAGTGTGCTTTGACCTTATAGTAGTGACTTTATAGCCTCTACTTGATGTGATGTTGGATGCTTATTCATGATGGTTCCTTGAAGCTCTCCTTTTTGGATGACTTGGAATGGCTACTTCACGTTTCATCAGCTATGTTCTATTTGGAGGTATGTTGAGTTCAAATGGTTCATCACCAATAAGTAGTGGATCTATTCTTCCCCTTTGTGTGTGTCCTTAGAATCATTTTTTCAATGGTCACATCTATGGTAGTTTATCTTCATCATGCTCTCAAGAATGATTCTATGGACGAGGCTATGAACTATTTTTATATTTTTAATCGACTTCACTCTATCATATGTAACCACTCTATGGCTGTATGGTGACCTCTGTTGCATGTAGACCACTTCATCCTCTCTGATGGCACTTCATCCAAGGTGGTCATTATATACCTTGAACATGGATAGGATATACCACAAAAACTTGTTAGTATAAAATAATCAAATGATGCCTCTTATGTAACTTCATTTCCAAGTTGAACGCTCAAAAGATTTTTGTGCATGACATTGATCATGATGCAAGGGACTTGTTGATAGCTTCCAATTTTCATTTGCAATGTTGTGTTGTAATTTCATGAAAACATTTCTAATTGTCAAACTCTTGCAAAAGTTGTTTGAGGAAAAGAAAGTTAGCATTATTCCAACCAGTCGACATGCATAGAACCACTAATATGACATGTACATTTTAAGAAATTACTATTAGATCTATAGTGGGACTTTTCCATTACTATTGTACTAGAATCTTGACTAATAAAAATCGATACATCAAAATTCTCCATATGACAATACAACATGTAATATTTCCATGAATAAAATAGCACAACCTAAAGAAACAAACAACATCTAAATGTAGACTGTACTTTACCTTTTACTATTCCAAGTCATTGATGATTAGTATCTTTAATATGAATTTGATTCTATCACCACAACATGTACCAAAAAGATACACATATATAAAATCAAAATTAAAAAGGGATGTGAAAAGAAAATTAGTAGAGGTAGCTTTTACTCTAGAAGAAAAACATTGATTTTTGAAGCCTCTATAGATTTTTTTTTTTTTTGTTTTGTACAAACAAAAGCATATGTATATGAGTTCTTCATAAACTAAGGATATTATTTCTTCATTGACTCCTTAGTCATGGTTGCATGATAAACATACTTAGGCATATTTTCTTTTATGTGTAAGTATTTTGTAGCAATATCAATCATGTCCTCTTTATAATTCATCATCCTAATGCATAACTTCTATAAGCATGGAGAAATTCTTTCACACACATTTTCATATCCATATTGTCTAATATTGGTGTCATTCTTTTGAAATGAAGGAGAAGTAGGAGAAACTATTTAAAAATTTAGAGTGCTTCTTTGGTGTTGATGAAGCACTTATTTCTTAGAGGAATTACCTATGCAAGGGAAATATTGGTTTAATTCTTTTGCAAATATGAGAATCAAGAAAAATATATACCTCATTGGAAGAATATCATGTTTGTGTCCTCCCACTCCACATGAAACAACTTCCAATGATGGTATTATGTGTTTTTCCTTCTGAGAAATAGTAGATGAATACTCAAAAGTAAAATGAATACTAGATCTTGGATTACAAGGAAAGAATGAACCACCTACTTGGACATGAATATTGTCATCTCATGACAAAAAAATATTCCTTGTGAGTGATTCCATTAGTGTTACATCTTCTCCTTGGAGAAAATTGTTCGATTACCCCATGGCTGCAAGAATTCAGATGATAAGAGAGAGAAAGAGAGAAGAGAAATACACGCAAAGTATGGGTATATTTTATGAAAGAGAAGAGCGAGGTCTTCACTCACTTCCAAAATTTTAAAGCTTTGGTGGAAAAGCAGACAGGGAAGTACATTCAAACAGTAAGATCTGATGGAGGAGGTGAATACATGTCAAATGAGTTCAGCAGTTTTCTAAAAATATGTGGAATTCGATGTCAGCTTTCATGCAGGTACACACCACAATAGAATGGTGTTGCTGAATGCAAAAATAGACATTTTGTAGAAATAGCAAGAGCCTTGATGGCTGAGAAGAATATGCCTCATTGTTATTGGGCAGAAGCTGTGCATACTGGTGTATACATCATGAACAAAACTCCGAGTGCTGCTGTACATCAAGTTACACCTGAAGAGAAGTTTACAGGTAAAAAGCCAAACTTATCACACCTGAAAGTTTTTGGCTGTATTGCATATGTACATATCCCAGATGAATTGAGGACGAAGCTTGATCCAAAAGCAAAAAGTGTGTCTTCATTAGATACTCCCTTGAGCAAAAGGGATATAAATGTTATAACCCACTCACATGACAGGTAAAGGTGAGTAGAGATGTGGTATTTGATGAAATTTCAAGCTTGTATGCAGATGCCAAAGAAGGACTGAATCTTGAACCAAATGACAAAGAAAATGTTGAAAAATCAAGTGCATTCTTGAGTGGCCCGGATGCATCACCAAGAAATAGTTTCAACTCAAATCCATGGAGTGGAAGATTGCATGTAAATTTCAGTCCAACAAATTCATCAAATACATCCAAGAAAGGTAAAGAAAAGCTTTCTGTAGGTCATAAAACATGTGCAGGTTTTCAAGACGTTGATGGAGATTCACCCAGTTCAGAAAAGAGTCTTGATGAGGAACTAGGACTGCCCTTTGTGAAGACTCCAGGAGTAAGAAGGGCACATGCAGATGATACAACGAGAAGTGACCCAAGACCAAGAAGATGAGGGAGGTTGGGGAGTTCAGTGCAACAATTGACGTATGACAGTTATATGGCTCGTCATTGTGCCTACATGACAAAGGTAATACAAGATGTTGAACCTTCTTGCTTTGAAGATGCAATTGGAATTGCATATTAGGAAAAAGCTATGGATGAGGAGATGGCTGCACTTTATGGAAATGATACATGGAAGCTAGTTCCATTGCCGCAAGGAAAGAAACCCATAGGCTGCAAATGGGTTTACAAGGTAAACCATAATGCTGATGGTAGCATAAGCAGGTACAAAGCACAATTGGTAGCTAAAGGATATGCACAAATATATGGCATTGATTATGAGGAAACATTCAACCCTGTAGCTAAAATGTCTATTGCCAGAACACTTGTTGCATTAGCTACAGCAAAAGGATAGACTTTGCATCAGATGGATGTGAAGAATGCTTTCCTACATGGTGAGTTACAAGAAGAAGTATATATGGACCAGCCACAAGGAAATGAAGATTCAAAGCATCCAGAATATGTTTGCAGGTTGCAAAAGGCTTTGTATGGGTTAAAACAAGCCCCTCGTGCATGGCATGCAAGGATTGTTGATTACTTAACCAGCATTGGGTTTTCTATGTGTGATGCAGATCACTCACTATATGCAAGGAAGGCTAATGATGGCATCATTATTGTGGCTATTTATGTTGATGACCTGATTGTAGGTGGTGATAATGAGGAAAGCATCAAAGAGGTAAAGCAACTTCTTATGTAGGAATTTGACATGAAAGGTCTTTGTGTGTTGCACTATTTCTTGGGCATTGAGTTTATACATACAGAAACATGTATATGGATGTCGCAAAGGCAATATGCCTTGAATATGCTGCAAAAGTATGGTATGGCTGATTGTAAGCCAATTTCTATGCCATTAGATCAGAATTTGAAGTTGGATACTACATCAGGTGAAGCATTGGAAAATGCTACTATGTACAGGAAAATTGTGGGAAGTCTTATATATCTCACAATTACAAGGCTTGATCTAAGTTATACTGGTGGACTTGAAAGTCAGTTTATGCAGGTTCTAAGGAAGCCACATTTGGATGCTCTGAGGCACACTCTACGTTATGTGAGTGCTACTTTGGATTATGCATTGTTTTATGAGGCTAGTGTAGATTTGTAAGTTTATGGATACACCAATACAGATTGGGCTGGTAGCATTCCAGATAGAAGATCTACTAGTGTTTTTCTATTCTCACTTGGGAGTGCAGCTATTACATGGAGCAGCAAGAAGCAACCCACTGTTGCTTTGTCGAGTACAGAGGCTGAGTATAGAGGTGCTACAATGGCAACATGTGAGGCATCATGGCTAGAAATGCTACTTGCAGATTTAGGTGTGGAAGTGGGAAAGGCTATCACTATTTATTGCAATAATCTTAGCAGCATAGAATTAGCACGGAATCCTATTTTCCATGCTAGAACAAAGCATATCGAGGTACATTATCACTTCATCAAAAAGAAGGTATTAGCAGGTGATATTGATCTTGTTTATGAGAGAACAGATGAGCAACTTGCTGATATTTTCACCAAAGCACTTGGAGCTGAGAAGTTGAAGAAGTTTCGGGAGATGCTTCGATTACAGGATATGGCATTGAGCTTGAGGGGGAGTGTTGAGATATCAAGCTCAACATGTAATGATCCAGGATGACACGTACCAGTTTTTCATTTCTCTGACATATAAAGAAATAAACGAGGTGATGGATGTTGGTGAGGATTGCTTAAGTTTGATTAGGATTTGCTTTTCAAGATTGCAAGTTGGAAATGTGAGGACGGATGGATCGAGTGTGTTGTACGCTTAGGAATCGAAGTGACACTTTTTGAGGTTTCTGGTCGATGAGGTGGTTATTATGTGTGGGTTTTGAGAGGAAGGGTTGACCATAGCATTAGTGGTCGGATTTGGCTTGAGTAGCGGCAGAGAGGAGATGTGTCTCAATAGGATGTCCACAAGGGGATATATGTACATGCGTCATGATTGGGAGGGTTGGGAAAAAGGCCCTTTCTTTTGTCTCCTCATTCTCAGAATCTTGGGAAAAAAAAGAGAGAAAAAGAAATCTATATGTTTGTGTATGTGTGCATGTGGCTACGCGCCTATGTGGGCTCTACGTTGGGTTGGTAGATGGGTGGAACAAACTTGATCGGGTGGTCGATTCCACGAGTCACATCCAAATTCAGCGTAGGCCGGCTTGTGTGAGTAAATATAAATAAATAAATAAATGAAAAAATACATAAAAAAAAGAAAAAATTCCTCGCTCAAGGGGGGACAGAAGAGAGACGAGAGAGCATGATACTCGGATGGGAATGTGTGTATGTGTTGTGGGGATCTAGGAATGTGTGGACTCCTAATGAGGCATGTCGAATCGAAGCTTAAACTCGGCTAAGGTTTTGGCTGCAATGTGTCTGTGGAAGACTTGGACTTGAGAGATCCAAGCATGCTAGTGGCTTTGTTTGTCTGCAAATTCTTGGGAGGTGCTCATTTTGGTTCTTAGGTTGTGCAACTACTTGCGATGTCATGAAGCATGTCGATGATGGGCGATCTTATCGGAGTGAGCTTGGGTTAGGCTTGAGCGGTCTTTGCCACGTGCCCATCAATTCAGGAGGTGTGGTCATGACCTAGCATGGAATTTAGTTGAAAAGCCCAAAAAAAAAGGCAAAGAGTCGAGGAAAAGGAAAGCGGGTAGTGGAAACCCTAGGTAGAAGGGGAATGAAAAATCGGTGAGAGAACTCGGTTAGAGATGAGAAAAAGGAATCATGAAGGCGATTGTGTGGCCGGGAAGAGTATCAAAAATAGAAGTGGGGAATGGCTTTTGATTATATATGGTGTGTGTGGAAAGTGTGTTGATTATGCACGTGGAATAGAGATTCGTGACGTGTTGAACGAATAGTAGAGAGGAATGACGAGACAGGGACTGTGGATGGGCTTCTGCTTGTATGCATATGGGTTGTAACGAACTTGCATGTGCGACGAGGATGTGTGATGTGATTTCCTAATGTGTGTTTGCTCTTTCCATTTTTGTTGTAGATGTTATTGTGATTTAATGAAGAAAGGCTCTAATGTTTGATGAAGTTTGTAGACAGGTGGACATGGCGGTGAAGATGCAAGAAAATGGACAAAGTTGGTAAGTGGTTTGATTATATTTTGGTACTAATGAAATGATTGGATGAGTATGATTGTAGGTGCTACATTGAGGAAGAAGAGAATAGGCATGCAAGGTAAAGATTTGTATTTGATTGAGTGATTAGCACATGTCGGATGATTTGAGTGCACGAACAACTTGGCTCGTTGGGGACAACTTCGCGAGCAGAAGAGGGGAGTATGTTAGCCCCATGAGTTGTCAAATTTTGTTGAACATATGTGGGTTGAGATGATTGCAGGATATGCAGGGAACAACCTTTCTAAGAAGATTCTGCGGATGTTTGTTAGCATGACGCATAAAGCTTGAGTCTTCAGAGTCACCTAAACTCTACACTTTTGATTTAGCTGCTACGACCATATATTGAGATACATTCGGAAGGGTGAGGGCCCTAAATTCGCACGTGCAATGATTCATTGCTCTCTTTTTTGGGAAGTTGCAGGCAACCGACACAGTGGGTGGCATCCTGGTGCATCGTCGGGGCAGACGAAGTGTGGAGAGGGCTCTTCCGTGCTGTTCATTCAAGGGGAATGTGTTGAGTGTCTTTCTCATTGGCAGAGCTGGGAGGTGGTTGTGGAAAGAGAGGAGGGAGAGCAACATTTGTTCATCGCTGCTTTGGGGTTTGAGGGGGGAGGTCGCAAGGCAGATTTTGGGGGGAAAGTTTTTGGATTATTTGTGTGTGTGATGGTGGATGAAGGGGGGGGGGCTCTTGTCGTTCTCTGGATTCTGAGTGAAGTGGGACTTCCGTTGTTCCTCACGATCGAGAGAAAGGGGGGGTGACTGCTATTTTTTCTCTTGCCCTGAAGAAGGGGGGAAAGAAGTTCTCAGTTTTTGCAAGGAAGAGAGAAGTTTTTTGTTTTCACATCATCATAAGCTAATTCTCGTCCTCTAGCTGGGGAATCTCTACCGTCTAAGGCAAACGACTGGGGGGAGACCATTCGACAGGGGAAATCAGATATAGAAGTGATGTCCTCTCACGGTTGAAGGGGAGTCACCAAGCCGCAAGAACTTGTGGAGCACACAGCTAGTACAACATGTATTTTCTTCTATCTTCGTTTTTTTTGAAGGGGAGGAAGTTTTCTCGATGATTGCAAACAGAGAGAAGAGCTGCTGGGAAAAAGAGAGTGTCAAGCACTATTCGGTTTGCAACCCCAGTTCATGGGGGGGAAGGAAGGAAGCACCGATTCTGGCTCTTCTCAAATGTGTGTTCTTTTCTTCTCTCGGTTTTGGGCAGTAGGTTCTCCCTCTGAGGTGCATATGAAAAGTGAGAGATATGGTCTGATCGTAATAACCTGCTGGTGCACTGATAAGAAGAAGGATTGCTGCCACTTTGATAATGGAAACAATAGAGTTATGAAAAGCTTTGAGCGATGACCCTACCATATAGATGTAATAGTGTCATTTACAGGTAGCTGAAGGGAGAGTTGTGTGGTGCGTGAGACAAAAAGTGTGATGAAGTTTTCTTAGGGTTTATCCAATGGTCATTGTCCAGGTGTACTGAGAAGTTGAATGTTTACATTCGTAAGTTTTTATGTCCAGAAAACTGTGTCAAAACGGTTGCACAACTTTGCTTTACTTGAGTGATGAATGGGCACTCCTATGATATGCATGTATATTGACTATACTGTTCCAAATTACTTGAAATTGGAGACTACCGTTTGATTCTTGCTATGTTAGATCGAAATGGTGTGAGTAGATTAAGAATGAGTCAAGAGCATCTATAGATGTCCATTGTGACTTGAAAAAGAAATCGAGTTGAAAAAATTTTGACGAATCTGCCTTGGTGTGAAAAATCGATTGTCCAAGTTCACTTATATTGTTTGCCTTTACTGTGTAGGGTTGTAGGGATAACATCATCAGGTAAGAATGCAAGTAGGTGGGTTTTTTTTATGCTGTAGCGTTAGAGGCAATTGGGGTCTTGCGGGAGATTAATGCTTAACCGAGTTTGCATTATGTATATGTGTGGGCTACAATGACCAATATGAACTTGTTTTTTCCTTTTCCTATGTATGTATTAAACTTGACTTACCAATGGCAATAACCTCCCTTATAGATTACGGAAGTTGTGAGGCATCTAGGATTTTCTCGGAGGAGAGCTAGACCTCCTATCCAAATCAGGTCATCTCATGGTAAAAGGAGTTCTATGGTGTAATGAATAATCCTTCCACATAAACAACATCTACAAACCAAGTACAATGGCCAGCTTAAATGATGTTGAAAATCCTTTCTTGGAGTAATGCATCGAGAAAGGGGAGCAAGAATTGTTCAAAACTTTAGACTGAAACATAGTGAAAGGTCTCGAGATCTCATTGAGATTTTTTGTGCACATTGTTTTGCAAAGATTTCTTTGACTTTTTAAGGTCCTTTCGTGTTTATGCATCTCTATGGATCCTCGTGTTTGCAAGTAAACAAATCTCATCATATTAGTTTATAGTGTTTCACTTGTTGCATGATCAAAGCTGAGTTTGTGAAAAAGCATGTGTGCACAAATGCTTATGCAAGTTAACGTACATGCATGAATGCACGTGTGTTGGACCTATTCGTTTGGTATATTTATAGGTGGAGGTCGATTGGGATAAACCCAATATGGATTACAATGGACAATGGTGATGAAGATTGATGAATTCTTAGAAAGACTTGGTATCGAAGAGAGAGAGAATATGTCCGAGTTCCATCAATAAGAAAGTGTGCAGGTGTTAGTATAGTTAAAGTGTGTAGGTGAGCGAGAGAGTGTGGAAGAAAAGAGGGAAAGAAGAGAAGAGGATTGAAGGTCGGAGTTGGAGAAAGGGAAGGCTAAAGAGTATGTGTGTGTGAAGAATGTGTGAAAGGGTAAGATTAAGAGAGAGATAGAGAGAGGAAGAGAGTGTAATGAACGATTGTGTGAGTAGCTCCTTGTGTGAGGGTTATGTGTATGAGCGCATGGGTGAGTATTTGGGTGAAAGAGTGAAAAGAGTAGGGTGTGCATGAGTGAAAGAGAGCTTGGAAATGTGAGGGTGTAACATCATCAATTAGAGATACATTTGCAACTTCCAAGCAATCCAAGTGGACCGATTCCGAGGGGTTTGAGCAGAATAAAGGATTGTATAATCATAATACGCTTGGACATTAGGACTTAACACCACACCCTAAATGGACTTAGGGATGATGAATAATGGAGATCCTTCACAAATTCAGTGTATGTAAGGGACTCTCATCCTGATTTTGATCAAGTTATCAATCTCATGCTAACAGAGGAGATGAACCTTGGTGGTCATCGAGATAGGCAAGGGCAATTGTTGTATGTAGGTAGAGGACAAGGAAGACACAACCAAGGTGCTAAAAGAGGAAGATGAAGATATCAAAGCAAGCAAGGACGTCATTTTGAAAGGATATTTTTAGTAATTTGCAAGTTGTAGAGCATCAAGGAAATGTGGAAACAGGTGACAAATCAAAGCATACCATTCAATATGTGGGAGATATCAGTTTGGAAATAAACCGAAGGGCAAAGAGCTTATCAGAGGTATTATATGTCCCTATTATTACCAAAAACTTGATTTCAGTAGGCCAAATGGTAGAAAAAGGATATCAAGTTAGGTTCAATGAAAGAGGATCTTTTGTTGAGGATCCAAGGGTAGATTTTGAGCTCATAGTAAAGGGAAAAAAGCAAGGGGCATAAATCAGCCACACCATTGAATGTATGTCCCATATGGAGACAAGAGGATAGCAAAGTTGGAGCTTTGGTTTTTTCATGACTCTAGGTAGAAGACACAAGCTACACATCAACAACTATGAAGGCCAAAGCTAGTTTGAACAAGAATAAAATTCATAAAGGCACTCAAGAGTCTAAGCACAAGGGCATGAATGTTAGTGCATTTAGCAATCCTAAGGGCTTTGCTAAGCCTTGAGGACTACACACCAATTAGAAGAACTCACATGAGAACTTATGCTTGTCAGGTCACATTGTATTCACTTTGGATAAAAGTAAAAGTCAAAAGAAGAAAGAATCTCATGAATTTACGAAGCTAAACCCACGACTCATTTAGTAGGCATAATCACATTGATTTCATTCCTAAATTCTAGGATCACTTTTAGGAGAAGAATATTCAAATTCAAATTCAAAAATATGTATAAATATACATGATTTTAGTCTACAACCTCTGCTTGACCTAGAAACAACTTTTTATTGGGCTCTATGGGTTTCAAAAGTGGCTTACAAACACTCATACCAAACTTGTATAGCACATCCAACAAGTATTTTCCTCTCCTAGATTTGATTTGATATCTTGAATACTTGCAATATCATTTCTTGTGATGATCAAATGATCCATGTAATTGCATATGTATACCATCTTGTCCCCTTGCTTCTTCATGTAGAGTGATGGATCTACAACACTTTCTTTGTATCCACAACTTGATAAATGATCCAGTAACCTCTAATTCCAAGCCCTTGGGGCTTACATGGTTCCATATAATTCTTTCCTTAGCTTGCAAAAATGATTTGGGTACCTCATACTAGCAAATCCTTGAGGTTGGATCATGTAGACTACTTCTTCAAGCTCTCCATTGAGGAAGACATTCTTCACATCAAGCTGATATAAGCTCAATTTCTTTGATGTGGCCACTACAATATAAGTCCTAATTGTTTGCATCTTGGCTATGGGGTTGAAAGCTTCATCATAATCTATCCCATAGTTTTGAGAGAATCCTTTCACCACCAACCTTACTTTAACCATATGAATTTCTTTTAATTTTGTAAACCCACTTATTACCTATCACCTTCATGCCTTCTTCAACTGGTACCAAGCTTCAAGTATGGTTCTCATCAAGTGCCTTGAGCTCTTCCTTCATTGCCTCTTGCCATTCCTTGCAATCCTTAGCTTCTTCATAACTAGTCAATTATTTGTCTTTGATTACCTGAGTCATGTATGCATAATGCTTTGCAATGAAATTATCATATGTTAACCTTTGAACTAGATATGTTACTCTTGAGTACTGCTTTTGCTTCCTTTAGGTGTGCTTGCCATCTTCTTTCTTTGTTTTGTGACTCCTAGGGGTTTGAATTTTTTCTATCTCTTCATCTTCCAACATGCTCTCATCCATATAGCTTCCTTCTTCAATTGCAATCTTATCTTTGCCTTTGACTTTGCTTTCTTCAGAGTTGGTATCTCTTTTCCTAAACCTTCCACTCCATGATGAGGGTGTCCTTGTGTTGGATGATTTTTTGGACCACTTAAATCCATGCTTTCTTGAAATCTATCATCATTCTTCTTATCTGCCTCATCTATCTCTTCAACTTGCAATAGACTGGTGCATGCATACCAAGGTTTCAACTCATCAAAGAGAACATCACTACTTACCTTCAGCTCCTTTGTGATGGGATTATAGCATTTATACCTCTTTTGTTCCATAGAATATCTCAAAAAGATAAAACTTTTAGATTTGGCATCTAACTTTGACCTCAACTCTTCAGGTACCTGTACATAGCATATAAAACCAAAAATTCTAAGATGTGAAATGCAAGTTTTTCTTCCACTCCATCTTTCCTCAGGGATTAAATGATGTATACTTGATTTAGTACATATATTCATGATTTATGTGGTTTTATATGTAGCCTCTCCCTTATAAAAATGCGGCATATTCATTTTGTTGAGCATACACCTTGCCACGTATACTATGTATCTATTCTTTCTCTTTGCTACCCCATTTTGTTGAGGGGTATAATTGCATGTAAATTGTTTTTTGATGCCCTTGACTTGAAAAAATTTAGTGAAGTCATGGGAGAAGTACTTTCCCCCTCCATCGGATCTAAGTGTTGTGAACTCCATCCATAAATCATTCTTCCTCGCTTTGGTACTTGAGGAGAAGAATTCTTCCGAAGCATTTTATAACTCTTGAGAGGTATTTATGTTCCCAATATGAGCGAGAAAAATTCAGAGATACAATTGAGAATATATGATCTTGCCAAAGCATCCTTTGGACACCATGTATTCAATCTTTCCTATTCCTCTTGAGTTGGTTGGCCCTTGCTTCTTAGTACTGGCATCATCTCATCTCATGCAATATACCCATTTAGGTTTCTTCCTTGTTGTTAGGATTCCACTCTTTGAGACCATGCTGAGTAGTTGATTCAATCCAACTTGTCGATAGATGAGGGGAATCCATCACCCATAATTGCTAATCTTTGACTACGCTCTAATACCAATGTGAAGAGGTGATGGGTAGTATGCAGAGATGAGATGGTCTTGGAAAAATCCTCCTTTAGACCACTCTTGATAACTTTGGAGACTCGTACGAGAGTCCCTAAGCTTCCAATGTATACATTTAGGCCTCTATAGTACCTTGGAGCATCATTTACAAAACTCTATGTGAAAACATATGAGTTGTGAATACAAAGCACCTTGATAAAGCGTTTTATTTATGGAAGAAGGCTCTCAGTATTTTACTCAGTGCTCACATCAAGGCAACAATTGACTTGAGAAATTTTTTACAATTTCAAATGAAGTTTTCAGCAAGCTATAATAATTTAGTTCATGAATTTAGAGGCACTATACTCACAACAATGTGCATAGGAAGTCTAGGGCATAATCCTTGCTTTTTTGGAGGAAGAGTTACCCATAACTCAAGGTCTATCAGAAAGAGTTACCCATAACTCTTCCTCCAAAAAGTCAAGATTATGCCCTAGACTTCCTATTAGAAAGAGTTACCCATAACTCAAGGCCTATCAGAAAGAGTTACCCATAACTTAAGGTCTATGGATATAATTGTTATGAAGCTTTGTGGACATTGCCTAGCTTAGTATTCCAATTCATGGATTGAACAATGAGTACTCATACAAAGAGAAATGTCTTAGAGAGCTTGATAGAGTTACTCAATGTACTATAGCAAAAAATAGAGATCCACAAATTAATAAGAATGAAGTATAAAATGTAGTGCTAATGGACATATGATACAAAGAGAGTGTGGATGACTTCTCTAGATTTGACTTAATACAATTCTTACTCAATAGGTCTATTCAGCTCTCATACTCGGGACTCAAAGGCATAGTGTATATATACACTTTTTGACTTGATGATAGTTAGAGATTCCTCCTAAAAGTGGTCCTACCATTTAGGGATTATTTGATTTTTGAATTCAAATGCATTCATAGTTTTTGACTCGCACTAAGTTCATAAGAATCTCTCTCTTTTATCTTTGATTGAGATAAAACTAAATACATAACCTTTGAAACTTCCAAAGCATGTTTGCAATGGTTGTATATTTTTTATTCATAATTAATCAAAAGACGTACAATGAGCATTTAACCAAGCACTTAGGGTTGCTCCATGCACCAAAACCTTCATGGGGATCATGGGTAGAGAGGAATGGTTGATCAATGTTTATCTCTTCATGTTATACACCCGTCGTTATGACGAACCATCGGTTATTCTTTCATTGTCGATGAATGTCCTTGTGGATGGTCCACTGATGAAATTATTTGAGTACCTCGTCCTATCCCCTCTCTTCAAAGCAACATTTTCCAAATACTGAGAATTGAATTTCTGTATATTCGTTGACAAATAGCATTGGATAACTACATGAAGCTTACTTTCACATGTTCTCTTTATCTCACCCTAAGAAGGATTCTTCTCACCTAATATACTTACAAGGATTTGTAGGGTACCAAAACTACCCATTGAAAATATCTCCTTGGATGCTCTCGTACATATAGTAGTTAAGCATCACTCCAGTTGCGGACCTTCAAGCTCCTCCTTCCTATCATGGTAAGGGGGGACAATAGTTGTGGATGCCAAGTTCTCGACATCTACTAGATGAGGTAGCAATAATATCATATACTAGCTCATACACACTTTTATCCAAACTGATAAATGCCCAGTCATGAACGGTTCCACCTTCAACTAAGCATGACTCATTCATGTTCCATGAGCCAAACCTAGGAACAAGCTCTCTCTCTCTCTCTCTCTTTGTTTTTTTTCCTTTTTTTCCCTTTTTTTGGAACAATGTCACAAAACAAGAAGATAGAGGTTAGTCACAATAAAATATTTTACGTATGTCAAAGGTTTCTTATATGCCTGGGATTTCTCAATTGTGTCTATGCACGACCATGTATTGTGGCCCTATATTAATGCGTACTTAGGAAATGCATGACCTGAATGATGCAAAAGACAAGGTTGTGCAAGGAGCACATGGTTGTCGCTAGTCGAGGCTTTCGATGACACTTGTGGACGTTGATGCCATCTTCGTGGGAGGTATCCATTTGATCGTGAAATGATATATGCAATTGATTGTTGAATGATGACTGATCATTCCTTCTTATAGGCATCCATTTGAGAATAGTGTTTGATTGTGTAGTGATCACCTTTGGCCGCTTCATGTTTGGATTGTTTCTTGAGGATTTGATCCCTCGTGGTTGGCTCTTTGGTTCGATGGGTGCTATTGGTGCTTTTAGCTTCCAAACCCATATCCTTGATGATTGTTTGTTAATTATCGTAGAAAAGGTGAATTCATCTTCTTTTGAGCTTTGTGCTTGATTCTGTCCCTTGCCTCACCTTGGCTTATTTTTTGAGACTTGTCTCATGAGTGAGGACTGAGGTTTTTGTGCATGTAAGAGTGCTTTGGGTACCCACATGTGTGATTGACCTTGTTGAGCTGCAAATAGTTTCTTAGGCACCCAAATTGGTACATTGTTGTGGTCGACCTTCATTGAACGCTTTGGTACCCAAATTCGGAGTACTCTTTGAGATAGAGATCTTCCTTGCTCTACTACTTACTGCCTTGGCTTTTCCCACTGCTTCTTCGGTAACAAGTTCAGCTATAATGGTGTGATTGATTGTTTTCCCTTGCATACCTATATCTACTTCATGCTTGGAACTATGTTTTTCTTGATGTTTGTTTGTTTTTTTGATATAGCGATTGTCTTGTAGGATTTCAATTGCCTTTGTGGTTGAACTACGTGGACTACATTAGTCTTTAAAAAGGAAGAGAGATCCACTTGCCTTCAAGCCTGTTCTTCCATGATTGAGTCGTTTTGCATCATAAAGCTTTTGAGACATACAACATCTGTAATGCATTGTTCATGTACCCAAACTTGAAGAAGTTGACTTTTTCGGTTTAAGTTGACTGCATGGTCATAGATCCAATCTTGACCCAAGAAAAGTGGTTCCATAAGGTCCTCATCTTCACACACTAGCATTTTGACTATCATTGGGACATCTTAAAGGTAGATGGGAAGCTCCAGCTCGCCCAAACCATTAGGGAAAAAAGTGAACCTTGCATGGGCCTTGTAAGGATTCCTAATTTTTAGGGATTAAAAAGCTAAATCCAAGATATTAAGAGGTTATACCAAACCACTAGTGGTTTTGCCAAATAAAATAATGTCTATATATTCTTCTATTCCAATCCTCACTCGTGAGAATTAATGGCCCTTGGATATTCCAAATCAACGAATAAAATTCAAATGGATGAGAGACTAGAGAGAGAGTGTGTCTGACAACTCATGCAAGTGGGATAGTCTCATGCAGTCTCTGCTAGATTTGTGCCCCTTGGATGAAGTGAGATCGAACGGCAGTCCGGAAATGGGGCTGATCTGAATTTTTCAAACAAATTTGAAGCCTTGGATGCATTCCGACCGGATGGCGCAGCGCATTTGGGGCTGAGCGCGAGTTTGGAGTGATTTTGGACCGTTCGATGGCTGCTATATCCGATGGAGGAGCTAGAATGGCGTTGTTCTATTCTTGGGATCACTCTCAACCATTGGATCCTTACAAGATCCAAAGGAGAGCATTGAATGCACCCAAGATCAAGCTATTTTTGAATATAGCCATTAGATCAAGTCTCTGATCAAAGGGTGTACGTTGATTTGCACCTTTTTCATCCATCTCTTCATCTTGGCCATTGAGGACAACTCAAATCTAACGGTCACGATGCAAAGCCGCCTTGACTTTTGCGATGTAATCTGAGCCTTAAGATGTTTAAGAGAATCCAAGGGCTATAAATGATTTTCAAACTCTCCAAAACCATTCATGGACTAAAACCCACGAATTTTGGGTGGTTTTTGCATCTTTGACCACAGAAAACCAAGGGAACCCTATGCCTACCCTATGTGATTAAGGGACTAGACTGTGTCCACCACCCTCCTCTCATTGGTCCATCACTAATCACTCCTTAAGCTAAAAGGCCCATGCAAGGTTCACTTTTTTCCCTAATGCAAGGGGTTTCCACACCTTCCAACCCTATGAGATAGGCTTCTATGGGATTGATTTTCGATTGCAAGTCCTGGCAATATGAGTGTCTAACTACACTTGTTGCTGCACCGGAGTCAATCAAGGCTCTCACAGTCCTTACATTCTATCCTTGTCCTACCTCTATGGTCACAAAGGATCGCCGCTTGATTATTCGAGAAGCAATTGCACCTGATGTTTGACACATGGCCATGTGATATCTATGGGCCTCGAGATTGACATCTTGGCATGGTCACCTTAAAAATTTCATCTAATGCACTCTCTAGCCTTTACTTGTGCTTCTTCTCTAACTCTCAACCCTTCTTCTTTTCTCTTCTTAGCAGTGTTGAGTCTCATTAGCATATCCTTTGTAAGAGATTTTTGATATAGCTTCACTCGACACCCACTAATATACTTTGGCAAGATGTCACCTTCTAGCACCGCTAATGGACAAGCAGAGAGCACAAATAAGATCCTATGTAATGTATTGAAAAAATTGTTCAATAATAAATGCTCTGATTGGGACAAACAACTTCATCATGTTGTTTGGGCTTAACGCGAAGAAGAGATACTTCTTGAGAAAATTCAAACTAGGATTAAATTGTACCAATTTACGGATTAAATTTCCCATTTCATATGGTCTTCGGACAAAATGTTGTGCTACCATTAGATTTCCTCATCCAGCTTTAAAAGTAGCACAAGAGCATGAGTGGAATGGACATGAGTTGTCCTCTAGGATCTTTGACCTAGAATGCTTAGGTGAGATGAGGCTACGAGCGGCAGTAGGCATCTATGCTGCAAAGAAAAGACAAAAGGCATACTTTGATGCACACATCAAAGATAAAGGATTGAAAGATGGAGACCTAGTGCTGGTGTACACACTAAAACAACATGCTTGTAAATTGGAAAAACGTGGATATGGACCCATGATCATTAATAGAATTTCCACTAGTGGTGCAGTTCAATTGACCACTCTAGAAGGTGACATCTTGCCAAATTACATTAGTGGACACCCTTCATGGGCCTTTTAGATTAAGAAGTGATTAGGAATGGACCAATGAGAGGATGGTGGTGGCCACAGTCTAGTCCCTTAATCACATAGACTAGGCATAGACTTCCCTTGTTTTTTCTGGGGTCAAACTTGGAAAAACCAGGTAGAATTAATGGTTTTGTCTTTGAGAATGGTTTTCAAAATCCCGAGTTTCATTTAGAGCCCTTGGATTTCCCTCAAGATCCAATAGCTTAAATTAAATAACAAAAGTCAAGGCAACTATGATCCTTGACCCTTAGATTGGATTTAAAACAATGGCTCAGATCATATCAATCATGAGAAAAGCACCAAACATCGTGTGCCCTTGGATGAAGACATCGATCTCACCGTTTGTTTCAATTTCGATTGGGAAAGGCACCTTCATTTCTTAGCCATGCGATCTTATGATCATCTAATGGCTGAGGATAGTCTTCTGAAATGGACATGGCACCTTTGCGTGTGCACCATTGGATGCAATCTACATCGAATGCGCATGATTAGCTCTGCACTTTCGATCAGCGCCAAATGTAGACAGCGGTTAGATTTAGGAAGATCCAAGGGCCTACATTCTTGTAGAAAACTGCAAAAAGAAAGTCTGTGGACAATCTCTCAGCTCCCACGCTTGTTAGAGTCTCTCTCTAGGTTGTCCTTCTTTTTAATCTTGGCCATTAAATGGAAGGATCCAAAGGCCATAAAATTTTCTTTATAGAATTCAAATACAACATTTTGAGAAATATTGATTTTTTCTGCAATACCACTAGTGGTTTTTTATTGCTCTTTAATCTCTTAAATTAAGCTTTTTAATCCCTGAAAATTAGGAATCCTTACAAGGCCCATGCAGGGTTCACTTTTTCCCCTAATGATGTCGAGTCAAGCTATATCAAGAACCTCTTACAGAGGATATGCTAATGAGACTCAACACTACTAAGAAGTGAAAAGGTGAAGAGTTGAGGGTTAGAGAAGAAGCACAGGCAGAGGCTAGAGAGCGCATTAGATGAAATAAGTTGAGGCGACTAGGCCTAGATGTCAATCAAGAAGCCCCAAGATACCACATGGCCATGTGCCAAACATCAGGTGTGAATGCTTCTCAAATAATCGATCGACGTCCCTTTGTGACCATAGAGGTAGGACACGAAAAGAATGCAAGGATTGTGCGAGCTTTGATTGACTCAGGTGTAGTGAATAACTCAGACAGAATTTCATACTCTCAAGACCTACAATTGAACATCAAGCCCATAGAAGCCTATCTCATAGGTTTAGGAGGTGTGGAAACCACTTGTTTGTGCAAGGTGGAACTTCCCATCTACCTTCAAGATGTTCCAATGAAAGTCAAAATGCTAGTGTGTCACGATGAGGACCTTACAGAGCCACTTGTCTTGGGTTAAGATTGGATTTATGAACATGTAGTAAACTTGAACCTAAGAAGTCAATTTCTTCAAGTTTGGGTACAGGAACAATGCATTACATTAGAATTAGAGAATTGCATGCTCACAAATCCAGATGTCACACATTCTCTTAGTTCTTCTAGGACATTTTAGCAAAAAAGATGTTGTATGTGTCAAAAGCTCTATGTTCCAGAAGAACTCAATCATGGAAGAAAAGGCTCAAAGACAAGCAAAACCTCTAGGACCTCTTGTGCAAGCACTAATGCTGCTACCACAACTCAACCAAAAAGGAAAGCAAAACAGTACATGACAACTGCTATATCCAATAGACAAAGAGGTTTCAAGAAGAAAGTAGCTCCAGGCATGAAGAAGATCTGGGTACGAAAAGAAGAACAACCACCAGCCTTGCCAACACAATTCCCACTCAGGCAAGCCAACCATGCGAAGACAAGGAACGAGAAACCATGACCAGCGCTACGAGAAGATCTCCGACAAATTTGGGTGCCTAAGAAATTAGTGGCCACTCAACAAGGGCGATTACACATGTGGGTTCCCAAACGACTCTTACATGCACAAAGGCCTATGCTCTCCACCATGCAAAAGATCTCAACAAAGGATCCAAGGAGAGAAAAGGGTAAGAGCCAAGCACCGAGACCAAACGAGGATAAACTCACCCCTTCGGCAATAGTAGGGAGACATGCAAAAAGGGTATGGATATGGAAGCCAAAAGTACCAGTAGCCTCCATGGAACCAATGAGCCAACCACACTGGATACCAAAGTTCAAAAGGAATCCAAAGATGAAGAGGCTTGGGGTAATCTCTACAGGGCTAAATACTATTCTAAAATGGCTCATTATAACGAGGATTACATCATTTCAAGATCCAATCGACACCCCCAACCAAATTGCATCAATCTCTACAAGAACATTAAAAGCCTCAACGTGCAACAACCATGTGCCTTTGGCATAACCTTGTCCTTTGCACCATTCACGTCATGCATTTCCAAAGTATGCATTAATATTGGGCCACATTACATGGCCGTGCATAGACACAATTGACAATCCTCGGCACGTGAGACACATTTGACATATGTAATATATTTTTTATTGATACTAACCACCTTCTTCTTGTTTTGTCTTGCTTTAAAAAAAAGATAGAAAATGAAAAAACAAAGAAATAAAAGGGGAAAAAGAAGGAACAGGTCCATGCGCTCGAAGACACTCATCAGTGAACCATCAGCAAGGACATCCATCAACCAAAAAGACAAGCCAATGGTCAATCACCATGATGGGCATACAACACGACGATACAAACATCGATCGACCTTTCACCATGGTAAGCACAACCTACTTCGGCAACACATCACAATGATAGATTAGGAGGCCTCTTTGTCGAGATACCCTTGAGCACTCAGCTCAAGACCCCCATCTTTTGCACTATTCTTCTTCCCATGCATTCCCCAAGTATGCATGCATAGGGCCACATTACAAGGCCATGCACAAGGTACCTATTTTCTTCAACCCATGCACTAATGCACTTACCCATCATCCATTATGGGTTACAAGTCCTTAGCATGAAAACTATGAAAGCCATCTTTGGAAGAACTAGAGGACATCAAGGTGACAATAGCAAGAGCAAGGAAGCAATCCACCGCCGAGAACAGCTCACACTCAACATTGACAACCTCTTTTGAGCAGCTCACAATTTTTGAAAGCTCACAAAGACACCATCAAGTTGGAATACAAGGAAGAAGTACATACAAAGGGACTACAACATGCAAAGGATAGTAGCGGTAAAAGGAAGAACCAGACAATAGACCCTGCTACATTTGCAAGAGAGACAAACTTGTTGCTACATGATCGACACTACCTCTCAACTTACTACATGGAACAACCACTCCAACAAGGGTCTGCCAAGGATGATAGACTCATGAGGGGGGGGATGGAAGCACATCAAAGGAGTGGACACATAATAAGAGGGAGCATTTAGGGAGCTCCAAGAAGCACATGTCAAATTTTCAGAAGAAATTCCTATAAAAATAGTGATTTTTATCATTAAAAACCATTTTCCATTTTTGCAACTCCATTTTCTTCAAGCCGAGGAGTCCTCAAGCTTGAGGAGTATTAGAAGTATCATTCTAAAAATTTTCATAATTTTTAGACTCCATTTGGGCCCCCAAATAAGCTCTGGAACCTAATTTTTAACTAGGTCGGACACTAGGTTTGGATAAGGCCAAAAATACTCAAAAAACTATAAAAAGAGCTAGAGAGATCATTTTTGGGGTGAGCTTGTTGTAGATTTGAGCTTTTGTAAGAGAGCTCTTTTGTAATCAAAGTCCTTCCATTGTTCTACTCTTTGCTCTTACTTTGTGCACGTGTGTGTGTATGTGTTTGCATGCTTGTGTGCTTTCACTCACACACGTGCCTTCACTTGCTCACGGTCTTCATACCAATCCTCACGTCTCCGCAGATTGAAATTTATGAGGTCAAGCTCCTCATGTTGGTACTGACCATTGTGCTAGAGTGACAAGTAGAACCTTCATCTTCTACTTTCTTGCTCTTTGCTTTATCTTTAGACTTTCCTTTATCTGTGTATAGGGGAGAAGAGGTGTTACCTCTTGCTCGTTCACCGTTTTTGTTGAGCTTGGCTTCATGGGCAAAGAGTTCTTCCATGAGAGTGGTAAGATCTGGGATTTGCATGTCCATGTAAAGGTCCATAGCAGTTGTGAAAGCTTCCCACTTATCATTTGCCTTGATGCCATTGATTATTTGTCTCACTATTTGCTCCTCTTAAATCTCCTCTCCTATGCTTGCCAATTGATCAGCCACATCTTTTATCTTGTTCACATACTCTGAAACATTCTGCTTAGGTTGCTTCCTTTGAGTGGTAAACTCAATCCACAACTCATTTTTTCTAGCTCTTGTATTGGAAGAAAAATATGAAGATAATGTATCCCAAGTCTCTTGGGAAGTTTTACAATTCCTAATGTGAGAAAGAAGGAATTCATAAATAGAGTTAAGTAGACATGACCTTGCTAAAGCATGTTTGGCACACCATGAGTTGAGTCTTTTTAGCTCCTCTCTTGTAGGTTGACCTTTGCTTCTGAATATCGGCATCTCCTCATCTCCTGATATGTATCCATAGAGACTCCTTCCTTGTAGATATTTCTTCATCCTCAAGGACCATGTTGGATAGTTATTATTGTCCAATTTATCAATGAAAGAAGGGAAACCATCTCCCATTTTACCTCAACTTGCTCTAATAGCACTGTTGGAAGAGATGGATGGATACGTCAAGAAGGTGAGGTGGTACTACATAACCATGCTTTGTACCTACCCTAAATCACTTCAGATTTTGATAGGAGGCCCTTTTATCTTGCAAATGACACCAATAAAGTACCTATGTACTTTGGAATGGATTCTTGAAACAATTGAGTCAAAACAAACTACTTTACAAATAGCTAGTCTCAAAAAACTTGCTATTTTGGTCTAGATGCATGTTGGTTCTTTTGGTCAGTGCTCACAGTACAGTAGCAATTGATTAAATTCCTTTTGAGGGAAACAAATTATCTTAGATATCTAATGATTACAAGTGGAATCATATAAAATGATGAACTATACTCTGAGAAATTAATTTAGCAATCCAAAGCTTACCCCCAACTTTTTAGGGATTGAGCAGTGAATGAGTAGTAACTAGTTCGATGGCAATTTCTCCCAAATGGCTAAACCAAATTCCTTGAAACTTGGATGGCACAAAATGCACCCTGAGATAGTTCTAATAAGCTTTATATCATGCAAAATGGTTGAGAAATCACTGAGATATGATCAAGAAAAGTTCACTATTATGAGTAGTCATAGTAGAGAATTAGGTAGAGATACTCAATGATGTATATCTATTATGAAACATGATTGTACATGAACATTGGCATTCTAATGATGCTCAATGATAGTGAGCTATGGTGTAAGCCACTTATTTCCTACAAATGATTAAGGAGAAGGCACAGAATGAGGCACCATAGCCGTGAGATTTACAATGCCATTTATATAGGAAGTTGTTTCTTAAGTTTGAATTTGAAATTCAAACAGCTCCCAAAAGTGATCCCTATAATTGAGGAGTTGTTCCCTCAATCTAAAGTCTTAACCAACATTCTATTTAACTCCATGAGTTGTAGCCTTTTACAAGATTCTCTCAAGGTTAACACCTTTTACAATGGTAAATGATCAATTTACAAGCTAGGATTCACATGATCTATCAAATGGTTGCACACATTTCCTTCCATGCCTAGCCAAATGTGAAGGCTTGGACATTTGCACCAACATGATTTGCAAGAGACTATCTACATGAATCTACCATTAGGGTGTGAGAACCCTAAATAATTAGATTTTGTTTGATAACCCCAAATGTGAAGGATTGGACATTTGCACCAACATGATTTGCAAGAGACTATCTACATGAATTTACCATTAGGGTTTGAGAACCCTAAATAATTAGATTTTTTTTGTAAAGTTAGAAAAGTATTGTATGGTTTAAAGCAAGCTCCTAGGGCATGTAATCAAAGGCTTGTGGAGTATTTGTGCAGGTGTGGATACAATCCAAGTAGTGGAGATCCTTCCCTATACCTCAAGAAGGAAGGAGGACTAGTTGTCTATGTATGCATATATGTGGATGACTTGATTATAACAGGAAGTGATGATGTAGATATCACATGGATCGAGGCCAAGCTTGGAAATGCATTCAAGATTTCACATCTTGGAGTTCTTAAATATTTTCTTGGGATTGAAGTCATTTATGAAGAAAATGGTATTTACCTTGCTCAAATGAAATATTTTCTAGATGTACTTTATAAGTATGGTATGAGTGGATGTAAGACACTCACCCAACCTTTGGATCCAAACACTAAGTTATGTGTAGATGAAGGAAAACCTCTTGAAGATGTTTCAACATATAGAAGCATAATTGGAAGCCTTAATTATGCTACCATCACAAGACCTGACTTGTTTTATGTTGTAGTTCTTTCTCAGTTTCTAAATTCACCAACTGATGTTCATATGAATGTAGCCAAGAGACTATCAACCAAGGTTGTACTACCCATATGGAGATGGATTACAACCTCAATGCTTTAGTGATGCTTATTGGGCTAGCTCAAAGGATGATAGAAGGAGCACATCTGGTTATGTCTTCATGCTAGGTCAAAGAGTCATTTCATGGATGTCCAAGAAGCAATCTACAATTGCATTATCATGTACTAAGGCTGAGTATAGAGCTTTAGCACTTGCTAATGTGAGATCATGTGGCTCAAGAAGCTCTCCAAAGACTTGGATGTGGAGGTCAAATAGATTAAAATATTTGGAGATAACATGTCAAGCATTCATCTAGCAAGCAACCCTATGTTCCATGCAAGGAGCAAGCACATAGAGATCCATTATCACTTCATGAGAGAGAAGGTACTAGCAAAAGAATTGGACATCAAGTACATCAACACCAAGGATCAGCTAGCAAATATCATGACCAAGTTTATGTATGCAAGCAAGTTAAAGAAGTTCAAGATCAACCTCAACTTGAAGGAGATCAATGGAGACTAATACTTGAGCTTGAGGGGGAGCGTTAGAATTTTAGCAATCTCAAGTGTGGGAACTCATGCTAAATTGAAGTGCCACATAACTCACATTTTTTGGTAGGCTATGCAACCACTTTTCCAAAAGTTTTCTCAGCTCATTACTCAACTAACTGATGGAGAAAATTTCGGATCATTCGGAGGGAATTTTTGAATTCAAATTCACAAGTACCTTTTTGAGCATTATATAAGAAAACACATGGGGCAAAGTTGTGGCCATCCTCCTCTACCATTTAAGCACGTGTAGGCTCTCATAAGGAGTGTTTACTCTAGGTCTAAGCTAGTCCCTAGCTAAGCAAGCTCCTTGCTTGCTGGAATTTTCTCATAGGAAGTGATCTTTGATCACCCATATCTCTTTGTATGGTAGTCTGATTCATTTGCAAGATAGCTGACTTTGTTCCTTTGATTGTAATCTCTCTTTTGGATATAATGTTAGTATTAAGTGCTCATTACCTTTGAGTATATTGAGAATAAAAAGCTCTTTGGTTTAATCTTTGTATATTCCCAAGTGTATGTGTGTTGGAAGGTACACATTGGTGCAAACTATCTATTTAGACAATTTTTGGTCTGTCTTGTGGAGGGAGGTTGATACCCCTCCAATTCTTCAAATTGAGTGTTCTTTTGCTTGTTTGAAAGCTCATATTGTCTATTTGTAGTATGCGAGATTTCATAGGTTTAGTCCTCAGGTCCAAAGAGAAATTCAATTTTTGGTGGATTGTGGTAGTGAACTGTTTGGTCCTAGGAATGGCTTATCATTCTTCTGTCGCAACTAGGGGTGGATATACTTCATCAGGTATTAGAAGGACCAAAAAAAATTAAGGAAGAATTTAGGATTGTTGACTTAGGCAAGATCACTTACTTGCTTGAATTCGTGTAGTGTATATAGAGCATGGTGCATACCTTATTTGAAATAAGTACATCAAAGATATGGAGAGCTATAAGATTGTAGGTAGACCTATGAAAGTAAACTCAAAATTAAGTGCTCATGAAGGTGATCTAATTGAAGATGCAACAAGCTACCAAAGGTTGGTGGGAAGTCTCAACTATGCTACAGGACAAGCACCTCTAGATATCTTTCATTTGTAGCTCAAAGCTCATTTCTTGGTCATCAAAGAGGCAACCTAATGCTTTCCTCTCATCCACAGATTTTGAATGCTAAGTGGTCAATTCTACCCAAGAACCAATGTGGATTAAGATTCCATACTTAGATTTAGGAGTAAAGTCATCTACTCCTCACATATTTGGTGATAATATGAGTTCCTAACATCTTGAAGACAATCCTGTTTATCATGCAAGGACCAAAACATTAAGGTCTATTATCACTATGTTAGGGAGAAGATTACCAGGAAGAAGATTGAGCTCTCATATGTATCTACTCAACAACAATGTGTAGACATGATGAAGAAATCCTTGGATAGAGTGAAGCTTAGTAGGTTCAGATCTATGATTTTACTTCATGAGACTACAAACGATTGAAGACTCAAACATCTTACGCTTGAGGGGGAGTTGTTGTTGCATATGTAAAACATAAATGCTTGACCATATTCCATGACTTGATCGCACTATTGACTTTAGTCATATGTATACACATATGTTTTCTAATTACTACTAAGGTTAATTTATCCACTTCTAAAGGTTCTATTAAAAGAGAATCTCATGAATATATTGATAGTTGAAACCCATGACTTCCATTTGAATTCAAATTCAAATGAATGGCTAAAAGGAAGGATAATATTAGGTGAGATCTATCAAATAGTCACTTTCAAAAAGTGAGAGAACACTTGATGTGCATCACACATATAGCACTAGAGGAGAACCTCAATTGCCATAGAGACCCCGTTCAAGAGGTAGAACATGATGGATCTAATAATGCTGTGGCACAATTTCCAATGACTCCCTAGTGAAGATCTGAATGTGAAGTGAGAAATTCACAATCACCATGGTTGGATTGAGGATGGGAGTGGGAATTGTATAGAATTGAAGACTAGAAGGACAAAGTTTTTGGTAGGGGTGCCAAACACACAGAGAAACAACAACACACAAAGTAAAAAAAAGAAGTCTCAAAGTTTTGATAAACTTGCCAAACTCCTCCACCTGTGTCTTGCCAAAAACACATCTAATTTGTTTCTAATGCAATACAACCAAGTCATCAATGAAGGTTACAAAATACCTATTTCCAGCAAAAGATGCTTCTCTTGTTGGACCACAAACATCCATGTGAATGAGGTCTAGAACATTTGCACTCACATAGGTACTCTGCTTGAAGTGCAACCTTGATTGTTTTCCTTGTTGGCAAGCTACACAAATCTCATGCAAGATTTTGGATGTAAAATTTGGTAGGAAACTCACGACACTCCTTCTTTGCATGTCCTTGAGCTTTTGTACGTCAATGTGACCTATTCGTTCATGCCATAGCTCCAGCTCTACTATCCTCTTGGCTCCATATGTGACATACATTCAATGGTGTGGCTGATTTATGTCCATTGTGAACATGGTCACAAATGTTTCATAGGACCACAAAAGCTTGTTAAGATGTCTAATTGCCATGTCTTCACTTCAGATATTTCATCCACAAAGTGCTAAGTTTCTTTGGTAATCTTCAAATCGTGCTATCACCTTTGTGATGGTGTGTTGAGAATGAATAAAATTGTGGAACTCCACCTCTAAAGCATAAATCTTTGAAGGATTTTTATCTTCATATAGACTGGTTAGTCTATCCCAACTTCTTTAAAAGTCTTAGAGGTAGTGATGTCAATTCATCATATGCTAGAAGAATTTGAGCTAATGCTCTTTTGTTCGTGACATTCCAAATATTCCAAAACTCTAAATATTTGACCCTATGTGGTTCACGCTCTGATGCATCTACAACTTCATGGAGAAGATTTGTATAAAAGTATGCATGCATGATATAATTCGATAGATTATAGTTCTCGCCATCTAAGCATTCTTCCCTAGGCATAAATGTAGGTGTAAACGAAAGTAAATAATCTAAAGAACTTGCTTCTTTCTTTGACAATAAAAAAACTTGGGGTAAATGAGAGGGGGGGTGGGGAGGGCTTATAGTAGCCCTAGAAAAAATAGAAACCCTTGGGGGGGGAGGCTTAGATTCTAAGCCCGACACTTTTTGCACCTTGGAGGGGGGCTTAGAGTAGCCGGATGCACACCAAGAGAGCCTTAGAGTAGACTTAGGAGCTTGAAAAATATTATGGGTGGGCGATTAGCCTTCAAACTGCAAATGCACACACTTAGTTCTTCTTTTATTCTAGATGTTACAAAAAGGTGAGACACTTAGTGCCAATGAACGTTAATGCCTTGATTGTAACAAGAGACAATGAAGGCCAAAATAGAGCAAAAGGTGAGAGTTATCACATTGGGATGATAAAAAATTACTACAATCCAAGAGTTGGAAGCGTGTATGAAGATATACTACAAAGCACTTAGTGTCAAGCATTATGCTCATAAAGTGACATCCAAAAACATCTTTTTGGTGGAGAGAGCTTTTTGCAAAATATTATGGGTGAATAGAGAGTACCTCAGACCACTAGGACTGTGGATATTCTCCCTAAAGGGATGAGTGCTAAAAAACAAATTGGTACTTAACCCAAAGGAATCTACTTTTAAAGAAATTGTATTCTAACATGGATTGGTACTTTGCTCGCAACATGACCCTCATGAAATTCCGAGTATAGGGAGAGTTACATGAAGGTTTGACAAAGAATCTTATAAGTGTAGGTCAGATTGTGGAAAAAGGGTTGAAGGTGAGATTCACCAAGTGTGGATCCTATGTAGAGGATCCATATCAAGGTTCCAAGAAGATAGCAAAAGGCGAGAAGAAAGGTACGTTGTTCACATTTGAACTCCAAAGACACCAAAAATATTGCTTTGTCCAACTATAGCAGCAAAACCCTATTAGAACTTGAGGTATGGCATAAGAGGCTAGCTCACATTGGAGAAATACAAACAAAGTAGTAGAGATTAGAGTGTACTTGGACTACCCAATATCTCACAGAAACACATGATATACAAGTTTACTGCATGTTAATCTGGAAAATCACATAGGCAACCATTCATCAAGAAAGGATACATACATGGAAACCTTCTAGAGCTTTTCCTCACAAAGTTTTGGGGACCAAACAAAGAAGCTTCAAATTCACAATGAAGGTATTATGTGTCATTTATAGGTGATTGTACCAGATGGATTATTTTGTACTTCATGAAGCATAAGGTTGAAGTGTTTTCATGCTTTAAGAAATATTTAGCTATTCTAGAGAATCAAACAAGTAAAACCCTAAAATGATTAAGGCCAAATAGAGGGGGAGAATACTTCTCCCATGAATTTGACTCCTATCAACAAGATAGAGGAACAAAAAGAGAAATCACTACTAGATACACTCTTCATTGGAACTAGGTGGATATACAAAGTAAAGAAGAGCTTTGATGGAACCATCAATAAGTATAAAGCTAGAATTTTGGCTAAAGGGTATGCTCAAACAAAAGGAATTGACTATGTGTAGAATTTTTCACCTCTAGCAAAGATGTCAATAGTTAGAGTAATTATGAGCATTGTAGCTTCCAACAAATGGATGTGAAGAATGATTTCTTAGTGGATGGATATTTGAAGAGGTATATATGGCTTAACCTCCTAGGTTTAAGGACTCACTCTCTCTTGAACATGTATGCAGGTTAAGATAAGCCCTATATGGTTTGAAACAAACCCCACGAGCTTGGAATCATAGGCTTGTGACCTATTTTCCAAGATAAATGATTCATGATTAGCAAAGCACATCCTTCACTCTTTATCAACATGAATCAGGCACAAGCCATTTACCTTTGTACATATGTAGATGATAGAAGACTCATAGGTAATGATGTCGAAGGCATTGGGAACATGAAGCTACAAATGAAGGAGAAATTCAACATCAATGATCTAGGGAAACATACATACTTCATAGGGTTGGAATTTTAATACACAAAAAAAGGTATGTATCTCAATCAAAGGAAATACATCATGGATATGCTTGCCATATTCAAGATGGAGATATCTAAGATTGTAAGTAAACCCATTGAGATGAATTTTAAGCTAATTTCTCATGAAGGAGAGCCAATTGAAGACATAAAGTTGCTATTAGATTTTAGTGGGTAGTTTGAACTATGAAACATTAACTAGAATAGACATTTACAATAGTGTAATTGTTTTGGGTCAATTTATACACACTCTTAGGGAACGATGCATGGATGCAACCAAGAGGATACTCAAATATTTGAAGGGAACCATAAATGGAGGTCTATATTATCAATATACATTTGATATAGACATAAAACTCTTCTATGATGTAGATTGGGCAGGTTCTAAAGTTGATAAGAGAAGTACATGAAGATACCTTACTTTTGTGGCTATAAAGCTCATTTCATGGTCATACAATTTCATCAATTGAATCTGAATATAGAGGATAAGCCAATGCAACTCAGGGAGCCATGTGGATGAAGACCTTGTACTCAGATTTAGGTCTAAAATCTTCCACTCCTCATATTTTTGGAGATAACATAAGTTCACTTCATTTTATAGCAAATACAAGGACCAAACACATAGAGCTCCATTATCACTATGTTAGGGAGAAAATTACAAGCAAGAGATTGAAGTCTCATATGTATTGAGTAAAAAAGAATGTGCATATTTGATGATCAAAGCATTTGAGGGAGTTAAGTTAAGTAGATCAAAGCCATCATGATTGGACTACATGGAGTACTAAAGGATTGAAGATTCAATTATCTAAAGCTTGAGGGGGGATTTGTTGGTGCATGGAGTAAGACTAAGTGCTTGGTTAAATGCAAATTGTATTTCTCTTGATTTATGAATCAGAAATGTTACATCCATTGCACTATATGCTTTGGAAGTTTCAAAGGCCAGGTATTTAGTATTATCTCAGTCAAAGATAAAAGAGAGAGATTCTTGCAAACTTAGTGGTAACAAAAACCCACAAATCCATTTGAATTCAAAATTCAAATCGTACCTAAAACTTAGGATCTCTTTTAGGCTGAATCTTTAACAATCATCAAGTAAAAAAGTGTATATGTCCACTATTCCTTTGATCCATAGGTATTAGAGAAAATTGGAGTTGATCATCACACTCATATTGAGTGCAAATTTTTACCTGAAAGCTAGAAAAGTCCTTCACCATGAGACTCAACCACTATGCAGAGTGGATTACTTGTTTTACATAGCACATGGACTTATGTTAAGTCTACTCTCGAGATCTTTGGCAATATGCAGGAGTGATCAAATGTTGTTTGATTGTAGGCCTCTTTGAGCTCGCCAAAACCCTCCAATCATAAACTTAGTTTAATACAGAATGGGTGTAGAATCTTCTTTGTGTTACACCCTAATCTATAGTAGGATCTCATTGGTTGAGAAGGATATTACTGTTAGTGTCCATGTCGAAGGCCAAATGGCCACCATACACTTTTGTAGATGTTCTTTAATAAAACATATAGTGGCATAGTCAGCCACATACTGTAAGTTCGATGTCATTTTGTAATACCTAAGAAGTCTATGTTCGTGCTTCCTGTGTACTATGTTTTTTTGGAGTGAAGCGAGCACCTGCCCACCCACCCAAGGTTTCCCCAAGGCTTACGAGTAAGGCAACAACCAAGGCATACACTATTGGCATACCTTGTCATCCAAGTCACCAAATTCACCATTGGTGCCATTGGATGCACACAAGGGAGGACCTCAATGATCAAGGAAGATGGAGGTTCCCGATACTTCCCAAGAGGTCACCCATCTGGGTATCGTTCCCCTTGGAGCTTGCTTAACCACAGAAATTAGATTCACATCCCTAACATAGAATAGTGATCAACCTCTCCTTCGATGCTCAAGGTCTCACAAATCCTTCAAGACTAAGCATAATAAGACACTAGATAAAACAAAAGATTCTAGATTGAGATATAATGTATCTTCAAGAATTGAAGATTGACAAAGAGATCCTTATGTGATGGTTACATATGATCTCCTTGCACCATATTTAGATTATTTTTTACCACGCCCATGGTGGGAAAGAAACTTTTCTAGGGATTAATTCTAAGTGGCAAATGGATTTCCAGACAATGGGTGCACAAGTATTGCACATGTGTATGGTCACATTTGTTCTTTGGTCGAATTTAATAAGAGGTTCAAAGGGGTTTTACAACGATGTAGCTCAAGCATAAGCACCACATCCTTTACTTGTCAATCTGCAGAGACCAGAGGACTGGTATGAAGACCATGAGCATGCAAAGGCACAAATGTGTGAGTGAGAAGCACACTAGCATGCACACACATACACACACACACGCACACAAGGCAAGATCAAAGAGAGGAACAATGGAAAGTTGTCTATTGCAAAGGAAATCTCTTAAAAAATCTCAAATCTCTAACAAGCCCCCCTAAAAAATGAAGTCTCTAGCTCTTTTTATAGTTTTTTGAGTAGTTTTGGCCCTGTCCAGACCTAGTGCCCGGCCTAGTTAGAAATTAGGTTCCAAGACTTATTTGAGGGCTCAAACGCAGTCTAAAAATTATGAAAAATGGTAGGATGATACTTCTAATACTTCTCAAGCTCAAGAACTCCTTGGCTTGAACATTAAGGACTTACAAAAATATGAAATGGTATTTACAATGGCTTTTAATGATGAAAATCACTATTTTTATAGGGATTCTTTTTGAAAATTTGGCATGTACTTCTTGAAGCTCCCTACTTGCTCCTTCTTCTTGTGTTTCCACTTTTTTGACATGTTCTTGTGCCTCATTCCTGACCTTGAGTGTTATCACTCCCCCCCTCTGGATTTTGTCATCCTTGATAGACCCTTTTTGTAAGGGTTGTTCCATGTAGTACTTTGAGAGATAGTGTCCATCCTTTGTATGTGCTTCTTCCTTGGATTCCAGCAAGAATGTGTCATTGTGAGCCTCCAAAAACTACTAGTGGCTCAAAAGAGCTTGTCAAGGTTGAAATGGAGCAACTCCTGGCTTTCGAATTGCTTCCTAGGTATTGATGTTGTCCCCATGATGTCCTCTAGATCTTCCAAAGAAGATGTTCATAGTAGTCATGCCAAGTACTCATAACCCATAGTGAATGATGGGTAAGTGTGTTAGTGCACGGGTTGAAGAAAGTATTTGTCTTGTGCACGGCCTTGTAATGTGGCCCTATGTTAATGTGTACTTTGGAAAATGCATTGGAAGAAGTATGGTGCAAAAACTGGAGGTCTTGAGCTAAGCTCAAGGGTATGGTGACGAAGAGGTTTCCTAATCTATCATGGTTATTGTGTTTCCAAAGTAAGGATTCTTACCATGGTGAACGGTTGATCGATGTTTATCTCTTCATGTTGTACACCCGTCATTGTGATGGACCATTGATTAGTCTTTTGTTCTCGATGAATGTCCTTGTGGATGGTACAATAATGAAATTATTTCAGTGCCTAGTCCTATCCACTCTCTTCAAAGAATTGTTTGCCAAATATCGAGAATTGAATTTTTGTACATTCCTTGACAAATAGCATTGGGTAACTACACCAAGCTTACTTTCACATGTTCTCTTTAACTCACACTAAGCAGGAGTCTTCTCACCTAGTACACTTACAAGGATTTGCAAGGTACTAGAACTACCGATTGGAAATATCTCCTTGGATGCTCTAGTACATATAGTAGTTAAGCATCGCTCAAGTTGCGGACCTTCAAGCTCCTCCCTCCTATGATGGTAAGGGGGGACAATAGTTGTGGATGCCATGTTCATGCCAAGTTCTGGACATCTACTAGCTAAGGAACCAATAATATCATCTGCTAGCTGAGACACACTTTTATCCAAACTGATAAATGCCCAGTCATTGGCGGTTCCACCTTCAACTAAGCATGACTCATTCATGTTCCATGAGCCAAACCTAGGAACAATCTCTCTCTCTCTCTCTCTCTCTCTCTCTCTCTCTCTCTCTCTCTCTCTCTCTTTCTCTCTCCCCCCTCTCTCTCTCTCTTTTTGCTTTTTCACTTTTTTCCCTTTCTTTTTATGGAGCAGCTCTTCTATGGTGAGATGACACTGAACCTTCGTGTTCTTCACGACATTGTTGTTCCTTCAAACCACTGACTCTCCATGTCTTACCAATATTGTGGGAGCTCCGATTTGAAGAGACTCGATTCCCATGGGCCTATGAATTGTGGCAACTCTTGTAAAGAATTAGATTTAAAATCTAATCTTTCATCTTCTTGTTGCTCTACTTGATATCCATAAATAGATGGAATGTCTTGGGGAAATTGATCATGAAGGTTATCAATTTCAGGAATATGAGGGGGACTATCCTTCTCCTTGGCCCATTTCTCTTCTTGTATTTCTTGCAAGAACTCTTGAGAGTGCTCCTCAATTGAAAGAGGTATTCCAGCATCCGTGGAATTAGGAACATAAGCTCCCATGGGTGGTGAGCTTTGTCTTTCAATAACTCATTGAGCTTTAAAACCTACGACTTGTTTACCAACTGCTCTAATCTTTCTAATAAGCCCTGGAAATGCAAACGTGGTTTGATAGAATATGTCTGATTGAACAATTGATTGGCCTCAAGCATATCCTGAGCTAGATGTACCATTTTCATGCACATTTTTGTCCGTTTAATCTCTAAGTTTGCTCTAGGATAATTCTTGTCTAAGTTCGCAGCTGTTGGCCCTTCTTGAATTCGAGCTTGGTAGGGCTTGAACATCATGTCCAAGTCTTCTAGGGTTGGATCTACAAGAACAAAACCCTGGTTGTGGTTTATTTACAATGGGTGGTGGGGTGGGATGAAGTGGAATGGATGGCATTTTGGCATGCGAGGGGTTTTGAGAGGCGATATCTTCTATTTTGTGTTTTTCATTTCTCAGGCTTTCTTCAAGCGTAGATAGATTTCTATTCCACTTGCGATAGGCCTTCTCTCTAGTATCCTTCCATGTTCTTGTTTTCCTCTTACTAGGCTCTCCTGATTCACTTGACTCTGATTGTTCAACTAGCTTATCTTGTTTTAAGGCTTATGCCTTGGTAACTACCTATATAGAAGCCACATTATTGCTACGTGAACTAGAATCCACCACTAAGCCTACCACATTAATCGATGTAACCTTGGGTGCACTAGAGGGATTCCTAGGACAATCTCTTGAAAGATGTTCTGTGCCGCAGTCAAGACAAAAGCCTTGTATTGTGATGTTTTGTCCTTGTCCTAGAGCCGATGAGTGGGGACATTCACGAATGAAATGGTCGCCTTGACATCTAAAACATGGTCCTCTAGGGGCTTGTGGTCTTACTTGTCTCGCTTGGGGCGTAGGTTTGGGATTTTTATACATGACATTAGAGTATTCTGGCTCTCGATTTGGTTCCATAGGTGGTGCCTCGATTGATATGGATAAGTCTCACTATGCTGAGGTGACTCTGTCTAATAAGCTTGCAGACTATCTTCATAAGAGTGGTCAAAATTATGAGCATGATGGTCATTTTCTGAAACCAATGGGGTCAGTGGCACCAATGTCTATTAGCGTTCTCCTCTGTCACTACATACTTAACAAGAATCACATTGGCAGGAGGTGATAGTTGGTTTTGTAGGACCTGTTGTGGCCTATAGGGTGCCTGATATTGTTGTTGATATTGAGGTTCATATTGTTGTGGCCTATGATATGGCTGTTGGTATTGGTTGTGATACCTACCTTGTTGGTAAGTTTGATGATAATTTTGTCTAAGAATCTACCTATTGTAGGGGCAATCTTGAGCCGTATGGTCCGTGTATTTTCTCTCAATAGTGCAATATGGAGCATTAGGGTTTCCTTGGGGTTGAGCCATCATCGGGCAAACATTAGCCATGTGGTCTCCTTTGCAAGTATAAAATTTCCTCAATGAGGTGATCCTTGGTATTTGTCTATTTTGAACTCCTAGCTTCTTGGCAACCTGCTCAGCCATCTCATCTATCTCACTAGAGGTTCTAGAAGAATGACTAGTAGAACTGTCAGAGTCCTTATAGAGTTTGGACAATCCTCACTCCTCACCAAAATTGTCTTTCATGTCAATACACATTTTGAAGCATTGATCTAATGTGGTTGGCTCCTTGAGATATTCATATGATCTAAGTTTCCCATTCAGAAGTCAATCTAAAAACAAGGAAACTTGTTTTGCTTGTGTAGGTAATTCAAGTGTAGGACATCTCTCCACATATTGTTTAAATCTACGTCCAACTACTCGAACTATTTCTTGGGGTCTCTGCTTGAAGTTGTGGATTAGGGATGATGTGTTATGATTGATGCCACTCTTAGAAAATTCTACGATAAATGCTTCTAGAAGTTGACCTATATCTTGATAGTTGTGACCATTTAGGGGGTTAAAACCAAGCTGAGGGAGTACCCTTGAGAGTCGAACCAAATGCCACGAATCGTGTGAACAGTCCTCAACCTGTTCAGCTCTTAACACTTGTTAGAACTCAGGCACATGAGCATAAGGATCTCTTGAACCATCAAAGTAATTCTTCATAAGATTAGGTTCATAAGCTTTGTCTTCTGGGCCCAAAAATCCCCTTTGTATTGCTCAAAATCCTTTGGAGTCCCCTTGGTTTCTTAGTCCCACCTAAGCATCAATTTCAAAATACTATATCTATAAATCCATGTATTAATTTTACAATAATTATTTGATTTCTTTGTAATACTCGAAACAAGCTTTCCAATGAGATCAAAATCACTCCAGACAGAGATTGTATGAGAAAGTTATGTCCAATTAGGCTTCTGGGGGTCAAAACAAGCAAACAAGAAGTTATGAGAAAATCATGATTTCGACTAAAAATTGCGATCCTAAGAGAGCTTGGAAATCACAATTTTCATTGAGAATCGCAATCTTGAGCAACCCCAAAAAATGCGATCCTGAAAGAGAATCGTGAAAAATGTGATCCTGATAGAGAATCGTGCTCTTTTTTTTTTAAATCGTGATTTTGAGAACGACCTAAAAATCGTGATTTTGACTGAAAATCATGTTTTGCAAAAATCTTTTTTTTTTACCTAAAAATCGTGATTTTTACCTAAAAATTCTTTTAGGCGGGAAATTCCTAAACTATATGTATACGTATACGTATACGTGAGAATCATGATTTTCAAGAAATTTGAATTTTTCACAAAATTGCAATTTTTTGAGATTTTTGGCGAGAACTTCGAATTCTAGCACTGAGGTCTGCGCGTCGAGCATAGGGTCATGGAAATCATAGAAACTTATGCACAAATGCACCTTGCCTCTCTCTCTCTCTGTCTCTCTCTCTCTCTCTCTCTCCTTCTTGCACATGGATGAAAAATGAGGTGAAAATGTGGAACATATAGTGAAAATCAAAAAATTTCTATGAAGATGAAGATGAAACGATATGGAGATGATGATGATGATGAAGATGGAGAAGAAAAATAGAAAAATAACAAAAAATAACTATTTTTTACCTTCCAATGTTGCAAATCTACAATCTTACCATCACAACGCTCATCCTCAAAGAACTCTCCCTAGCAACGATGCCAAAATTTCCTATAGCTTAAGCGTAAGCACCACATCCTTTACTTGTCAATCCGTGGAAACATGAGGACTAGTATGAAGACCACGAGCATGTGAGCCACAAATGTGTGAGTGAGAAGCACATTAGCATGCACACACATACACACACACGTGCACAAGGCAACACCAAAGAGAGGAACAATGGAAAGCTGTAAAAATGAGTTCTCTAGCTCTTTCTATAGTTTTTTGAGTAGTTTTAGCCCTATCCAGACCTAGTGTCCGGGCTAGTTAAAAATTAGGTTCCAAGGCTTATTTGAGGGCTCAAACAGAGTCTAAAAATTATGAAAATTGGTATAGCATTTCATATTTTTGTAACTCCATTGTGTTCAAGCCGAGGACTCCTCGGCTTGAACAAAACAGAGTTACAAAAATATGAAATGGTATTTACAATGGCTTTTAGTGATGAAAAACACTATTTTATAGGGATTCCTTTTGAAAATGTGACATGTACTTCTTGGAGCTCCCTACTTGCTCCTTCTTCTTCTGTTTCCACTTCTTTGCCATGTTCTTGTGCCTCATTCCTGACCTTGAGTGTTAACACTCCCCCCCTCTCAAGTCAGTCATCCCTAACAGACCTTGGTTGTAAAGGTTGTTCCATGTAGTACTTTGAGGGGTGGTGTCTAGCCTTTGTATGTGCTTCTTCCTTGGATTCTAGCAAGAATGTGTCATTGTGAGCATCCAAGAACTGCTAGTGGCTCAAAAGAGGTTCTCAAGGTTGAGTTGGAGCAACTGCTGGCTTTGAATTGCTTCCTAGGTATTGATGTTGTCCCCCTCATGTCCTCTAGATCTTCCAAAGATGATGTTCATAGTAGTCATGACAAGTACTCATAACCCATAGTGAATGATGGGTAAGTGTGTTAGTGCATGGGTTGGAGAAAGTATGTGCCTTGTGCACAGCCTTGTAATGTGGCCCTATGTGTACTTAAGTCAAGAAGACTTAAGGACTTGTGGCAAGGAGACTAAATCTCATTTGCCACACAAGTGCGTATAGTGGGGAATTGACACACGCTTATTTGTCAATCCGATGAAACGACCTAACCAAGTGTTTGAAGACATGTGCACACATGATGGGAAATGAAGTGGTTCAGGTTATATGCATGAGAAAAGACTAATCTACCTCTCTAACTCACTCAAATACCGAAAGTGTCTGTCGTGATACCACTTACAGTAGTTTTCACTAAATCGAGGATTTCTCTCAGCTCCGAACTCTGAATATAGCCAATAGTAGGTTCATTTTGAAGCTCTCGACGAGACGCATCTATTGGAGTGATTTCAATTTATTTTCACAACCTTGCTTCAAGTTATGACCGAAATAGTGAATGGCGGGAAACACTCACACTCACTCCACAACTTCTACTAGCTCACACACACACACTAGAGTAGCTCAAAAACAGTGGGGAGGGGTAGAAAACAGTCCTACACACATTCCAAGCATTACACACACATAGAAGATCAAAGAGAAGATGAAAATGTGCAAGAAAGAAGCAAATTCAAAAATCAGGAGCTCTCCTTCTTCACAATGGTAAAAAGTCTCTACAAAGAGTCACAAAGTGACTTATATACATGTGCCCTAAAATTGGTCCTTTCACACAAGAGACCGGCACTTTATTAACTAAAAGATGAATTTCCTACTAATTTACAAGGAATATATTACAATGAGTTGGGATTATGCATCTAGAGGAATCCTCTAGTGCATTTACATGGCTTGAGGGAATTTCCTAAGACTTTGAAGAAGAAAAATATGCCCATTAATTTGAAAATTTTGGGGCTCTCTTTTCTTGCCTCTTTGCTCCGCAACACTCTCCCCCTCTTTGTCTCTGTCGTCCCTTGACAGGCTTTTGCTTCTCGTTTGTTGCTTGTCTAAGCTTTTTGAATACATGCACCTAGTGGTCGAAGAAGCGATAAGGACTGTCAGAGAATTTGTTATTTTATCCGAAAAATTTCCTTTGCTTATGTTTTCCCCTTGGTATTCCGTACATCACAAATCTGGGTTGCTACATTCAGTTGGGTTGCCACGCACGCCACCAATGACTAAGAATGTGATGTTCTTAGTGACCCTCTTCAACTTTTTAGCCTCTGCCTCTTTCTAGCTTTTGGTCTTCTGATTTGTCTTTATCTTCACACGTCTGACCCTGTTGTATTGCTTTGAGCCTGGATTCTTTCTGCCACTGCACGCTATCAGCGGGAGGATTATTAACTGCCAAGTATTGTCTTGCACTTCTTCAGGGATACTTCCTAGCCCTGGTCCGTCCTTCCCATCAAATGTCTTGGTTTTGATTGTTCTTTAATTCCATTCCTTAGGACCTGGGTGTTTGGCATTGTTGCCTGATGCGTGCCCCTGCGGGGCTTTGGGCAGAGGGTGGATCTTTTGCTTTATGATCTTCATTCTTTATTGAGCAGTTTTGGTCTTTGATTTTCTTCTTCTTCTTTTCTTGCTTGATTCCCCTTCTACATGTCCCTCCTCCTGAACTTTGTCGTCCCCGACAGGCTTTTTGTGGCGATGTGAGTACATTTGAATGGCAGTTTGGTCTCTTTGATTAAGCAAGTTGGCATGACATATCATAAATTCTTTCCACTGGGTTGACTTCACTCCATCCTCTGGTGGTTGTCGGTGATCCGCAAAGAAACTTGTTTCATAAGCCACCAGTCTTGCATTAAGATTTGAAGTCATCTTTACAAAAGTTTCTGAATCAATTTGGAAGAAGCCAGTAAAAAATGCTTCTTCAAAAGTTTGCATATATGTGCTCGACAAAAACATAAGTCGTGAATAGTATGCCATAAGTGTTAAGCGGCTCGGGATGGTGGAAATATAAAAAATGAGCACTTCGGATCCTTGTGTAATACCGATGAAGTTCAAAAACGTATATTTCGCATGCTCAAAGACTTTAATAACTGTCAAGAGCATGTTGAAAATTTTATTCATCATTTTGACTGCTAAATTGGGTACAGTCCCATATCTCGCAATCCAAAATTCCATGGTTTTCACCATGTATTCTTCCATCGGTAGGTAATTATGCGATGGACTTGGTAATAGCGGGTAATTTAGCCATTGACTATTTATGCTACTTTGGCGGTGTCCTTTCCAAAATTGCGACTAGGAGCACCTGCGGGGTACTGGACAAAAAGATGGGTTTACCTAAACTGCGTATGGTGATGCTTCCCATTGTACCTGTAGTGTAGGATTCTTTTCCAAAATTTTGCGCCTCCATATAGGATCAGCCTTTTTGAATTCTTCTTGAGTATAGTTGAATGAATCATTGCTGAATTGGAGGTTGTTGTCAGGCTCCTTATTTGTCGTTGTCTTTATGTATTGCCGCGTTCGCTCTTTTAGGAGGCCATATACATTAAAAGGCTTCAAGTTTTGTTCCAAGTTTTTGCTCTCAATCTTAGCTTCCTTCATGACCTGGATTATTTGGTCTTCAAATTCAGCAATAAGCTGGGACATCAGTAGTGCCCTCTCATCTCGGCTCAGTTCTGCAATATCCCGATGATTATGTTCAAATTGGATCTCCATTTCCTCTCTTATCGACGAATGATGTAAGGGGGGAGAGAGAGGACGTACCACAATCTCCTCAATAGCCGCTATGGATTTTGGAACTACTGGTGTCCCCTCCATTGCCTTTTGTGCGAGCTGATCTTGTAGTTGCTTTATCATTTCCTTCTTTTGCTTAATTTCTTCCTGGGCCTTCAAAATTGTTTCCTTATTTTTTTAAATTTCTTCTGCTACTACCTCGAGTTGATCAGCGTCTTCTTTACATTGCACTAGATATCTATTCTCAGCCTTTTTCCATTTTGCCCTTAGAGTCGTTGTATCATCCATGTACCTCTTTTCCCATTCGGTGATGGTTGCCTGCTCCTGCTTGAGCTGATCTTCATACTCAGCTATCTTGTCCTCCATTTCCTTTATTTCTTTTTTTGGCCTTTCCTGAACCTCAATGGGCTGATCACTCAGAAGAGGTGTCATTAGCTCCTTGTTTCTGTTCCTTAGGTTTTTTGCCTCATCCATGTATACCTTTAGTTGTGATTCCAATATTTTGCTTCTTGCATTCATCTGTGTCTTCTCGGCCTCGCTAACCTCATATTTCTTCTGTAATTCCTGTAGTTGTTCTTTTAATTTTGCATTTTTCGTCTCTAAGGTTTTGCACTGTTGTTTGACTTCTTGAACTTCATTTTCTTTATGTGTTATTTTCTCTCTTGCTAGCTTTAATCCTGTTGAAAGGTTCTTACCTATTTCTTGAAGTTCATGCTTGTCCTGCATCGCTTGATCATAGTCCTCATCAGCCTCAAGCATTAACTGTTGCGTATCCATTGCGGTTCTGATCATGTCTTGCACTACCGGCTTGAGCTGATCGATGTCAACATTCAACCACGTTCTTGGAATGCTTGGAGCCTCTCATGTTTGTACATCCTTTCCGTGCTCCACATGGATAGTTTTGTTATGTGGTTGTCTGATCTGTAGTTGTATTGTTGGCTCTTTTCGTTCTTCTTCTAGGTCAATAGTTTTTGTGGCACTCCCTTGAAATGTGACATCCATGGGGGAGGGTTCTGCCACAACCCTTATCGGAGTGAAGGGTTCTGAGTCTTCGACTGTAGCTTCTTTAGGCTCTTGCTTTGGATTCTTGATTGATTCCTCTCCTTTAAGCGTTGTCTCTTTGATTAGAATTTTGGAAGTATCATTTAGTTGGATGACATGTGTCCCTTCTTGGTTTGCTTCCTTGCCTGTTGTGTCTTGATTGTGTTTGATGGGGGTGTCATTCACCTTCATACTTTCTTCTGCTTTAGTGTAGTTTACTTCATTAAGTTCCTCCCATTGTCCATCATCCTTGGATTCACTTTGAATGTCCACATTTAATAAGGATGTGTTGGGTTCTTCTTGTGCATCCGAAGAGGAGCTTGAATTATCCAACCCTAATTCTCTATATCGATGTACTTTGGTGAGCTTCTTTTTAGCTTCCTTATCTTGTTGGGTTTGTTGGTAATGGTGCCCTTGCACTGGTAGATTAACTTGCCCTTTGTATATTGGTGTGGATCTTCCAGGGCTTTAGTTAAGTCTTCTTTTGTAATTGGTCTTGGCTCTTCAATTCTTGTCTTTGGAAGTACATGTGCCCTTTTCGTGGCTGGAACTTCTTCTTCTACTTGCTTTACCTCCCTTAATCTCTTTGTTCCTCTCATTTTGGGTTGAGAGCTAGTTTTCGCCTCCTGAACAATCTTGACTCCTCTTTTCTTTTTGGGGACTATGGCAACCTTGGCATACTTAGCCATAGCAGTCGATGATGGCATTTCTTGGAGGTGCTCTCTAATGCCTAAGGCATGGTAGATCAATATAGTCAGAGCTACACTACCGTTCAGGAACTTCTTGTTATTCCATTGCTTCTTGCCTCAAATAACTGTTCCTGTATGTATGGAGTCAGATTAATTTGATTGCCAATCTGTTTGATAGCATGTGAGAGTAGTTGAACAATTATCTTCTGAGGGGCGGTGTATCGATGCATGTTTGGGAAGCAGAAGTGCTGATGAATGAGTCTGACTTCCTCTTCTATGTCAACTCTATTGATGTCAGTGAATGTTCTGGTTTTTGCCCCTCGACTCTCTTCCTTCAAGACAATGATTTTTTCCTTCTCCCATCCGAAATCTTCTTTAATCAAATCATGGGTAAACTGAATGACTACCCATTCACCTACTCCGTCCATGACTCTAGCCTCTGGCACCAATGGGTCATGTAGTGCTGGCTGTAATGTATTCATGACTTGTGTGCACCTTTGAAATTCGGGTCTGTAGATCGGTAATTCAAAATATTTGTGTTTACCCGCTTTCTTCATGATGTCAATTGTAGAAGGAAGCTCATGCACCACTTTAAAATCTTGGGACATTACCGGGAACTGATGGTCTGTCTCCATGATTTTGATGGTCACCAGGAAGAGATACTCCCCGGTCGGTTGATCTTCTCTAAACCAATGTCCCTTTGCTTTGGTTACACTCTTAAGAGGAAAGTCCAATACTTCCTCCTAAATTGTTGCTTCAGAATCTTCAGAAGCCATCTGCACTTGTCATGAAAAGTGCACTAGCTTCAATAGAAAATATAGCAATTGTGTTGTGCATTGTGGGAACATGTTGTCGTTTTGTCACTCTGTTCCCCTTGCTTGTATAAGTTGTGAAGAGAGATGGTGGATGCAATCCAAAGATGAGTAGGTGCCGCTACAACGAGCTTCACACCAGCCAACTAAGACTTCAGAGTTAATTAGTAGACCATTTGAGCTTCCTAAATCCACCAAAATATCAACCAAGTACTTTGGAACATGTATCCCAAAAGTTTAAGTGAAGATAGACAAGTTGCAAAATGACAAGCTCCCAAAACTTGCTATTTTTGGACATACACCTGCTGGAAAAAATGAACAATGCTCTCAACCTGGTAGGAATTTGATAGTCCTCTGCATAGTTATTGTAATCTCTTCTTCCTCTATGGCCACTTTGATAGTTGTTGTTGTTGTAGCCTCCATTGTATCTACCTCTATTTGATCCATAGCCACCTCTATTGAATCCTCTTCCTCTTGAGTTCCTTGGATTCCTGAAACATTCTTTAGTAGTATGGTTAGATAAGCCACATATGTTGCAAGGTTGAGATGATTGGAATCTCCCCCTGCCTTGCTTTCCACCTCTGCCTCTTCCTCTAGCTCTTCCTCTACCTGCAAAGTTTGCTTGGAAAGAGCTACCTTCATCTTCATTCTTCCTATTCTTTGACTTGTCCTTGACCTTAGCTTTATCAGAATATAAGGCAGAAGTTTGATTACCTCTTGAGAACTCACCACCTTTGCTAATCTTTGCTTCATGAGTGAAGAGTTGGCCCATGATTGTGTTGAGGTCGGGTACATGCATATCCATGTATAAATCCATGGCTATTGTGAATGACTCCCACTTGTCGTCTGCTTTGATTCCATTCATGATTTGTCTTATGAGTTTCTCCTCTTCAATTACCTCTCCAATGCTTCCAAGTTGGTCGGAAATCTCCTTCATCTTTGTGACATAATCAGTCACATTTTGCTTCGGGCTTTTCTTCATTGTTGTGAACTCCATGCACAATTGGTTCTTCCTTGCTCGAGTGTTGGAAGAGAAGAAAGAAGCAAGTGCATTCCAGGTCTCTCTTGATGTCTTGCATCCCTTGACATGAGGTAAAAGAAAATCAGAGATTGAGTTTAGAATATAGGACCTTGCAAGTGCATCCTTCGAACACCAATTCGGAAGTCCTTCCACTTCTTCATGTGATGGTTGCCCTTTGTTCCTCATGGTTGGCATTGCTTCATCTCCGGATATGAAACCATATAAATTCCTCCCTTGAAGGTAAGCCTCCATCCTTAGAGACCATGCCGGGTAGTTGTTTCGATTGAATTTGTCAATTGTTGATGGAAATCCATCTCCCATGTTGCTTGACTATGCTCTGATACCACTATGAAGAGAGATGGTGGATGCAATCCAAAGATGAGTAGGTGCCGCTACAACTAGCTTCACACCAGCCAACTGAGACTTCAGAGTTGATTAGTAGACCCTTTGAGCTTCCTAAATCCACCAAAATATCAGCCAAGTACTTTGGAACATGTATCCCAAAAGTTTAAGTGAAGATAGACAAGTTGCCAAATGACTAGCTCCCAAAACTTGCTATTTTTGGACATACACCTGCTGGAAAAAATGAACAGTGCTCTCAAGCAAGCTTCCCAATCCAAGTTAAAACACTTCAAATGATGAACTGAGCACTGAGACTAATTTTTTACAAAGTCTGGAACATGCCCGCCATTCTCAAGGCTCTGCAGAGATAGACTAGTGAGCAGTAAATTGCAAATATCTTCCAAACTATTAATCCAATGACCTTGAAAATTTATATTGGAATTTAGAGAGTAAGATCTATCCAATGCATGTTGAAACACTGAAAAAGCATGCGTATAAGTCGAGATATGACCTTCTGAAGGTACTGCTCTGAGTGAGTATAGCAGAGAACAAAACAGAGAAGTAAATGGTGATAGATGTATAGATTCACATATGATTACAACCACATTGGCAATGAATCTTTGCACAATGGGAGTAGAATGATAGAGCTATGGAGTAAACTCTTCAAGCTCTACAGAATGACATGAAGTGGTCACGTACAAGGCTTGCTAATCGCCTCTTCCTTCTTGCTCTTTTTATAGCTATTCTTGGAGGGAGTTTTGAATTCGAATTCGAATGGCTCCACCTAAAAGTGATCCCCAAAGTTAGGAGATATTCCCTCAGCTCAAAAATTTGTGGTTTTAGGTAGTTAGAGCCACAAAATTGCTTTTACATCATGGATGAGGTAAGCCATCCTTTTCCTTTTTCTTTTTTCAATTACAAGAGATAAAAAAGAACTCTTTTACAAGAGGTGTTCACATGACTACTCATGTGACTTACAAATGAGGATAATATCAAGCATATCAAGCATGTAGGCTTGGGTAAAATGCACCAACAGCTCCCTCTCAAGCCTAACATGCTTGGCCTCCAAATAAGTCTTCAATTGTCCTTGATTTCCTGCAAGCCAATCATCAACTTGAATCTACTTAACTTTGTACCATCAAGAGCTTTAGTCAACATGTCTGCACATTGCATATCTGTAGAGACATAGGATAGTTGAATATCCTTGCTCATTAGCTTCTCCCTTACATAATGGTAGTGGACTTCAACATGCTTTGTTCTAGCATGGTATACCGGATTAGCTGCTAGATGTAGTGAGCTTGTGTTGTCACTAAAAATGTGAGGTGTTGAAGAATGAAGTCCAAGATTTGTGTACAAAGATTTTAACCACATGATTTCTTGAGTTGCATTAGCCAAATCTATCATCTTTAGATCCAGCCCAATCTACATCTGAGTAGACCTTTAGCTCAATATCTGAAGTATATGAATAAAACAAACCTTCATTCATGGTCCCCTTTAGGTACTTGAGGACTCTCTTGGCCGCTTCCATATGTGGTCTTCTCGGCTTATGCATAAACTGACTCAATATGCTAACACTATAGCATATATCCACCCTTGTGAGTGTTGCATAGTTCAAACTTCCAACCAAGCTTTGATAGCTTGTGATGTCTTCAATTGGCTCTCCTTCATAAGCACTATCTTATGATTTTGCTCCATAGATGTACCTGCACACTTGGTATTTTCCATCTTGAACTTGACGAGCATGTCATGGACATACTTCCTTTGTGTGATGTATATACCTGACTCTATGTAGATCAACTCCAATCCAAGATAATAAGTGAGTGGTCCGAGGTCACTTATTTTGAACTCCTCCTTCATTTGACTCTTTACCTATTTGATTCCTTCAAGTTCATTGCCTGTGATAATAATATCATCAACATACACACATAAATAGATCACTTCAGATCCATTCCTCTTTATGAACAAAGAGGTATCCGCCTTGCTAGCTTTGAATCCTTGGTCATGCAAATAAGTCACCAATCTGAAATTCCAAGCTCTTGGAGCTTGCTTCAATCCATACAAAGCTTTCTTTAGTTTGCATACATAGTTAGGATGATGTGCATCCTCATATCCAGGAGGTTGTGCCATATACACTTCCTCAGAAATCCATCCATTCAAGAAAGCATTCTTTACATCAAGTTGATAGAGACTCCAATTTCTAGATGCAGCAAGACTAATGAGAACCCTAATTGTAGGCATTTTTGCAACAGGAGATAAAGTCTCCTCATAATCAATACCATGGGTTTGAGCAAACCCTTTAGCAACTAACCTTGCTTTGTGTCTATTTATACTTCCATCTGGATTCCTCTTGATTTTGTATATCCATCGAGATCCAATTACCTTCATAGATGGCTTGTTAGGTACAAGCTCCCAAGTGTCATTCTCCTTCAAGGCTTCCATTTCTTCATCCATTGCATCTCTCCAAGCTTTCTTGCTTTGTGCTTCTTCGAATGTGGTAGGTTCTTCATTGGTTGAATCCTTTGCAATGTAGATGGAGTGCTTGGTGACCAAAGAAGTATCATAACCAAACCTCTCTGGTTTCTTCTTCTCCCTTGAAGACCTTCTAAGTGGTTGATGTGAGCTCTCGGGTCCATATGTAGCATCCTGCATCTTTGCTTTACCTTTTTTCTTCCATAGCTTTAGTTTTTCCAAGTCTTCTAGGTCAATCTCCGAATCACTTCCTTCAATCTGCTTTGGCTCCTTTGGTTGAAGTGATGGAAAATCTTCATCCAAGTCATATGGCAGCTTCACTTTTCTGTCATCATCAAACCATGATTTTTTTTATCAAAAATTACATCTCTACTCACAAAAAATCCTTTATTGGTTGGATTGTACAATCTATATCCTTTTTGGTTTTGATCATAACCAATGAATACACACTTCTCTGCCTTGGGATCCAATTTCCCTCTTACTTGAGAAGGAATGTGAGCATAGGCTAAGCATCCAAAGATTTTACAATGCTCTAGACTAGGTCTTCCTCCATTCCACACTTCATATGGAGTGGTTCCATCTAGTGACTTAGATGGAAGTCTATTTATGAGATATGTGGCTGTAGACACAGCCTCTGCCCATAGGTAGTTTGGCAATCCCTTTTCGTTGAGCATGGACCTTGTAGCTTCGACAATAGCTTTGTTCCTCCTCTCTGCTACACCATTGAGTTCGGGTGTATACCTTGTAGTGACTTCCCTTTTAACGCCTCTTTCATGCAAGAAGGCATCAAATTCAGAAGAGAAGTATTCTCCTCCACCATCTGATCTGAGTCTTTTCAAAGTCCTACCTGTTTGGTTTTCAACAAGAGCAAAATACTTCTTAAAGCAATTAAACACTTCATCCTTGTGCTTCATGAAAAATAGAATGGTCCACCTGCTTCAATCATCTATGAAAGACACATAATATCTTGAGCCTAATATAGATGGCTCCTTACTTGGACCCCACACATCCGTGTGCACTAGATCCAAAGGATTTTGATGCAGATATCCTTTCTTATTGAAAGGTTGTCTATGAGCCTTGCCGACTTGACAAGCTTCACACTTATAAATCATGTGTTGCCTTGTGTTATTAGGCAAACCCAGTACACTTTGGTCCCTGCAAATTTGTTTGAGTGTCCTCTCACCAATGTGAGCAAGCCTTTTGTGCCATATCTCCAACTCTGTAAGAGTTTGAGATCCATAGCTAAACAAAGCTATGTTCTTTGTATCTTCCACTTCAAAAGTGAAAAGCCTTTCTGTCTTTTCTCCTTTGGCAATCCTTCTAAAGCCTTGCCTTGGGTCTTCAACATATGCTCCAAATCGGTTGAATCTAACCTGCAATCCTTTTTCAACAATCTGTCCAACACTTATTAAATTTTTGGTAATTGTAGGGACATACAAGACTTTGCTTAAGAGGTTCATATTCCCATCTGATGTCTTCACATTACCTATCTTCTCCACTGAGTGCCTTGTGTCATCTCCTGTCTACACTTCATGCTTGTTATGAGGATCTTCCAAATCAGAAAGTAAAGCCACATTTCCTGCTACATGGTTTGAGCATCCCGAATCAATGTAAAATATGTGATCATCATCCTTACCCTTCTTCGCTGATAGATTCATAATCAATAATGAATCTTCTTGACTTTGGTCATCTGCATAGTTATTGTAATCTCTTCTTCCTCTATGGCCACTTTGATAGTTGTTGTTGTTGTAGCCTCCCTTGTATCTGCCTCTATTTGATCCATAGCCACCTCTATTTAATCCTCTTCCTCTTGAGTTCCTTGGATTTCTGAAACATTCTTCAGAAGTATGGTTAGATAAGCCACATATGTTGCAAGGTTGAGATGATTGGAATCTCCCCCTGCCTTGCCTTCCACCTCTGCCTCTTCCTCTAGCTCTTCCTCTACCTGCAAAGTTTGCTTGGAAAGAGCTACCTTCATCTTCATTCTTCCTATTCTTTGACTTGTCCTTGACCTTAGCTTTATCAGAATATAAGGCAGAAGTTTGATTACCTCTTGAGGAATCACCACCTTTGCTAATCTTTGCTTCATGAGTGAAGAGTTGGCCCATGAGTGTGTTGAGGTCGGGTACATACATATCCATGTATAAATCCATGGTTGTTGTGAATGACTCCCACTTGTCGTCTGCTTTGATTCCATTCATGATTTGTCTTATGATTTTCTCCTCTTCAATTACCTCTCCAATGCTTCCAAGTTCGTCGGAAGTCTCCTTCATCTTTGTGACATAATCAGTCACATTTTGCTTTGGGCTTTTCTTCATTGTTGTGAACTCCATGCACAATTGGTTCTTCCTTGCTCGAGTGTTGGAAGAGAAGAAAGAAGCAAGTGCATTCCAGGTCTCTCTTGATGTCTTGCATCCCTTGACATGAGGTAAAAGAAAATCAGAGATTGATTTTAGAATATAGGACCTTGCAAGTGCATCCTTCGAACACCAATTCGAAAGTCCTTCCACTTCTTCATGTGATGGTTGCCCTTTGTTCCTCATGGTTGGCATTGCTTCATCTCCGGATATGAATCCATATAAATTCCTCCCTTGAAGGTAAGCCTCCATCCTTAGAGACCATGCCGGGTAGTTGTTTCGATCGAATTTGTCAATTGTTGATGGAAATCCATCTCCCATGTTGCTTGACTATGCTCTGATACCACTGTGAAGAGAGATGGTGGATGCAATCCAAAGATGAGTAGGTGCCGCTACAACCAGCTTCACACCAGTCAATTGAGACTTCAAAGTTGATTAGTAGAACCTTTGAGATTCCTAAATCCACCAAAATATCAGCCAAGTACTTTGGAACATGTATCCCAAAAGTTTAAGTGAAGATAGACAAGTTGCGAAATGACTAGCTCCCAAAACTTGCTATTTTTGGACATACACCTGCTGGAAAAAATGAATAGTGCTCTCAACCTGGTAGGAATTTCAAAAATTCCTTTTGGGCATAGCAAATAGACTTAGCAAGCTTCCCAATACAAGTTAAAACACTTCAAATGATGAACTAAGCACTGAGAACAAATTTTTACAAAGTCTGGAACATGCCCGCCATTCTCGGGGCTCTCTAGAGATAGACCAGTGAGCAGTAAATTGCAGATATCTTCATACTCCAATGACCATGAGAAGTTATAGGTGGAAATAGACAGTAAGAGCTATTCAATGCATGTTAAAACACTGAAAAAGGAGGAGTATAACGCGAGATATGACCTTCTGAATGTACTGCTCTGAGTGAGTATAGCAGAGAACAAAACAGAGAAGTAAATGGTGATAGATGTATAGATTCACATATGATTACAACCACATTGGCAATGAATCTTTGCACAATGGGAGTAGAATGATAGAGCTATGGAGTAAGCTCTTCAATCTCTACAAAATGACATGAAGTGGTCACGTACAAGGCTTGCTAATCGCCTCTTCCTTCTTGCTCTTTTTATAGCTATTCTTGGAGGGAGTTTTGAATTCGAATTCAAATGGCTCCACCTAAAAGTGATCCCCAAAGTTAGGAGATATTCCCTCAGCTCAAAAATTCGTGCTTTTAGGTAGTTAGAGCCACAAAAATGCTTTTACATCATGGATGAGGTAAGCCATCCTTTTCCTTTTTGTTTTTTCAATTACAAGAGATAAAAAAGAACTCTTTTACAAGAGGTGTTCACATGACTACTCATGTGACTTACAAATGAGGATAATATCAAGCATATCAAGCATGTAGGCTTCGGTAAAATGCACCAACATAAGGGAGATCTCTTACCACATATTTTTTATTTCTTTTTTGAAAGAAACAAGTGTTAGGATAGCCGAAGCATTTATTTATTTACATAGTATGTCCATTCCTAAGGAAGTTGAAGCTATGACCTATTCCCCATTGGAGAACGTGCACCACTAATTTGATTATGTACAATCAAGTGTCAAATGTTTGGCCTCGTAACGTGGCCCTATTATGCATATGTTAGGTGAGTTCGATACTTCATGAGTGCAATTGGAATCTTCGTTGTTCTGGTGTTCCTTCACTTGCATTTGCTTTGCTTTCCAAATCCATTTCGTGGTCGCATTGATAGGCTGTGCCTTCTCTTTGGTCCTTCGAGCTTCATGTGTTTCCTTTGTTTCTTTTAATGTCCTAGTGATAGAGGTTTTTCTCTTCATGTTCCTATGACGAGTCTATCTTGGCTTCATTGTCCGAATGTCTCAATGTAATGTATCCTCCTGTTTGCTTATCTCTTGATTGGTTGCTTGTCTGACCTTCTTGGGAATCCATATCCGTTGTCGTGCCTTTTGAGCTTCAATCAAAGGCCTAGGGAGCCATACTTGCAAGAGTCTTTTTGGTTCGGATTTGGGTAAAGAATAATGCTTGCCCCCCGTTCCCTTCTGATGAGCAGGTGTAGTGTTCTCTGGTTTCTGCACTTGATCCTTGCGTACCCATTTGAATCTGACCTTTCTTGGATGCGAGTATTTGATTGTGGTTTTCCAAATTGGTGATCCTTCTGTCGTGCGAGAAACTCTCAGAGTGTTGGTTTCCCTAGTGTCTGGCCATTCACCAATTGAATAGGATGAGTTCACTTCTTCCTTGGACAAGTTAGGGTTTGAACTTTCTACTTCTTCCAAACTTGCTTTTGAGGGATTATGGCTGGAATCATGTTCTAATAGCTCTTCCTTGAGGTCTTCTGCATTCTTGATGGCTTCTGGTTTCGGTGAGGGCTTCTCCCCTAATAGACTAAAAACTTCCTTGTGTCCTATCTTGGCTGAAATATAGCCTTGTGCTAGGTGGATGCTTACTTCATTCTCAATGATCCAATCCTATCCTTGAATCAAGTCTTCATCTTTGCACACTAAAACTCATTGTTCCATGGAAGAATTACCTAGGTGGAGGGATACATTAGTTTCTCCCATGCATTCTATGATTTGACCTCTGATACCTATCATATGAGCTTTCGTGCGAGTCAGAATCATTTGAAGATCTCATATGACCGCATTTCGTATGCAACTGAGTCTTGCTCCTAAGTCTATCAAGGCATCTATCAATTTGTACTCTGTCTTGCCAATCCCTAGGTTTAGGTAGGGTTTAGATATGCTAGGAGTCTGCCCATTGGAATGATGAACATGGTAATTGGCCATGGGAATAGGCTCTTCCCCTAGTAAGTACCGTTCGTCCCTTTGCCTAATCCACTCTTTTCGTTTCTTAATACGTTCCAAGGCTTTTTGTCGTGCCTCTTCTCTAATCCGTTCCTCCTCTTTCGTCCTATTTTGCGCACCTACGAGATGTGCTAACATGTGATCCGTCAATGGCTCCATGAACCGTTTCACTCTACATCCACTTATGTAGTTAGGAACAATGTCTCCATCCAAGGTGGCTAGATTAACTGCTCCACTCGTGGAGATCCTATTAATGATTAGAGGTCCATATCCGCATTTTTGTAATTTTTGGCATGTTGTTTCAAGGTGTAGACCAGGACTAGGTCTCCTTCTTTTAGTCCTTTGTCTTTTATGTGAGCATCATAATCTGCTTTTTTCCTTCTCTTGGCCGCATAAATTCCAGCGACAACCTGCAACCTAGTTTCATGCAGCTTCTTGATTTGGTCTAGTTGTTGGGATAATTCATGCCCTGTCCATTCATACTGTAGGGATACTCTCAAGGTGGGTATCAAAAAATCAATTGGTAGGATTGCGTTCTGTCCATATACTAGATTGAATGGGGTAGTCCAGTCAGACCTCCCATTATTGACAATCTTAGTCAATACTGTGCATAACACCTTGTTGAAACTTTCCGCTTGACCATTGGCTTGGGGATGGTATGGGGCTGATTTTTTATGGATCACTAAAAATTCATTCATTAGATACTCTATCACTTCATTAATGAAGTGTGTTCCTCGCACAATCTCAATTGGTAATCCAAAACGAGTGAATATATGCTCAAAAAGAAACTTAGCTGTGGTCTGAGCATCATTTTTTCTAGTAGCATTTGCCTCTACCCATTTGGTCAAATAATCTATGGCTACTATGATGTACTCGGCATGTGACCCTTTGGCCGGTGGGTTAATGGGTCCTATGAAATCAATACCCCATTTAGAGAAGGCTCTGGCGCACACCATAGGTCTCAATGGCATGTCATCTCTCCGAATTGGATACTTAGCCCTTTGGCATGTTTCGCAGCTTTGTACATAAGTTCTTCGCATGCATATGTAAAGTTGGCCACCACAAGCCCGCAAAGAGGATCATTTTCACTGTTCTCTCTGCTGAGAAATGACCTCCTGCAGCACTTGCATGTGCCATCTCTAGTACGAGTAAATATTCTCCCTCATGCACACATAATCGTAATTGATTGTCTTTTCCTCTCCTAAATTCTTCCCATGAGTACATAATCCTTGCTCATCTCTTCTAGGGATCGTTTCCTTGCCAAGCTAACTCCTTCCTCATGTTCTCTTGTCTTTAGGAATTTTACCAACGTTTTGCTCCAATTGGGTGCTATTGTGGAGAAGGGTATGGATGTATGATCCTCGGGGATAGTCTCCTGGCATTCTGCGCAGTTACTCACATAGTCATGGACATCCTTAGGCATGTCAGGCCAGTATACTCCTAGTCACTTTAACTCCCTAATAGTTTCATGAGTTCCTTTATGTGTCCTCCATTTGTTCACATGAGCTTGTTCAATTAGCTTCAATTGTTTGTCCTCCTCAACACATCTTAGCAGTACACCATTAGGTTCCTTATAGTACACACTTCCCGCAATAATGTGCAAATTCCTTGACTGGAGAATTTCCTTTTTACTCTCTTTATTGATGGAGTGTTGTGGGCCATGAGTAAGTATAGGAATTAACTTTTCTGCCCACTTTGGACACACTTTCAAATTAAAGAAATAAGTGTCTGGCAGGTCATCGGGTACTCCACTTGGTGGTTCTCCGTGTGTTAACCTAGAAAGGTCATCTGCTCTTACATGAGTATTTCCCTTTTTCACTATCACTTCAAAGTCAAACTCCATCAATAGTAGGAACCATCTTACTAGTCTTCCCGTGTTACAAGGCTTATTGACTAGGTACAATAATTCCTGATGGTCTATAAAGAACTTAAACTTGTTGGCTAAAAGATAGTGTCTGAATTTCTTCATGGCATAGACCATTCCTAATCCCTTGCGTTCCGTAGTTGTATAGTTCCTCTCATCTTGGTTCAATTGTCTACTTGCATAGGCAATTGGGTGATCTAACTTTCCTTCATCTGCTGGTTGGGCTAAGATACATCCTATTGCGTAATTAGAAGCGTCCACATGAATATGAAATGGCTTGTTCCAATTCAGTGTTTTTAGAATTGGGGCTATGCTAAGCCGCTTCTTTAACTCATTGAATGCCTTCTCACATTCCTCTATCCATGTGAATTGAGTTAATAGTCCATACAAGGGTTTGGCAATGTTGGCATACATGTGGATAAATCGACGGTAGTATCCACAATGTTCCATAAATGCTTGCACCTCTTTCGCATTCTTCGTTCTAGGAAGCTCTAAAATCACCTTAATCTTGTCTTCATCCGTGGATATTCCATTTCTAGAGACTATGTGTCCTAGGATCTTCCCTTGTCTTACCATGAAGAAACACTTTTTAGGGTTTAGGTAGACCCTGTACTGTCTGCATTTATTAAATATCTTCCGCAATTCAGGAATGTGGTCTTGTCTTTGATTTGAATATGTACATAGGTCATCTACATACACTTCCATGCTCTTCTTCAGGATTTCTTTGAACACATGACACATCAATCGTTGGAAAGTAGCAGGTGCATTAGTTATTCCAAAAGGCATCACTCCGAAAGCATATACTCCCCATTCAGCCGCGAATGCCGTCTTCTGTTGATCCTCTCTAGCTATGGCTACTTGGTTGTATCCAGAGAATCCATCTAAGAAGCTATAGACTTCTTTTCCTGCAACTCTTTCCAAAAGATGGTCACTGATGGGTAATGGGTAGCTGTCATGTATGGTGGCTGCATTGACCTTTTTCAAGTTAACGCACACTCTCAGTTTTCCGTTCTTCTTAGGCACAACTACTAGTGGCAATACCCACTCAGTGTGTTCTATTTCATATATGAATCCAGCTGCTAGTAGCTTGTCTATTTCTTCTTTAATTTTAGCTTCATAGACCTCATTATATGTATAAGGGCGTTGTTTTGATGGTTTTGCCTTAGGCATCATTGGTATCCTATGAGAGCAAATCTAGGGTTCCACACCCTTTAGATCCTTATATGTCCATGCGAATACATCTCGATATTCTTGGATCAATTGTATTAGTTCTTCTTCCTCCTCAATTGACACATCTTTACCTATGTATGTACATCTTTCTTCTCCATCTTCCATTGTTACTATGATCTTTTTTGTTTATTCTTTCTTATCGTACGCTTCTCCTTCTCGAGCCTCTCTCTTAGGCATTTGAATGGCTATCTTTCTCTCTTCCACTTTGTATCTTTTGAAATGATCGGGGACCTCAAAAAGATCTGGATTTGGTCCAATTTTACTCATTCCTTCCTCTTGCTCTCGTATTATGGGGGCTGCTTCAATTGCTAATACCTTGGTCACTCCATACTTGTCTTTGGTCTGAATAGCTTCTACGTAACATTCTTCAGAGTCAAACTCCGGTTCCATCTCTATGCTCTCGTATTCCTCTTTCCACTCCTTTTCTAAGAGTTCTCCTGCTTCCACCTCTTGCACAACAACCATGTACAAATTTACATCATAACCTTCTTCATCTATGCATTCGTTCATAGTTAGGACTTCTTCATTCACACATACCTCCAAGGTGGCTAAGATTTCCATCCATCCATGCGGTTCAAAGATTTCATAGGAAAGATTTGAGGCATGTACCTTGGGTCCTCTACAGGTCGGTAGTTAAGATGTCCTATTGGCCACAGCTGTCTTTTATTATCCTCTTTCTTGGCTTCTTTACACATCCATAGTTGGGCATCCTCATGCATCCATGATTGATCGCTTGATCCAGCACTATGAATAGATAGGTCATCATCCTCCTTGTGTATGGGATTCCATTGTAGTGGAGGGACATCTCGATATGCAAACGTATGCAAGTTTATCTTGGTGGTATTTCCTCGATGTTGCAAGTATAATGAATCTCGTCCCCAGTCTTGCACTACCGGCATTTGTCTCATGAAAGGTCGTCCTAATATCATTTCGTAATTGTTAGCCTTTTCGAACTTACAAATGGCTAATGTGTGTTCAAATTCAACTCCACAGGTGGTTAATTTGATTCTTTCTAATATTCCTAAGGGTCTCTCCACATGACCGTCTGCTAATTGGAGCTTCATGCATGTGGGTCGTAAGGCAGGCTTTCCCCATTTCTCCCAAATCTCCTTGGTGGCAATTCCTACTCCTGCTCCTGTATCGAGTATAGCCTTGGTCATGTACCCATTGTAAGTGACAGGTAGACATGTATTACCTTCGTCTCCTTCACTAAATTCTCCCACCTTATCCACTGTGATTTGTATCTTAGATGAGTTTTCTTTTCCCTTGTTTTCCTTTTCATCCTTCTCTTGCCCTAATTCCAGTTGACTCCCTAATTGCTTCCATAATTGCGGTTTAACCCGAAGTAATTCTTCCACAGTCAGTTTGCATTGTACTTTCGTCTTCTTAAGTTCTGTTAGATTGTGTGAATTCTTTTCTGAGTTTCCTTCTCCTTTTCCATGTACTGTGGGTGCTCGGATTATCATGGATTCATTTTCGTATTCTCCCATGTAATTTGGTAGGGTTGAAAGGCTCGGCGCTTCTTCTCTATTTCAGTCTAGTCTTGATACTTCCTCATATACTTCTTCCACGTTGGGATTTGGTTGATAAATTTCCACATCTAATTCCTCAAAGGGAGGCTTAGTCACTCATTCTTCTTCCATTGTTCTTCTCGGATTCTATTCCATAATTCTTTTGGCCAGTCAGCCTCTAAGTCAGGTATTGTTGACATAGGTTCGTCCTAGGTTCTCACTCACTCACACTTGTCCTCCTTCTCATTAAGTTCTTTATCCTTGGCTTTGACACACTCCTTGTACTGCTCCTCGACTATCCTTGTCTCTGGTAGGGCTGGGATAGTCTTTTCAAGGGTTGCTTGTGCTACCTCTATAAGTTTCCTACATATAGAAAGCCTCTCTTTCTCTAATTCTCCTTGTGGGTAAAGCTTTTCGTGTTGTTCCAGAGTTGGTCTAGTCTTAATTCTAGCTTGGTATGCTTTCAACCACATTTCTAAATCATCCGGTTTTGGGTCAGCTAGAATTGATCCTGGTTTCTCTACTTCTCGGATAAGCGGTGGAATGGGAACCTCTTCTTGATTCTCTGGTTCTTTAGGCTCCTTACTGCTTCTTGTGTGTTTTTTATTTTCTTGAATCTTGTTTTTCATCCATTTATCTTTGAGCTTCTCTCTTCTTTCCCTCCATTTTTGAGCTTTTATGTTCTGGGTACTCTCACGTGGGTCTTCAGAATCTTCTACTATTTGAATTTTGGTACTTATTGTTCTCTTGTTCTCTTGTTCCCATTCTGGTTGTTTTCCTTTTTGTTCTTTTGTTTGAGCTCAGATAATGGACTTTAAAGGCACAGTGTATTCCTTATCACCTCCAGGTGCTTCTATCACTTCAATTACATTAATAGATGCAGTGTCTTGGACTTTGGTGGGATTCTTAGGGCAATCTCTGAAAAGATGTTCCTTTCCGCAATTAGTGCAATATCCTTCCCAAGTCCTAGGAGTTGGTGGATTTTAAGGCCGAGGACATTCTCTAATAAAATCGTCTCCTCCGCATCTATAACAAGGTCCTCTTGGCAGAGGTGGTCTAATGGGTGGTCTTCCGGGTTGTTGTGCTTTAGGTGCAGTATACATTAAAGTTGCTACCTCCATTCCATAAGCCTGATCATAGCCTTCATATCCATAGGATGCCGAATCATATGCTGGTTTGTACTCTAACATGTTAGCTTCATAGGGATAGTAATCTCCTGGGGGCAGCTCATATCCAGGGTTTGCTGATTCTACACTAGTCATTGTTGAGGCTAGCACTATGGCTCTTTCCAAATTTTCTTTTGGTTGGGCATACTTTACAGGTACCACATGCTGAGGATGTGGAGGTTGTGGTCCTAACACCGGTTGAGGGTTTCCAAATTATGCTGGTTCATATGGCCTGGGAGCTCCTGCTAGTGTGGGGTAGGAATTGTATCTAGAAATATCTCTACCTGGCTCTCTAGGTGGATATCCATATGGTCGATACTGAGGCTGTTGAAGAGGCCGTGCCTGCCTATTGAATGGGCAGTTTTTCGTGGTGTGGTTGGTGTATTTTTGTTCTATGTGGCAATACAAGGCAGTTCCTTGATGGGGATGTCTATTGTAAGGATATGTGTAAGGTATATCAGTTCCTCCTCGTACACACATGTGTGTGGGGTGATCTCCTCCACATAGACTACATCTTCAGAACATAGGCACTCTTAAGGTTGTGTGTTGGTAATTTCTATGTCCTTGGACTCCCAATTTCTTTGCCACTAGCTCTGCTAATTCCTCCACATTACTGGAGTTGGATGTAATAGTACTCCGAGAGTCTTCTCATTTAGTGGGGTTGGGCGTGCTCTTGAGATCCTCAGCTAGATTGTCTTCTAGGTCAATGCACTCTTGAAGACACTCACTCAGGGTTTGTAACCTCTTTACGTAAACTAGTGTTCTTAGGGTTCCATTGGTGAGTCCATCCAAAAATAATGAAATCATTTTTTGCTGAGTGGGTCTCTCCGTAGCTGGACATCTATCAACATACTGGTTGAATGTTCTGGCGGCCGTTTTCACTGTTTCATTAGGGTTCTGCTTAAAGCTTTGGATTAAAGATGCACAATTGTGTTTAATCCCTCTCTTAGTGAATTCCCCAATGAATTCTTGAAAAAATTGCTCCATATTTCCAAATTGGTTGGGGTCTAATTGCTGGAACCAAGTCAGATCCGTTCCTGTGAGGGTGAGTCCGAAGGACTCATACTGCACGAAGAAGTCGTCTACTTGTTCCGCTCTTAGAGCTTGTTTAAATTCAGCAATGTGATCATAAGGTTCTCCCAATCCGTCATAATGATTTCTCACGCATTTGGCCACCTGAATAGGTCTCAATCTTCTCATTGGTTCTGGCTGTCTAGGCATTACAAGGAAGGCAGGAACCGTTGGTCTAACTGGGGGTATTCCAGGCTGTACTCCTATTGGTGGTCGTGGTCTTACCGGTGATCGGTATTGATTACCTGCTCCAGGGTGGGTTTGATTGTGTGGTTGCACTCCTGGAGTTGCAAATTGTACATGAGTACGGTTTGGAACACTCTGTTGGCTAGTTTGTCCTGACATTGTGTGCTCTGCCTCTTGTTGGGTTCCGAAGGGGTTCTAAGAGGTGGTTGCCAGCTCTCTCTGAGGGAATACAGGCAAACCCATGTATTTCAGTCGAGCCATGTCTATGGCATCTACCAACCAATATCTTCTCTAGTTCTTATCTAAGTAAGTTATTCTAGTCTCGTCTTCCGGATCCTTTAGCTCATAGCATGTCATCAGGCTTTCTTCTCTTCCTTGGGCCGGTGAGTCTGTTTGAAGCAACAAGTCCATTCCATGGATCAAATAGACTTCCAATAGGTAGTCGTTCTGAGGTATCAAGTCTCCTCTCAAGACTCGTGTCACTTGGGACTGGCCTCTAGGAGTCGTCACTAACTCCTCAGGGTTTGGTCTCCCTGAGTTTTCTTGCCCCACTAACTCTCCCCTTTCATTGATCAAATCAGGGTATTCAGTCACTATGTATATGTGACCCAACTTGTCCATGTATGTTCCTCCCTCATACTTAACACTCGGTCTGGGCACAATTATGGCATCCATGGAAGTCACCATCTGAGCCACAGATCTGTTTAAACCATCCAGGTAGATGGGAATCTCCTGGGCATTAGTAGAAATGTACTGTAAGGAAATGCGATACTCCCCTTCTACAGTGGTCATGAAGTTTCTACCGGGAGTGGGGCCCTGCATGTCTTCTAAAGCCATGGGTATCTCCTCTGTGCTTGAGTCTTGAGCTCACTACCTAGCTTGGAAGGCCTCGAAAGCACGATATTACCCCGATGATACCGATCGCTGCGCTCAAACGATACTGCTTTCTAAAATGAGAAATGATCTAAATTTTTGGTTTTAATACTTTTTTGGAGACTGAACTTAACTACTCTAATTTGACAAATTTTTTTTGGGATGTTTCTTGGTGATCTTAACTTACTCCTACTTCACTCCTCTTCTCCTCTTCTCCTAACCTAACCCTAACTCTTACTTCTCTCCCTTCCTACTAACCCTAAACCTAAAAACTCATTACACACACCTCCGGGATGTGAAGTAACAAGTGCTGAAGTGGTTGACGACTTGCCACTGAACGAATTCACTTCTACAAGTACGATTTCATCACTCTTGAACTATAACCATCACGAAGGCACCTTGGTTGAGATGTTCCCCGGCAACGGCACCAAAAACGTGTGTACCTAAGTCAAGAAGACTTAAGGACTTGTGCCAAGGAGATTAAATCTCATTTGCCACACAAGTGCATATAGTGGGTAATTGACACACACTTATTTGTCAATCCGATGAAATGACCTAACCAAGTGTATGAGGACATGTGCACACATGATGGGAAATGAAGTGGTTCAGCTTATATGCATGAGAAAAGACTAATCTACCTCTCTAACTCACTCAAATACTGAAAGTGTCTGTTGCGATACCACTTACAACAGTTTTCACTAAATCGAGGATTTCTCTCAGCTCCAAACTCCAAATATGGGCAATAATGGGTTCCTATCAAAGCTCTCGATGAGACGCATCTATTGGAGGTAGTTTCACTCGTCTGACAACCGTGCTTCAAGTTATGAACAAAACAGTGAATGGCGGGAAACACCCACACTCACTCCACAACTTCTACTAGCTCACACACACACACTACAGTAGCTCAAAAACAGTGGGGAGGGGTAGAAAACAGTCCTACACACACATTCCAAGCATTACACACACATAGAAGATCAAAGAGAAGATGAAAATCTGCAAGAAAGAAGCAAATTCGAAAATCAAGAGCTCTCCTTCTTCACAATGGCAAAAAGTCTCTACAAAGAGTCACAAAGTGACTTATATACATGTGCCCTAAAATTGGTCCTTTCACACAAGAGACCGGCACTTTATTAACTAAAAGATGAATTTCCTATTACAATGAATATATTACAATGAGTTGGGATTATGCATCTAGAGGACTACTCTAGTGCATTTACATGGCTTGAGGGAATTTCCTAAGACTTTGAAGAAGAAAATTACTCCCATTAATTTGAAAATTTTGGGGCTCTCTTTTCTTGCCTCTTTGCTCCGCAGCACCCTATGTTAATGCATACTTTGGAAAATGCATTGGAAGAATTATGATGCAAAAATGCGAGGTCTTGAGCTAAGCTCAAGGGTATACTGATGAAGAGGTTCCCTAGTCTATCATGGTTATGGTGTTGCCAAAGTAAGGATTCTTACGGGCATGTTGCTTTAGTGTGTAAACCAACACTAGGTCTCCCTCTTTCAATCCTTTATCCTTGATGTGTGCATCAAAGTATGCCTTTGTCTTTTCTTTGCAGCATAGATGCATGTTGCCGCTCATAGCCTCGTCTCACCTAAGCGTTTTAGATCAATGATCTTGGAGGACAACTCGTGTCCATTCCACTCGTGCACTTGTGCTAGTTTTGAAGCGAATTAATGACACATGATAAAGGGTGGCATGCTCCACTAGGGGTTTCTCTTGGCACATTGGAAAATTCTTAATCCACTCATGTATTTCTTTGTACATGCTACGCCAATACACTCCTAAACACTTTAGATTCTGCAATGTTCGTTGTTTAGAATAGTGATTTCCCATAAATCCTTCATGAGCTTGTTGCAACCAACTGCTTTGTTCATCGTCCTGAACACAACAAGGTAGTAAACCCTCATATCTTGTTTATACATGCTTCCTGCCAATATCTGATAGTTTTTTGATTTTAGAATTTCTTCTTTGTTTGTTCTCACATTCTTATTTGGGGGTCTGAAGGTTAGGACAAGTACCAACTTATTTGCTCATTTAGGAACAATTTCTAAATTGAACAGATAAGCATCAGGTAGATCATCAATGACTCCTTGCAGTGACTCTCCTGAAGTGATGCGAGAAAGGTGATATGCTCTAAGGTGGGTTCTACCTTTCATGACAACCACTTCAAATTCATACTCCATTAGTAAGAGGAACCATCTTACTAAGCATCTAGTATTGGAAGGTTTATTGACCAAATATAATAAAGCTTGATGATCAATGAAAAACTTAAACTTGTTGGCCAATAGATAGTGTCTAAACTTCTTCATAGCATATATGATGCCTAAGCCTTCTCGCTTAGGTGTCGTACGGTTTCTTTCTGATGCTTTTAGCTGTCTACCAGCATATGCTATAGGCAAATCTAAGCTTCTTTCACCTGTCGGTTGTGCTAGCACACATCTTATTGCATGATTGGATGCATCTACATGGACATGAAATGGTTTATTCCAATCAGTAGTAATCAATATTGGTGGTGTGCACAAATGTCTGTTCAACTCATTGAAGGAATTCATCGTTCCACTCAAAATTTGTCAATAGAGCATAAAGAGGTTTAGCTATGATTGCATACATGTGGATAAACCTACGCTAATATCCACAATGGCCCATAAAGGCTTGTACCTCTTTAACGTTCCTTGGCCTTGGTAACTCTGCACTGCTTCTCACTTTGTCCTCATCTATTGATATTCCGTTCTTTCAATATGACCTAAGATCTTGCCTTGATGTACCATGAGCACACAATTTTTTGGGTTGAGACACACGTGATATTCTTTACACTTGTTGAAGATGTGTCTGAGTTCCGGGATGTGGTATCTTCTTTCTTAGGAATGAGCACATAAATTGTCTACATATACTTCTAAGCTCTTTCGCAAGAACTCTTTGAACACATGACACATAATCCCATAGAAGAGCTTCTCAAAGTAAGACGAGAGCTATGGAAGCATGTGGTAAATCAGGTTCCTAAACTTGATTCTAATGTTTCGAAAGCAGACTCTAAGCAAAAATTACCAGAGATACCTCTATACAAAATAAGAGACATGAGTGAAGGTGAAGAAGGTAATACTTATCTTCCAATCACTTACCAAGGTTACACAACCAAAGCTATCTTAGATTCAGGTGTTGGCATTGCAATTGCTACCACCCACATTAAGACCAACTAGAATGAAGCTTCAAATGGTTGATGGCCATATTGAAAGACCTATAGGATTTTAGAAGGGATAAATCTAACCACTTGTGGTGTAGAGTTTGAACACACCTTTGCTATATGTGACTTTGGCAAAAATAATCTCTATGAGATGATCCTAGGAAGACCCTTCATATGACAATTGCAAATAGTACAAGATTGGGGAACCAACTCCTTATACTTGCAACATTTAGGGGTCACAACCAAGGTCAATATGAAGGATTACACCTTTAGAGATGTACCACCCCTATAGTGGAATCCTATCCACAAGGTGCAAGAAGATTCAATCTTTGTGCATTCTAAAAGTTCACCTGATTCATCTTGGATGCACGAATATACTCATTTGTGGATGTGCAAAGTTGCAAAGGAAGAGGAAACGTGGTTAGAAGCAAGAGAAGAAGGAACTTCTCAAGGAGATAGAACAGTTGGAGACCTAGCCTACACACTGATGATTTTTCCAGATGAGGAATTTGAGCCTCATGGTTGGGCACAGATCTTAGCCACCATGGACATTGCTGTCAATGAAGAACAATGGACACCTCATTGTGATGAGGAGGGTCATGATAACTCTGTGTTCATGTGTGAGACCTTACTAGAAGAGTGTGACCCTAGTGATATCATAGAAGAAGATGAGAATGAAGATGATCTAGAGTCCATTGTGATGGATAGTTGCTTTAACTCAAAGAAGCACTATCTAGAAGATGTAGGAGTATTTAACCAAAAAGAAGAAGAACCTCTCACAAGCATTAAAACGGTAAATTCAAAGGATGGAAGTGAAGGTAGTCAAAGAAAAAGAAAAGAAAAGTAGTGAAACAAGAATAGGAGGAATCGTTGTTTGAAGTACCAGAGAACTTCAAGAAATATGAAGTTGAAGACCGATAAATTTTGGTATTGATGCCTAAGAGAGAGGCCATCATAGGAGAAGCGTATGATAATAAAAAAAAGACAAAAAAAATTATAGTCACCATTGAAGAGAACGAAGAGCAATGTACATATATAGGAGAAGACCTAAGTGCAGAAGAAGAAGCGGAGCTTGTAACTCTATTAAGGGACTATAGGGACGTGTTTGTGTGGACCTATAGGGACTTAAAGGGGGTAGATCTGGCAATATGTTCTCATATGATCCCCATGATGAATGATGCCAAGCCCACCAAACAGAAGCCCTACACATATAATGACACTTACGCATCAAAAATAAAAGAAGAAATTGATAGGCTGATTGAAGTTGGATTTATCTATGAGATTGAGCATACTAAATGGGTGTCCCCCATTGTAGTAGTGCCCAAGATGAATGGGAAGTTGCGAGTGTGTATTAACCTTAAAAAAGTTAATGCCACTACGATTAGAGATAGTTATCCGCTTCCAATTACTGAACATTTATTAGAGCGTGTTGTAAGCAAGGAAGTGTATAGCTTCCTTGATGGATTTTTAGGTTACAACCAAGTAGCCATTGCCCTAGAAGACCAACACAAGACTGCTTTTGCCATAGAGTGGGGAATCTTTGCATTTTGTGTGATGCCATTTGGGCTCACCAATGCACCTGCAACATTCTGAGATGACACTGAACCTTAGTGTTCTTCACGACAATTGTGTTCCTTTGAATCACTGAGTCTTCATGTCTTACCAATATTGTGGGAGCTCTGATTTGAAGAGATTTAGATTCCCACAGGCCTATGAATTGTGGCAACTCTTGTAAAGAATTAGATTCAAAATCTAATCTTTCATCTTCTTGTTGCTCTACTTGATCTCTGTAAATAGATGGAATGTCTTGGAGAAATTGATAATGAAGGTCATCAATTTCAGGAATAGGAGTGGGATTATCCTTCTCCTTGGCCCATTTCTCTTCTTGTATTTCCCGTAAGAACTCTTGACAATGCTCCTGAATTGAAAGAGGTATTCCAACATCCATGGAATTAGGAACATCAGCTCCCATTGGTGGTGAGCTTTGTCTTTCAATAATTGGTTGAGCTTGTGTAGGCAAAGGTGTTGGAGGATAAACACTCCTATGTGCACAACAAAAGCAAATGAACCCTCCTAGGATCCTGAAATTTTTCAGACATAGGCTCTGTATTTTCTGAGTTCCTCTGAGTATATGCAGAGACTGAAAATGAAATTTTGCAGGCATAACCTAGACTTTAAGAGCTTTCAAATGAGAGTAAAATCACTCCATTTGGATACTGGATGATGCCTCAACCAGCTGCAACAAAACAGACAACTTGATCTCTCCACAGAGTATGAGCTAACTAGATAGACACTGTTCTGGACATTTCTCTGCACATGTGCAGGCACTGAACCTGAGACTTATACCAGACAAAGTAGAACTTATAAGCTTTCCAACAAGACAAAAATCATTGCAAATGGATTCCGGATGAAGGAGAAACAACAATTACAAGACCGGGGGGTCTGCCAAAAACATCTAGATAGATAGAGTGTGTAAAAGTGAAATTTCTGCAAAATATGCAGAGAATAGCTAGTAGGGGGTGTGCTTAAGCAAGGGGGCAGCATGGGTACGTATTTCCACGACTCTAAGTCATAATACAACTCATTAGAGGTTTTAAAGACCTCATACTAACCTCTTTAACCAATCAAAAGCATATACATGTCAAAAGTGAGGTCCAATCACATCAAGAGGTGAGCTAAATCTTCTCTAATCAAATTCTTTCCATTATGGGCATGATTTGATGCCTCCAACTCGTGGAAATCAGCCTCCTTTGATTGTGGATGATGTGAAGGTTCAATTTGGGGCATGTTCCCACACTCTTGAGCTTGAAAAACTTTCAACACTCCCCCTCAAGCTCAAGTCTTTTCCTTTGTTGCTTCAGCCTATGTCTCTTATGTTGATAGCTTCCTTGAATCCTCCAAGCTTTGTATCTTCAAGAAACTTTGTCATCATTTCTGCAACCTGCATTTTAGTGTTCACATACCTTATATCTAGCTCTTTTGCCATCACCTTTTCTCTAACGAAGTGGTAATGAACCTCTATGTGCTTGCTCCTTGCATGAAACATGGGATTGTTAGCTAGATAGATGCTTGAAATGTTGTCTCCATAAAGAGGAAACTCCTCCACTTCCACTTCCAAGTCCTTAAGTATCTTCTTAAGCCATAATAGCTCACATGTAGCCAATGCTAAACCTCTGTACTCAGCCTCTGTGGATGAAAGAGCAACAGTGGGTTGCTTCTTAGAGCTCCAAGAGATCACTTTTGTACCTATCATGAAAACATAACCCGATGTACTCCTTCGATAATCCTTGCTACCTGCCCAATCAGCATCACTATATCCTTTGACACTTAGATCAGCATCATATGAGTAAAATAGACCTTGATTGATGGTGTGCTTGATGTAACAAAGCACCTTTCTTGCCGCCATAAGATGATCATGAGTAGGTGCATGCAAAAATTGAGAGAGAACACCTACTACATATGCAAGATCAGGTCTAGTGAATGTAGCATAAATTAATGAACCAATTATGCTTCTGTATAGTGTAATATCTTGTATAGCCTCTCCTTGACCTGCAACCAACTTTGTATTGGGCTCCATGGGCTGAGAAAGTGGCTTACAACCACTCATACCAAACCTGTATAGCACATCCAACAAGTATTTTCTTTGAATCAAGAAGATGCCATTGTGTGCATAGATTACCTCTATTCCCAAGAAGTACTTTAGTGTTCCAAGATCAGATATCTTGAACTCCTTCCCTAGCTTTAATTTGATATCTTTAATACCTGCAATATCACTTCCTGTGATGATCAAATCGTCCACATAGATGCATATGTATACCATCTTGTCTCCTTGCTTCTTCATGTAAAGTGATGGATCTGCAACACTTTCTTTATATCCACAACTTGATAAATAATCCACTAACCTCTGATTCCAGGCCCTTGGGGCTTTCTTTAGTCCATATAATGCTTTCCTTAGCTTGCAAACATGATTTGGGTACCTCATACTAGCAAATCCTTGAGGTTGGCTCATGTAGACTACTTCTTCAAGCTCTCCATTGAGGAAGGCATTCTTCACATCCAACTGATATAAGCTCCATTTCCTTGATGTGGCCATTGCAATCAAAGTCCTAATTGTTGGCATCTTGGCTACGGGGCTGAAAGTTTCATCATAATCTATCTCGTAGCTTTGGGAGAAGCCTTTCGCCACCAACCTTGCTTTGTACCTAGCAATGGAACCATCTGAATTTCTTTTAATTTTGTAAACCCACTTATTACCTATCACCTTCATGCCTTCTTGAGCTAGTACCAAGCTCCAAGTATGGTTCTCATCAAGTGCTTTGATCTCTTCCTTCATTGCCTCTTGCCATTCCTTGCAATCCTTAGCTTCTTCATAACTAGTTGGTTCTTTGTCCTTGATTACCTGAGTCATGTATGCATAATGCTTTGCAATGAAATTATCATATGTTAACCTTTGTACTGGATATCTTACTCTTGAAGACCTTCTTTCACTTCCTTTTGGTGTGGTTGCCATCTTCTTTCTTTGTTTGGCCACTCCTGGAGTTTGAACTTCTTCTATCTCTTCATCTTCCAACATGCTCTCGTCCACATAGCTTCCTTCTTCAACTGAAATCTTCTCTTTGCCTTTGACTTTGCTTTCTTCAGAGCTGGTCTCTCTTTCCCTAAGCCTTCCACTCCATGGTGAGGGTGTCCTTGTGTTGCATGAGTTGCTTGGACCACTCAAATCCATGCTTTCTTGAACTCTATCATCATTCTTCAAATCTGTCTCACCTATGTCTTTTACCTGCAATGGACTTGTGCATGCATACCAAGGCTTCAACTCATCAAACACAACATCCCTACTTACCTTCAGCTCCTTGGTGATGGGATTATAGCATTTATACCCCTTTTGTTCCATAGAATATCCCAAAAAAATACACCTTTCAGATTTGGCATCTAACTTTGACCTCAACTCTTGAGGTACATGTACATAGCATATACAACCAAAGATTCTAAGATGTGAAATGCAAGGTTTTCTTCCACTCCATGCTTCCTCAGGGGTTAGATGATGTATACCTGATGTAGGACATCTATTCATGATGTATGTGGCTGTATATGTAGCCTGAGCTAGCTATACCATTTTCATGCACATTTTTGTCCGTTCAATCTCAAAGTGTGCTCTAGGATAACTCTTGTCTAGGTTTGCAGTTGTTGGCCCTTCTTGAAGTCGAGCCTAGTAGGCCTTGAACATCATGTCCAAGTCTTCTGGGTTTGGATCTACAACAATAGACCCTAGTTGTGGTTTATTTACAATGGGTGGTGGGGTGGGATGAAGTCGAGTGGATGGAGTTTTGGCATGTGAGTGGTTTTGAGAGGCGTATCTTCTATTTTGCTTTTCTGATCTCTCAGGCTACTAGGCTCTCCTGATTCACTTGATTGTGATTGTTCAGCTAGCGTATCCTATTTTAAGGCTTGTGCCCTGGTAACTACCTATATAGGAGCCACATTACTGCTACTTGAACTTGAATTCACCACTAAGCCTACCACATTAATCGGTGTAACCTTGGGTGCACTAGAGGAATTCCTAGGACAATCTCTTGGGAGATGTTCTTTGTTGTAGCCAAGACAGAAGCCTTGTATTGTGATGTTTTGTCCTTGTCCTAGAGCCTTTGAGTGGGGACATTCACAAATGAAATGGTCGCCTTGACATCTAAAACATGGTCCTCTAGGGGCTATTGATAAAATTAGGTAGTGATGTGTGTGAACACTGTAGGACTGTTGGAGCAAGTCTATGACAAGCCTAAGTATTGGCTTGAGTCCCACAAAGTCATAAAAAAAAAGCTTTAAAATGAAGACTATGTAAAGTTCACTTGTGAACTACCTCTTGTAACTTTTGAAGAGTTTACTTAAGGTAAAAGTAAGAGAATCTTAAGTGGTTGAGCCCACATGATCAAGAATGGAAAGAGGAGCCACGAATTCGTGATTTGTGGTAGGTAGAGAATCAAATCAATCATTGATTGATTGGAGAGTGATTGAGGGAAGTTAGCCTCCCAAACTCAACTATAAATAGATGGCAGTTTTAGTCGTGGTTAGAGAGACCTATGTGAAGACCTCCAAGAGCTGAGCTTTATGCCATATCAAGGTGTGATTACAAGGCACACATATGTATCAGTAAGTCATTGTATTGTACAAACAATATACTTTCATTTTCATGATTATTTGAGTTCATCTTTCCATGTTCTTGTGATGTGTACTACTCACTGCCATTACTTCAGTTTTTCTCAGTCAGCTTGCAGAGATTGTTTCTCTGCACTTGGTTCATCATTTTCAGTGATTTAACTTGGTAAAGTTAGCTCTATAAGCCTACTATATGCTCACAAATTTTCATGTCATTTGGATGTTGGAATCTTCAGTTATGTTCATTTGAAGTCAACAGGGTATGTTCATCTTCACTTCTCTGTCAGGTACCCGACTTTTTCAGTCATCTTGTCAGAGTCATTTCTCAGTGTTTACTCATCCAAATTCAGTGATTTGAAGCTTGTTGGATTCAGCTTACTGTCTAGTATAAGCATACAAATGTTCATGATCATTGGATTCTTAAATCTTGAGTTATGTTAATTTTTCTACTCACTGGTCTATTTCTGCAGCAGCCCGTGAAAATCGGGATGATGTCATCACTTGTTAAAAGTCATTCTCAGTGTGTGGTTTGTTATTTTTGATGAGATTACTCTCTAAAGTTAGCTCTTTAAGCTACCTAGCCTTCCCCAAGAGGAATTAATCTAATTGCTGCTGTGCTCAGAGAATTATGTAAAACACTGGACAGGTGTATCAACCAAGAATAGCAAGTTTTCACCTCTGAGCTAACTCCAACTTATCTGTTTTGATCTATCTTTTTGAGAGTGATCTTCCAAGGTACATAGGGTGTCTAATACATCCATTGGCAAGCTAAAAGGGCCCACCATCTACTCCTGGAGTTCATTTGGCTGGTGTAGAGCAAAGATTTTGCAACACCTCTTCATCTTCAACACATACCTATCCATCTCTTCACAGTGGTATCAGAGCAAGGTTGGACAACATGGCAGATGGATTTCCTTCATCAATTGACAAATTGGACAGAGGTAACTACTCAGCTTGGTCATTAAGAATGGAAGCTTATCTCCAAGGTAGAAGTTTATATGGTTATGTGGCTGGAGATGAAGTTATGCCAAGTTTCAGGAACAAAAGTCAACCAACACAAGAAGAGCAAGAAAGATTGAGCACATGGTGCTCCAAGGATGCACTTGCAAGGTCTTATCTCCTCAACTCTATCTCAGATTTTTTGTTGCCTCATATTAGAAGTTGTAAGACATCTCAGGAAGTGTGGGATGCACTTGAAGCTTTCTTTTCTTCAAGTACCAAAGCCAGGAAGCATCAACTATGGCTGGAGTTCACAACTCTCAAGAAGGCTCCCAAACAAAATGTGACTGATTTTGTCACAAAGCTCGAGGACATAGCAGATCAGTTGGGAAGCATTGGAGAGGTAATAGATGAAGAGCAAATTGTAAGGCAGGTCATCAATGGCTTGAAGGCAGATGACAAGTGGGAAGCATTCACCACAGCTATGGATTTGTACATGGACATGCATGTACCTGATTTCAACACACTCATTGGACAATTACTTACTCAAGAGGCAAAGCTTATCAAAAATGGAGAAAGCTCTAAAGGTAATCAATCTTCAGCTTTATACACGGATAAAAGCAAGTCTAAAGATAACAAAGGAAAGGCAAAGAAAGTGGATGATGAAGCAGGTACATATCAAGCTAACTATGCAGGTAGAGGAAGACATGGCAGAGGTAGAGGAAGAGGAGGTAGACAAGGCAGGGGGAGATCCCAAGACTCCAACTCATGTTCTATTTGTGGATTAACTAATCATACAACTGAAAATTGCTTTAGGAATTCCAGGAATCAAAGAGGCAGAGGATACAATAGAGGAAGTTATGGCTACTCAAGAGGAAGGTTCAACAACTACCATGGCAACTACAACAACTACAATCATTCAAACTATCAAGGAGGCTACAAAGGAAGGAGAGACTACAATAACTACACAGAAGACTCAAACAAAGAGGATTCATTATTGATCATGAACATGGCTATGCCACAAGGTAAATCTGATGAGCATATTTTCTACATAGATTCAGGTTGTTCAAATCATGTGGCAGGAAATGTGGCACTCCTATCAGATTTAGAAGATCCAAGGAATAAGCATGAGGTACAAACAGGAGATGATACAAAACATCCTGTGGAGAAAATAGGCAATGTCAAAGCACCTGATGGAAACATCAACCTACTCAGTAAAGTACTCTATGTCCCTACCATTACAAAGAATTTGATAAGTGTTGGGCAGATAGTAGAGAAAGGGTTGCAAGTCAGGTTCACAAAGGCAGGAGCATTTGTTGAAGATCCAAGTCAAGGATTCAGAAGAATTGCAAAAGGTGAAAAGACAGGTAGATTGTTCACATTTGAATTACAGGACACTAGAAACATTGCTCTCTTTAATTATGGTAGTCAGACACTCACAGAATTGGAAGTATGGCACAAAAGGTTAGCACATATTGGTGAAAGGTCATTAAAGCAAATTTGCAGGGACCAAAGTGTACTTGGACTCCCTAACTTGTCAAAACAACATATGATTTATAAGTGTAGTGCATGTCAGTTTGGAAAGTCTCACAGGTTACCATTCATGAAGAAAGGTTATATGCATGGAGATCTCTTGGAGTTGGTTCATACAGATGTATGGGGACCAAGCAAGGAAGCTTCAATATCAGGATCAAGGTATTATGTTTCCTTTATTGATGATTGCAGCAGATGGACTATCCTATTCTTTATGAAACACAAAGATGAAGTTTTTTCATGTTTCAAAAGATATTTGGCTCTTGTGGAGAATCAAACAGGTAAATCACTAAAAAGGCTAAGGTCAGATGGAGGGGGAGAATACTTCTCCCATGAGTTTGATTCTTTTCTTCAAGAAAGAGGAATCAAAAGAGAGGTAACTACAAGGTACACTCCTGAGCAAAATGGAGTGGCAGAAAGGAGGAATAGGACAATTGTTGAAGCTGCAAGGTCTATGTTAAATGAAAAGCATTTACCTAATTACTTATGGGCTGAGGCTGTATCTACAGCCACTTACTTGATTAACAGGTTGCCTTCAAAATCCCTTGATGGGATGACTCCATATGAGGCTTGGAATGGAAGAAGACCAAGTTTAGATCATTGTAAAATTTTTGGATGTATTGCTTTTGCTCATGTTCCTTCACAGGTTAGAGGCAAGATGGATCCAAAAGCAGAAAGGTGTGTATTTATTGGATATGACAACAATCAAAAGGGCTACAGGTTATACAACCCTACCAACAAAGGATTCTTGGTAAGTAGAGATGTAGTTTTTGATGAGAACAATTCATGGTATGAAGATTCATGCAGGAAGATCAATTTACCATATGATCTTGAAGAAGATTTTCCAAAGCTTGGTAGAGAACAATCAAAGATTGAAGAACAAGACACCTCAGAGGATGATGAAGAATGTCAGATGGAAAAGATCAAAGCATGGAAGTCTAAAGGTAAAGCAAAATTGCAGGAACTTGGACATGAGGCAGAATCATCACATCATGGCCTAAGAAGATCTATGAGGGAAAAGAAAAAACCAGAAAGGTATGGGTTTGACACCTCATTAGTAACTAAACATTCTATCTACATAGCACAGGACATAAACCAAGAGGAGCCATCATCATTTGAAGAGGCCAAAGCAAAAACAGAATGGAAGCATGCAATGAAGGAAGAGATTGAAGCACTCGAGGAAAACAACACTTGGGATTTGGTGCCCAAGACTTCATCCATGAAGGTAATAGGCTCAAGATGGGTCTATAAACTCAAGAAGAATTCTGATGGTGCCATTAACAGGTATAAGGCAAGGCTTGTAGCAAAAGGCTTTGCACAAACTCAGGGAATTGATTATGAGGAGACATTCTCTCCTGTGGCAAAGATGCCTACTATTAGGGTTTTGCTTAGTATTGCCTCTTCCAAGAATTGGAAGATACTTCAACTAGATGTGAAGAATGCATTCTTGAATGGTTGGATAACAGAAGAGGTATATATGGCACAACCACCTGGTTTTGAGAGTCAAGTTTATCCTGATTATGTGTGTAAACTTAACAAAGCATTGTATGGTCTCAAGCAAGCTCCAAGAGCTTGGAATTTCAGGCTTGTTTCATTCTTGCAGGACAAAGGCTTTCAACCAAGCAAAGCAGATCCTTCACTCTTTATTAAAAAGAGTAATTCCGAGGTCATCTACCTATGTGTATATGTAGATGATATTATATTGACAGGAAATGATGCAGATGGTATGAAGAAGATCAAAGATCAGATGAGAGAAGAGTTCAAGATAAGTGATTTGGGTTCACTTACCTACTTCCTAGGTTTGGAAGTTGTCTACAAAGATCATGGTTTGTTTCTCACTCAAAGAAAGTACATTAAGGACATGTTGGCAAAATTCAAGATGCAAGATTGTAAGATTGCAGGTACTCCAATGGAGGTTAATCACAAATTGAGCTCACATGAAGGTGAACTCATAGAGGACATCACATCATATCAAAGTCTAGTGGGTAGTCTCAACTATGCCACATTGACAAGAGTAGATATATGTTACAGTGTGAGTGTGCTAAGTCAATTTATGCACACACCAAGGAAACCACATATGGATGCTGCCAAAAGGATACTCAAATATCTCAAAGGAACCATAAATGAAGGACTTTACTATCCTTATGTATCTGATTTAGGTTTGAAGCTATTTTCTGATGCAGATTGGGCTTGCTCCAAGGAAGATAGAAGGAGCACTTCAGGTTATCTTACCTTTGCAGGTTCAAAGCTTATTTCATGGTCATCCAAGAAGCAACCCACAGTTGCTCTCTCTTCTACTGAAGCTGAATATAGAGGTCTTGCCATAGCTACACAGGAAGCTATGTGGATGAAGACATTGTTCAAAGATCTTGGATTGGAGTTTGGAACTCCAACTATTTTTGGTGACAATATGAGTTCTATTCATTTGGCTGCTAATCCTATTTTTCATGCAAGGACTAAACATATTGAAGTTCAGTATCATTATGTACGAGAGAAGATCCTAAGCAAGGAGATTCAAATATCATATGTGTCCACTCATCAACAATGTGCAGATATTCTAACTAAAGCATTGGATGGTACAAAGCTTTGCAAATTCAAGGCTATGATTGGTTTGCAGGTAATCTTGGAAGATTGAAGACCTCAAGCATACTTGGCTTGAGGGGGAGCTGTTGGAGCAAGTCTATGACAAGCCTAAGTATTGGCTTGAGTCCCACAAAGTCATAAAAAAAAGCTTTAAAATGAAGACTATGTAAAGTTCACTTGTGAACTACCTCTTGTAACTTTTGAAGAGTTTACTTAATGTAAAAGTAAGAGAATCTTAAGTGGTTGAGCCCACATGATCAAGAATGGAAAGAGGAGCCACGAATTCGTGATTTGTGGTAGGTAGAGAATCAAATCAATCATTGATTGATTGGAGAGTGATTGAGGGAAGTTAGCCTCCCAAACTCAACTATAAATAGATGGTAGTTTTAGTCGTGGTTAGAGAGACCTATGTGAAGACCTCCAAGAGCTGAGCTTTATGCCATATCAAGGTGTGATTACAAGGCACACATATGTATCAGTAAGTCATTGTATTGTACAAACAATATACTTTCATTTTCATGATTATTTGAGTTCATCTTTCCATGTTCTTGTGATGTGTACTACCCACTGCCATTACTTCAGTTTTTCTCAGTCAGCTTGCAGAGATTGTTTCTCTGCACTTGGTTCATCATTTTCAGTGATTTAACTTGGTAAAGTTAGCTCTATAAGTCTACTATATGCTCACAAATTTTCATGTCATTTGGATGTTGGAATCTTCAGTTATGTTCATTTGAAGTCAACAGGGTATGTTCATCTTCACTTCTCTGTCAGGTACCCGACTTTTTCAGTCATCTTGTCAGAGTCATTTCTCAGTGTTTACTCATCTAAATTCAGTGATTTGAAGCTTGTTGGATTCAGCTTACTGTCTAGTATAAGCATACAAATTTTCATGATCATTGGATTCTTAAATCTTGAGTTATGTTAATTTTTCTACTCACTGGTCTATTTCTGTAGCAGCCCGTGAAAATCGGGATGATGTCATCACTTGTTAAAAGTCATTCTCAGTGTGTGGTTTGTTATTTTTGATGAGATTACTCTCTAAAGTTAGCTCTTTAAGCTACCTAGCCTTCCCCAAGAGGAATTAATCTAATTGCTGCTGTGCTCAGAGAATTATGTAAAACACTGGACAGGTGTATCAACCAAGAATAGCAAGTTTTCACCTCTGAGCTAACTCCAACTTATCTGTTTTGATCTATCTTTTTGAGAGTGATCTTCCAAGGTACATAGGGTGTCTAATACATCCATTGGCAAGCTAAAAGGGCCCACCATCTACTCCTGGAGTTCATTTGGCTGGTGTAGAGCAAAGATTTTGCAACACCTCTTCATCTTCAACACATACCTATCCATCTCTTCACAAGGACTGCCGAGGAACTCTTTTCCCTCTTTAGGATGTCTTTTTTCCCCCGACTTGTATATACACCTATTGCCCTAATGGGCTACTTATCTTTGTACATTCTAGTGGTATTACATTCAGTATTGTGTGTTGTGGTCCAAGCTTCTTCTTCTTCCTTGTGTTGTTCACGTGCTTCCACAGACGTCTAACTCCAACAATTGGTATCAAAGCAGGTCGCGGCTTCATCTAGGGCATCATCGACACCTCTCCACTTGTAGTCTCAAAATCACACGAATTTTGGTGAGCATACTCAGGGTGTTTTCCACATCAAAACAACTTTGTTGTGTGGTGGAAAAATCACGATCTGAGCTTGTTTTGGCCTCCGAACACACTATCACAATTCTTGTGTAGAATATTTTGTCTTTTTGTGCCAAAGGTATACACCAGTTTTGGTTCGCTATTATAAGCATCTCAAAGTCTGCTACAGGTTTAGCAAAATTTGTCTGGGTAGTTCTGTTCAACTTTTTGAGATACAATCAATTTTTTGCATCAAGGTATTTTAGTCATTCGCCATGGCTGAAAGTAGTGATGTATTTCGTATGTTGGCTATTGAGGATAAGTTGTATGGTATCAACAACCCATTATAGGCTTATATGATGCAACATGTATTGGTTGCAAAAGAATTTTGGAACATTGTGTAGGGTGTTGAAAAATGTCCTATCACACTTGCAACTGTTACAACTATAGGTACTGAAGCTGATGCAGAAGGTGTTGAAGATGATGATATTTTGCATATTCCTATTCGTGCTACGGTTTTTGTTGCACCTATTGCAGAGCAAATTTGTTGGGATGGCAGAGATGCCCAGGCACATGCATTGATAGCTTTGTCTATCATCTGCCATTATTCCTCACATTTGCTCTTGCAGAACAACTAAGGATGCTTGGGATACACTTACCACATTGTACCAAACTAGGGATGAGGCTCGTGTTGCTTACCTCCGAAAACATTTGGAGAGTGATCACATGAATGAAGGTGATTCTATGGACATTTTTCTAACAAAGATCAAGGATTTGAAGGAATAATTGATTTCTGCTGATGAGGTTATACCAGATAGCTCACTTGCGCAGACCGTTCTAAATGGTCTTCCTGATTCATATCAGAGTTTTTCTTCTACTCTTCGTTTGCTGATAAAGGCAATCCAAATGCCTTGTCATTTCAGGGGTTAGTTTCTGTTCTGTTGTAGGAAGATCAGTCTAGGAAGAATAGGTCTATTATGGGTGTTGCAGATCAAGCTTTCCTGGCTAGTCAGAAGGACAAAGGTAAATGGAGCTCATCTACTTGCAAGTAGAAATCTACAAATGCTACACATTCGAAGAAGGAAGACAAAGATGAGAAGAAATAAAAAAAGTAGAAATTGTTTTGCAAGTACTATAAAGGAAATGATCATATCATAAAGAACTGTCCTAAACTTGATGCAAAAGAGGCAAATAAAAAAGAGGCTAGAATGGTTGTTGTAGAGGCCTCTACACCGAAAAACAGAGTTTACTAATCTTGTGCAGGATGAAGAATGGGCGTTTACTACTGTTTGTAGTTTTGACCCATCTGAGTAGTGCATGTCTACAGTAGACTCATATGTTTGGTACTTTGATAGTGGGGCGACCAAACATATTACCTCGTAGCGCATTTTCTCCTCTTCACTCGAGCCTACCCCTATAGGAAATACTGTTACATGTGCCAGAAACTCGTCTTATCCTGTCATGGGATTTGGTAAGATCATTTTGACTATTGGTGATGGTAGTTCTTTCACTTTGTCAGATGCTTTATTTGTACCAAGGATCAAGAAAAATTTGTTATCAGTTTCTGCATTCGCCAAGACTGTTTTGGTTGTGAAATTTGTTCATGACAGATGTACAGTTCATGACTTGTCAAATGGTGATATCATTATTGCTTCTGACATTTTATGTCATGGGCTATATAAGCTCATAGACTATGAAAGATCTGTGAATGATTCGGCATGTGCAGTACATGATTCTCAGGCTATGTCAGATGCAAAGTTTTGGCATGCACGCTTTGGTAATCTAAATTTTGCTGGTTTGCTATGCCTATAGAAATCTGTGTTGGTGCAATTCAAGCCTTCACAATTTGGCTTGGATTACTTCATGAAGATATCATTTGAAGGAAGGATCATAGGAACTTATGCTTATAAGTTCTTACCATTTTATCTCTTGTAAAAGTCTAAATGACTTGGCATTCTTATGTAATCACTTACCTAATAGATTCGTGGCAAATTAGATGGTATAAGTTGAGAGAATATCTCCCTACTTTTAGAGGACTGATAATAGGAAGTCTTAGATTTGAATTTGAAATTCAAATCAACTTCCAATTCATATAAAAGTGAGAAGAAAACTCGCGGGCTAATAGAGAGAGATCCCGAGCTTCATTTCTGCTAGTATTGAGTGTGTGAGCTCTACTCCATAGCCTACACCTCTGAGTACCATTTGGCAATGTCTATCATGCCAATGGGAATGTACATCAATGTGAATTAATAGATATATTTACACCTATCACTTCTGTGTTCTCTGAGTATACTACTTCAAGTTTGTCAACTTCAAAGAGGCATATCTCAGTGCCTACTGCACCAAATCAAGTGATTCAAAGCTTTGTAGATCCAGCTCAAAGCATACTACGAGCATACAAAGTTTGAAGCAACTTGGTTCAGCCAACTTCAAGAAATCGTGGTCGAAGTGCTCACTGGTATTTGTCTGCATACTTCCTAAAAAGTCGGGGGTGTCCATAATTTTGCTAAAGTGATTTCTCCTAGTATAGTTTATCATTTTATCTCATTCCACTTGCAAATGGTAGCTTACTAAGCTAATAGAATACCTCTAGAAGGAATTTTGCCAATTGTAAGTGTACTGGTCATACTGAGTGAAAGACTGAGCAGGTGTCAATACCAAAATAGCAAGTTTTCTTAGATTTGTGAAGTATCAAGTAGTCTGTTTTGATTTGATCACTACACACATCATTTGCAAAGTACATATATGATCTCTTGGTATCATTTCGAAGCTAAGGGTGTCTACTAATCATATATGGAGTCACTGAGGGCTGGTGCAAAGCAGGATGAGCAGCACCTACTCAATCTTCTGAAGGATCCATCCATCTTTCCCAACAGTGGTATCAGAGCAAACAAGGTAACATGGGAGATGGTTTTCCTTCATTCATTGACAAATTGGACAGGAACAATTATCAAGCTTGGTCTCTAAGGATGAATACCTATCTACAAGGAAGAAGTCCGTTTGGATTCATCTCAGGAGATGAGGAATTGCCCTCATTCAAAGCAAGGGGTCTACCCACCAAGGAAGAACAAGAAAGGCTTAATACATGGTGTGCAAAAGATGCATTGGCAAGATCTTATCTTCTTAACTCTATATCTGATTTCCTTTTACCTCACATAAGGAATTGTAAGACTTCCCAAGAAACTTGGGAAACCTTGTCATCATATTTTTCATCTAATACAAGGGCCAGAAAGAATCAATTGTGGATTGAATTCACAACCCTTAGGAAGCAACCAAAGCAATCAGTCTCATAATTTGTGACCAAGATCAAGGATGTGGCAGACCAATTAGCAAGCATTGGAGAGGAGATTGAAGAGGAACAAATAGTAAGGCAAATAACAAATGGACTGAAGGCAGATGATAAGTGGGAAAGCTTCACCACTGCAATGGATCTCTACATGGACATGCATACCCCAGATCTCACAACTCTCATGGGCCAACTATTCACACATGAAGCAAAGTTTACAAAGGCTGGAGATCAATCAAAAGGTAACAACCCCTCTGCTCTATATACTGATAAGAAGATTAAGGATAAAGGTAAAGGGAAGAAGCAAGAAGAAGAAGGCTCTACCTCCCAAGCTAACTATGCAGGGAGAGGTAGATCTTCAAGAGGTAGAGGCAAAGGAGGTAAGTCAGGTAGGGGGAGACCCTATAATTCATCACCATGCAATATTTGTGGATTGTCTAACCACACCACAGATGAGTGCTACAGAAACTACAAAAATCAGAGAGGAAGAGGCTACTCAAGAGGTGGATACTCTCAAGGCAGAGGAAGGTTCAACCAACACCGAGGTTACAATGGCTACAACAATAATTACAACAACAACTACAACAACAACAACCATAATGGTAACTACCAAGGAGGATTCAGAAATAGGAAAGACTACAACAACTACACAGAGGAGCAAGATGACTCCCTATTGATCATGAATATAACTTCCAAATCAGGTATCAATGATGATCATCTGTTTTATATTGATTCAGGACGTTCTAATCATGTAGCTGGCAATGTGGCACTACTCTCTGATCTTGAGGAACCAAAGGGCAAACATCAAGTACAGACAGGTGATGATACTAAGCATTCTGTAGTAAAGATTGGAAATGTAAAAACTTGTGATGGTAACCAGAACCTATTGAGCAGGGTGCTTTATGTACCAACCATTACCAAAAACTTAATAAGTGTTGGTCAAATTGTGGAGAAAGGGTTGCAGGTCAGGTTCAATCAACATGGAGCATATGTGGAGGACCCAAGACATGGATTCAAAAGGATAGCCAAGGGAGACAAATCAGGTAGATTATTTACTTTTGAGCTAGAAGACACAAAAAACATTGCTTTATATAATTACAAGGATCAAACACTTTCAGAATTAGAAATATGGCACAAGAGATTAGGTCACATAGGTGAAAGGACCTTAAAGCAAATATGCAGGGATCAATGTGTGCTTGGGATACCTAATGTATCCAAGCAACACATGATTTACAAATGTGGTGCTTGTCAGTTTGGTAAGTCTCATAGATTGCCCTACTCAAGGAAAGGTTTTATGCATGAAGACTACCTAGACTTGGTGCACACAGATGTTTGGGGACCTAGCAAGGATCCCTCCATTTCAGGATCAAGGTACTATGTGTCTTTCATTGATGATTATAGCAGATGGACTGTGTTATACTTTATGAAGCACAAGGATGAAGTGTTTGATTGTTTCAAACGATATCTTGCACTAGTTGAAAATCAAACAGGAAGGAACTTGAAGAAGTTAAGGTCAGATGGAGGAGGAGAATACTTCTCTAATGAGTTTGAAGATTTCTTGCAGGAAAGAGGCATCAAAAGGGAGATAACCACAAGGTACTCATCTGAACAAAATGGGGTAGCTGAAAGAAGGAATAGACTAATTGTTGAAACAGCTAGGTCTATGCTTAATGAAAAGAAGTTGCCAAATTATCTTTGGGCAGAGAGTGTATCTACTGCCACCTATCTCATAAACAGGTTGCCATCAAAGTCACTTGATGGAATGACACCTTATGAAGCTTGGCATGGTAAGAGACCATCATTGGATCATTGCAAAATTTTTGGTTGTGTAGCATATGTGCATATTCCCTCACAGGTAAGGGGAAAGCTAGACCCTAAAGCAGAAAAATGTATTTTTATTGGTTATGACTTGAATCAAAAAGGGTACAGATTCTACAACCCAACCAATAAAGGGTTCAAGGTAAGCAGAGATGTCATCTTTGATGAGAATGACTCATGGTATGAGAATGAATGCAGGAAGGTTAGTCTACCTTATGATTTGGAAGAGGAGTTTCCAAAACTCTCAAAGGAAGAACCAATCCAGAAGGAAGACTCAAGTTTAGAAGATGATGACACAATCAATCTTGAAGAATTCAAGGCATGGAAGTCTAGAGGAAAGATGAAGATGAAGAAGCTTGAGGATATACCAGAATCTTCAAATCAAGCAATGAGGAGATCTCAGAGAGAAAGTAAGAAGCCTATCAGATATGGGTATGATACATCTCTTGTAACTAAGCATTCAATTTATCTTGCAAAGGACTTGTTAAGTGAAGAACCAGGCTCATATGAAGAGGCAATCATCAAACCAGAATGGAAAGGTGCTATGGATGAAGAAATAGAAGCTCTCAAGGAGAGTGACACATGGGACTTGGTACCCAAGAAGGACTCTATGAAGGTAATAGGATCCAGATGGATCTACAAATTAAAGAGGAACTCTGATGGTACAATCAACAGGTACAAAGCTAGGTTGTTAGCCAAGGGTTTTGCACAAACCCAAGGCATTGATTATGAGGAGACATTTTCTCCTGTGGCTAAGATGCCAACAATCAGAGTATTGGTGAGTGCAGCTGCATCTAAGAATTGGAACATGTACCAATTAGATGTCAAGAATGCTTTCCTGAATGGATGGATATCTGAAGAAGTCTACATGTCACAACCACCTGGCTATGAAGATCCCAAGAAGGTAAATTATGTTTGTAAATTGAAGAAGGCTCTATATGGATTGAAGCAGGCACCTAGAGCATGGAACTACAGGCTGACAACATACCTCCAAGACCAAGGGTTTACTATGAGCAAGGCAAACACTTCATTGTTTATCAAAAGGAGCAATTCAGAGGTAATCTATCTCTGTGTTTATGTTGATGACATCATTATTACAGGTAATGATGTCCAAGGAATCAAAAGCATCAAAAATCAGATGATGAAGGAGTTCAAGATCAATGATCTTGGATTATTGAAGTAGGTCTTGAATTAGTGTATACTAATTCAGGTATATATATTACTCAAAAGAAGTATGTACAGGATATGGTCAAGAAGTTTAATTTGCAGGATGCAAAAGTCTCAAGTACTCCAATGGAGGTCAACCTAAAGCTAAGTGCTCATGAAGGGGATGAAGTCCAAGACATTACAGGATATCAAAGTATGGTAGGTAGTTTGAATTATGCTACCTTGACCAGAATTGACATAGCATATGGAGTTAGTGTGCTAAGTCAATTCATGCACAAACCAAGGGTACCTCACCTTGAGGCTGCAAAGAAGATCTTGAAGTATCTAAAGGGAACTCAGAACCATGGTTTGTACTTTCCTTATACATCAGATATTGATATTAAAGTATATTCAGATGCAGATTGGGCAGGATGCAAGGACGATAGGAGGAGCACATCAGGATACTTATCTTTTGCAGGTGATAAACCTATTTCTTGGTCAACCAAGAAGCAACCAACAGTGGCATTGTCATCCACTGAAGCAGAGTATAGAGGGCTAGCCAATGCCACTCAAGAAGCTATTTGGTTAAAGCTTTTGTATACAGAGTTAGGCCTATACACTAGGCCCCCAATTATCTTTGGAGACAACACTAGCTCTCTTCACCTTGCAGCTAATCCAATATATCATGCTAGGACAAAACACATAGAGGTTCATTACCACTATGTAAGAGAGAAGTTACTAAGCAAGGACATTCAGTTGACCTATGTGTCTACTAATATGCAATGTGCAGATTTACTCACTAAAGCTTTGGATGGAAACAAGTTATGCAGATTCAAAAACATGATTGGATTGCAGGATATGATTGAAGAATGAAGATGAAGACTTAAGCCAAAATGTTTGGCTTGAGGGGGAGTTGTTGGTGCAATTCAAGCCTTCACAATTTGGCTTGGATTACTTCATGAAGATATCATTTGAAGGAAGGATCATAGGAACTTATGCTTATAAGTTCTTACCATTTTATCTCTTGTAAAAGTCTAAATGACTTGGCATTCTTATGTAATCACTTACCCAATAGATTCGTGGCAAATTAGATGGTATAAGTTGAGAGAATATCTCCCTACTTTTAGAGGAGTGATAATAGGAAGTCTTAGATTTGAATTTGAAATTCAAATCAACTTCCAATTCATATAAAAGTGAGAAGAAAACTCGCGGGCTAATAAAGAGAGATCTCGAGCTTCATTTCTGCTAGTATTGAGTGTGTGAGCTCTACTCCATAGCCTACACCTCTGAGTACCATTTGGCAATGTCCATCATGCCAATGGGAATGTACATCAATGTGAATTAATACATATATTTACACCTATCACTTCTGTGTTCTCTGAGTATACTACTTCAAGTCTGTCAACTTCAAAGAGGCATATCTCAGTGCCTACTGCACCAAATCAAGTGATTCAAATCTTGGTAGATCCAGCTCAAATCATACTACAAGCATACAAAGTTTGAAGCAACTTGGTTCAGCCAACTTCAAGAAATCGCGGTCGAAGTGCTCACTGGTATTTGTCTGCATACTTCCTAAAAAGTGGGGAGTGTCCATAATTTTGCTAAAGTGATTTCTCCTAGTATAGTTTATCATTTTATCTCATTCCACTTGCAAATGGTAGCTTACTAAGCTAATAGAATACCTCTAGAAGGAATTTTGCCAATTGTAAGTGTACTGGTCATACTGAGTGAAAGACTGAGCAGGTGTCAATACCAAAATAGCAAGTTTTCTTAGATTTGTGAAGTATCAAGTAGTCTGTTTTGATTTTATCACTACACACATCATTTGCAAAGTACATATATGATCTCTTGGTATCATTTGGAAGCTAAGGGTGTCTACGAATTATATCTGGAGTCACTGAGGGCTGGTGCAAAGCAGGATTAGCAGCACCTACTCAATCTTCTGAAGGATCCATCCATCTTTCCCAACAATCTGATATGGTGTCTTCTTTGCCCAAACTTTAGGCAATCAAAAAACATGTTTGTGAAGGCTATATTTTTGGGAAAAATGCAGCATTCGTCCTTTCCAAAAGATGGTTCAGTTCGGACTACTCAGAAATTGCAGCTTGTACATAGTGATGTTTGTGGTCCTATGCAGATACCTTCTTTTGGAAATTGTCTTTACTTTGTAACTTTCATTGATGATTTTTCTAGGCATGCATGGGTATATCCACTCAAGGCAAAGTCCGAAGTGTTTATGTGCTTCAAATAGTTTTTGGTTTTGGCTGAAAATCTGTCTAGCTGAATGTGGGATAAAACATCAATGTACAATGCCATATATACCTCAACAAAATGGAGTTGCTGAACAAAAGAATAGATCACTCACGGAGATGACAAGGCATATGGTCAAGAGCCAGGCCTTACCACATAGTTTCTAGCTTGAGGCTATTATGTGTGCAGCATATGTACTAAACAGGTGTCCCACTAAAGCACTAGAGCCTATCACTCCATATGAGGCTTGACATGATTGCAAGCCATCTGTTGCTCATATGCATGTTTTTGGTTGTTTGGCATATGCATTAGTGCCAAAACAACTTCGCAAAAAAATGGATGATAAAGCAGTAAAATGTATTTTTGTTGGGTACAGTTCTGAAAGTAAAGGCTATCATCTATATCATCCACATACGAAATGCATTCTGGTTAGCCGTGATGTTTTTGTGGAAGATGCTATTCAGCCATTGCTTGCATGTGCCAGGAGACATCTGTTAGCTCCAAAGACATGTATGATACTTTGCTGCCTCTTTTTATAGGCGGAAAGTCTAGTGCTGATCCTAATGAGGCAACTTCTTAGTCTTTTCAAGTTTCATGTGATGATGTAGATCATCCCATTTCTGATGCAAATTTACATGATGCACTTGTTGATGAGAGAGTTGATATTGAGGAGGCAAAAACTATGCCAAAATGGATGGTGTGAACTTTGTGTGACAACAAATTAGATGCACCTCTGTCATATCGTACTCCATCAAGCTCTCATAGTGCCTCTTTTGCATCAAATTGCTATGTTATGGCTACATCTAGTCTTTGTGATGAGAGTGAGCATGTTTCATTTGATGAAGCACAAAATTTTGAGCATTGGATGGTTGCAATGTAATCTAAATATGATGCTATCATGAGAAATGGTACTTGGTCTTTATGTGACTTGCCTCTTGGGAAGAAGGCCATTGGCACAAAGTGGGTATACAAGCTGAAGCGTAAGCCTGATGGAACAGCTAACATGTATAAGGCTAGGCTTGTTGCAAAGGGTTATGCGCAAGAAAGAGGCATTGATTTTGATGAGACCTTTGCATCTACTTGTCGAATGACTATTGTTCGTAGCATCTGTGCGCTTGCAACCCATCATGGTTGGAATATACATTAGTTGGACATTAAATCAGCTTTTTTGAATGGTGACTTGCATGAAGAAGTGTATGTTTTCCATCCTCGTGGCTTTGTATAGAGAGGTCTTGAAAATCAGGTGTAGAAGTTAAAGAAGGCATTATATGGTTTAAAGCAAGCACCACGTGCTTGGTATGAGAAGATACATGCCTATCTGATTGCACATGGTTTTGAGAACAATCCAACTAAAAGCACCTTATATGTTAAGCATGCTTCTGATCATTGTTGTCTATGTTGATGACATGCTGCTCACTGGTCCTATTGAGAGGCATATTGTTGATTTAAGGTTGATTTGCACACCTCGTTTGAGATATCTGATTTGGGGCATTTGCATTATTATTTGGGCATTTAGTTTATGCACGTTGATGGTGGAATGGCTTTGTGTCAAACGAAATATATTGACACATTATTGCAGCATTTTGGCCTTGAAGACTGTAAACCTATTGACAGGTTTACGATTGAGTCTTCATCATGCTGGCAATGCATTTGATGTTGTTCTCTATTAGCAGGTTTGGATGCCTGATTTACTTATGCATTACTTAGCCAGATATTCAATTTGCTGTCTCATAGATGAGCAGGTCTATGCTTTGCCCAAGTGTCAAGCATTGGCAAGCAGTTAAGCGCATCTTTTGCTACTTGAGTGGTACCCGGCTACTTGGGTTGTTTTATCCCAAGGGGGGATCACTACCACCAGATTTGCATGCTTTTTCTAATTCTTCATACTCAAAGCATATTGCCTTTGCAACATCCATATACCTCTTTTTGTATGTATAAACTCAATGCCCAAAAAATAGCACAACACACCAGACCTTTCATGTCAAATTCTTGCATAAGGATTTGCTTTACCTCTTGAATGCTTTCTTCATTACCACCACCTAGAATCAAGACATCTACATAAATAGCCACAATTGGAATGTCATCATCACCCATCCTTGCGTATACTGAGTGATCTTTATCAAACAGAAAAAATCCAATGGTGGCTAAATAATCTACAATCCTTGCATGCCAAGCCTGAGGGGCTTGTTTAAGCCCATAGAAAGCCTTTTGCAACCTGCAAACATATTCAGAGCTCTATGAGTCCTCATATCCTTGTGGTTGGTCCATGTACACTTCTTTTGCAACTCATCATGTAAGAAAGCATTATTCACATCCATTTGATGAAAAATCCATCCTTTTTTGTAGGAAACAACTATTGTGATAGTAGACATTTTATCTACATGGTTGAAAGTTTCTTCATAATCAATGCCATATGTCTATGCATATCCTTTTGCTATCAATCATGATTTATACCTACTTATGCTACCATTAGCATTACCCTTCACCTTGTTAACCCACTTGCAGCTTAGTGCAGCTATCTCCTCATCCAAAGCTTTATCCAAATTTGCATTTCCAATTGCATCTTCAAAACAATAAGGTTTAGCATATTTTATTACCTTCTTCATGTAAGCACAATGATGAGCCATGTAGCTATCGTATGATAATCATTGCACTGAATTACGCATCCTTCTACATCTTCTTGGTCCTCGATCACTTCTTATTGTTGTATCATCTACATATGCCTTTCTTACTCTTGGAGTCTTCATAGAGCACAATAGAAGTTCCTCATCAAAGCTCTTTTTTGAACCACTTGATTCTCCATTAATATCTTCAAAACCTATACATGTTTTAATACTAGCAAAAGCCTTTTCTTTACTTTTATTGGATGTACTTGATAAATTTTTTGGACTCAAATCTCCACACAATATTCCTTTGATATTTGCATAGAAGCTTGAAATTTCATCAAACACCACATCTCTCCTTACCTTCACATGTCGTGTGAGTAGTTTGTAGCATTTATAACCCTTTTGCTCAAGAGAGTTCCCAATAAAGATACATTTTTTTCTTTTGGATCAAGCTTCTTCCTCAACTCATCTAGAACATGTACATATGCAATAAAACTGAATACTTTAATATGTGATAAATTTGGATTTTTACCTGTAAACTTCTCTTCAAGTGTAACTTAGTGTACAACAACAATCAAAGTTCTTATCATGATGTATACAACAGTATGCATAGCTTATGCCCAATAACAATGAGGCATATTTTTCTTAGATATCAAGGCTCTTGTTATTCTACAATATGTCTATTTTTGCATTCATAAATTATTCTATTGTGGTGTATACTTGAATGAATACTACCTTTGAATTCCATGAATTTTTAAAAAATGATTGAACTCATTTGACATGTATTCACCTCCTTCATTACATCTTAATGTCTGAATATACTTCCATGTCTACTTTTCCACCACAGCCTTGAGATTTTGAAAGTGAGTAAACACTTCAATCTTTTGTTTCATAAAGTATACCCATACTTTTCGTGTATGTTCATTGATGAAAGTGACATAAAACCTATATCCTCCCATAGATGTGGTCTTCGCACAGGCCAAGACATCTGTGTGTACTATTTCTAGCATATACTCAGTAACATGCTTGCCATGCAAAGATGATGCCCTTGACTATTTACCAAATTGATATGTTGCACATACCTTCTACATCTCTGCAACCTTGAAATTTAGTAGTCCATTGACAAGCTGCTTTCACTACATGAACTTTAGCCTCTGCAAATTTTCATGTCCAATTTTCTTCTACCAAATATCTATATCAATAATAACACTTGCACCCTTTGAAAAAAACATTGTTGCATTCACTTCATGAATTTTCACATTCAAGGTGAACAACCTGCCAACTTTGTTCCCTTTGGCGACCAACCTTCCATTATTTTTGTACTCTTCTACCATCAGCATTGAACCTAACTTGCAATCCCTCGTCGACCATTTGTCTAACAAAAACCGAATTCTCACTACAACATATCAAGGGTATACCAAGGCTTTTATCGAGCAAAATGAACGGGCGCAATTCGCCCGTGACATCAGTGTTGCAGTCGGTATGAGCGTCGAAACCAAACTACCGATATAGCCATCGGTATGGGCATCGATAGAAGCCTCGGTATGAGCATCCAAAATATTGATGCTCATATCGGCACCCATACCTACGACCCTGCTGGGAGTACCGATGCTTATACCGGTGATCGTGCTGGGAGTACCGATGCACATACCGGCAACCATATCTACAAAATTTTTTTGGGCAGAGTGTTGTCTTTTGCTACAACAACATTACCATGATGTTGTTTAGCAAAAGACAATACACTCTGCCCAAAGAAAACCGAGTACATGTGATATGTACTCTAATTATAGCAAAATACTGTCGGGCACAAAAGAGATGAGCAAAAATGGACCATGAATCATGTACAAAAAGTTGTATATTCCATAAATGAAGGATGTACAAGAGTGTGACCAAAACACTTCCATATAGGAACCAAATACAAAATGTGACAAAGCACTTCCATATAGGAACCAAATACAAAATGTGACAAATCACTTCCATATAGGAACCGAATACAAAATTATGGTGCATCATTGCCACATAGGAGCGTAATACATAATTGTGGCAAAGCACTACCATACATATGCTCAAGGGGATCAAAACTTTTACACCTACAATCCTACAACAAAGCATATGCATAAAATGAGACAAATTGACATGACATTTATAAACAACAACTAAAAATATGAAACCAAGCTATAAGTTTACCTCATCATAGATTCTCCCATGAAATGATCGCACCACGTCCCTCCAAGTCATGCAACAGTGCAGCCAGTCCATGACAATATCCATAAGCTTCTTCGGTTCGCGTCGGAGGATGACCCATCGCCAAGTCTTATAATAAACATGAAAAATGTTAGATGAACATACATGATGTGCTTAACACAAACAAATTCAATAATTAAAATGATACTTACAATTTGGTAGCACATACTGTTGTATCCATTGCTACCTAAATGCGATGTTCCAACCGTATCTAAACATGTGGCCGTCATATCTCACTGTTGATGATATCGATCAGGAGTATGTTGTTGCTCATCCTAAATTCATTCTGAATCTTCAGCATCTAACCATACATGCTTCGGTAAGCTTGCTCTAAAAGCATCAAGAGCCTCAAATCACCAATGAGACATCACCTCGTGTGTTGTATGTTGAATCCATTTTGAGCTCACAATAGGATGCCTAGGTGTTGGCCGATACTCTTCATATATCGATTGTGTGATATAATCTTTGGAATCCTTATCCTGTTCACTCCGTTTTAACATGACAAAATGTCCAAACTCTATGGAGCAAAGCTGTCGAATGCGATGTGCATGGACTTTCTGGCCACATCCATGACTGGAGCTCCATCACGTATGTGATATATCTTCGAGTCATCATGGTCATGTGCTCCCCAAGGTGTACGTGGAGATCCCATCTGATCCAATGTGGAAATGTATATGCATGTGTATGTATATGCATGTGTATGTATATGCATGTGTGTATGTATATGCATGTGTGTATGTATATGCATGTGTGTATGCATATGCATATGTGTATGCATATGCATGTATGTATATGCATATGTGTATGCATATGCATGTATGTATATGCATATGCATGTGTGTATGCATATGCATGTGTGTATGCATATGCATGTGTGTATGCATATGCATTTGTGTATGTGTGTATGCATATGCATGTGTATGTGTGTATGCACATATGTGTGTATGCACATATGTGTGTATGCACATATGTGTGTATGTATATGCATGTGTGTATGCATATGCATGTATGTATGCATATGCATGTGTGTATGTATATATGTATGCATATGCATATGTGTATGTATGTATGCATATGCATCTGTGTATGTATGTATGTATGCATATGCATGTGTGTATGTATATGCAATTTGTGTGTGTATGTATGTATGAATGTATATGCATGCATATGTATATGCATGTGTATGTATATGCATGTGTGTATGCATATGCATGTGTGTATGCATATGCATGTGTGTATGCATATGCATGTATGTATATGCATATGCATGTGTGTATGCATATGCATGTGTGTATGTGTATGCATATGCATGTGTATGTGTATATGCACATATGTGTGTATGTATATGCATGTGTGTATGCATATGCATGTGAGTATGCATATGTGTATGCATATGCATATGCATTTGTGTATGTGTGTATGCATATGCATGTGTATGTGTGTATGCGCATATGTGTGTATGTATATGCATGTGTGTATGCATATGCATGTGTGTATGCATATGCATGTGAGTAGGCATATGTGTATGCATATGCATGTATGTATATGCATATGCATGTATGTATATGCATATGCATGTATGTATATGCATATGCATGTGTGCATGCATATGCATTTGTGTATGTGTGTATGCATATGCATGTGTATGTGTATGTGTGTATGCACATATGTGTGTATGTATATGCTTGTGTGTGTGTATATGTATGTATGTATGCATATGCATGTGTGTATGTTTATATGTATGCATATGCATATGCATGTGTGTATGTATATATGTGTCTATGTATGTATGCATATGCATGTGTGTATATATATGAAATTTGTGTGTGTATGTATGTATATGCATGTGTATGTATATGCATGTGTGTATGTATATGCATGTGTATGTATATGCATGTGTGTATGCATATGCATGTGTGTATGCATATGCATGTGTGTATGCATATGCATGTGTGTATGCATATGCATGTGTGTATGCATATGCATGTGTGTATGCATATGCATGTATGTATATGCATATGCATGTGTGTATCCATATGCATGTGTGTATCCATATGCATGTGTGTATGTGTGTATGCATATGCATGTGTATGTGTGTATGCACATATGTGTGTATGCACATATGTGTGTATGTATATGCATGTTTGTATGTATATGCATATGCATGTGTGTATGTATATGCATATGCATGTGTGTATGCATATGCATTTGTGTATGTGTGTATGTATATGCATGTGTGTATGCATATGCATGTGTGTATGTGTGTATGCACATGCATGTATATATGTGTGTGTATGCACATATTTGTGTATGTATATGCATGTGTGTATGTATATGCATATGCATGTGTGTATGCATATGCATTTGTGTATGCATATGCATTTGTGTATGCGTATGCATTTGTGTATGTGTGTATGTATGTGTAATAGGCCTCTTTTCTAGTGAAATAATTCATTTTGAACTTTCTGAATTTCATTGTGGGGATAATGCTTAGAACGAATAACTAGGTCATTTTATGCATGTAGGAAAAATTTTGGGTTGACAAGTTTCATATTCTCTCTCTAGACCTTAATTGCATCATGTTTCCCAGTGGGATTTTGAAGGTGAAGATGAAAGCATTAAGGAAAACTCTGTATGAGGGAAAGGTAGAGCAAGTATAAGAGAATAAAAGTGCCTGTGTGAGATTTTTGTGAATCATGTTCTAAGTACCTCGTTCAGGGTCCTACGTTTAGTTCATTGTAAGAAAATGCCTTGATTTTACTCTCTCTAGAATTTTAAACCTTGCAGGGCTCAAAAGTGGCATTTGGAGGTGGATTTGGACCTCGGACGTCTCTATCAATATTGTGCAGATTGAAAAATTGAATAAAAGTGTCTCTCACAAGCTTAACCTAATTCCTCATTGTTTTTGAGTTATAGGGCTTTGAAAAGTGCCGTTTTTTCCAACACTTAAAAAAAAATTAAATAAAAACGAGGGCTTGTATAATTCTATTCGAATCCGTGATTCTCATGCTCACGTGTCACCATGTCTAATTATGTATGTTTTCGGAGATGTCTTCTTGGTTTTTTCTGCTATTTTTGACAGGTATGCTAAAAAAAGGGAAGTACACTACGATCGCATGGCTTTTTGCGAAAGCTTTGGAGAAACTCCTTTTTCTAAATTTGGTGGATCGCACACTTCTTTGGGGGGCACGGCTGCGATCAAACGGAAAAAAAGATAAGAAGGCCTGCGCATCAACACAGAGGACACACAAAAATCTGGGAATTACCTTGTGATTAAGAGTGTGATTGAGAGTGAGAGTGAGAGTGAGAGTGTGATTGAGAGTGCGAGTGAGAATACGATTGTGATAGCTCGGGGGTGGTCGGGAGGTAGAGGCTTTGTCAAGAAGCTATTGTCCAAAGCTATTGTAACCATTGATTCACATCTATAATATCAGAATTCTTCCTTCTCTGCATCATATTTGTTCTACTCTTCCGCATCAGATTTTCTTTTACCTTGTGCAATCTCTGCGTTCTTCTCTCCACTGTTATTTCTGAGTAATCGAAAGATTGTGATTGGGGATAGATTGTGATTGAGGAAACGCTACAATATGCATGTGTGTAGGCATATGCATGTGAGTATGCATATGCATGTGAGTATGCATATGCATGTGAGTATGCATATGCATATGAGTATGCATATGCATCTGTGCATATTGTTGGTGTAAATCACAAGCCTACACATTTGGCTTGAAAGATATCTTGAAGACCCTACATAAGTGAAGAAGCATAGGAACCATTGCTAGTGGTTAATTACCACCTTATCTCTTTGTAAAAGTCAAATTGACTTGGAATCTTTTGTAATCACCTACCAAAAGGACTCTTGGAAAAAGTAGTTCTTTGATTGAAGGAATATCTCCTAGGATATAGGAGCCTGATCATAAGGAGCCAAAAGTTTGAATTTGAATTCAAATTTTTACTCATTCCTTATAAAAATGGACATGGAAAAGTCGCGGGTAGAACTCATCATTTCCGAGCTTCTCATCAGTGATTCTGAGTGTGTGTGAGGCCTATACTCTAGCCCACACCTATCTACACCATTAGGCAATGATTTTCATGCCAATGGATTTGTACACAAGTGTTCATTAATACATACATTCACATTGTTCATTTCTGAGTTCTCTGTCATACTACTCAAAATTCTGTCAACTTGTGAAGTGCATATCTCAGTCATTTCTCCATCAAATTCAGTGATTCAAGGCTTGTTGGATGTAGCTTAAAGTTTTCTACATACTATCAAAGTTTGAAGAGAATTCTATTAGCCATTTCAGAGAAATACGCATCGAGGTGATCACTCACATCTGCTACAGTCCTTAAAAATCAGGGGTATAGCTTAACTTGCTAAATTGATTTCTCTTAGCATAGTTTATCTTTTTACATCATTCCACTTGGAATAGTTAGCTTACTAAGCTAATTAGATACCCCTAAAAGTCATTTTTCTAATTCCTACTGTGCTGGTCATACTAAGCAAAATACCCAGCAGGTGTCAAGACATAAATAGAAGGTTTTTCTTGAGATTGTGAATTTCAAAGTTATCTGTTTTGGTTCAATCATTGCACACATCAGTTCCAAAGTACATAGGGCATTTTATGGTGTCATTGGAAAGCTAAGGAGGTCTACTTATCATGTCTGAAGCAAAAGAGGGCTGGTACAAAGCAGGTTTTAGCAGTATCTACTCAGCCTCTTGGAGCATCCATCCATCTTTCCCAACACATATGTGTATGTATGTATGTATATGCATGTGTGTATGTATATGCAATTTTTGTGTGTATGTATGTATATGCATGTGTGTATGTGTGTATGCATATGCATGTGTATGTTTGTATGCACATATGTGTGTATGTATATGCATGTGTGTATGCATATTTATATGTGTGTGTATGTATGTATGCATATGCATGTGTGTATGCACATATGTGTGTGTATACATATGTGAGTGCGTATGTATATGTATCTCTCTCTCTCTCTTTATGTTTCTCTAGATCTCTCTCTTTCTTTCATCTCTCTCTCTCTCTATCTGTGTGTGTGTGTCAATCGAAAACAAAACACTATGTCCATTGGAAGACCATAGAGTCTATAAAGTTGATTTACAAATATTTTTGCAAGTTCTGGAGTCTTATAAGTAGTGTTGACTGGAATAAACTGAGCAAGTTTAGTCAATCGATCAACTACAACCTAGACTGAATCAAAGCCTTTCTAAGTGCGAGGTAATCCAAAATCCATGGAAATACTTTCCCACTTTCCTTTGGGAATTTCCAAAGGATGCAGCAAACCTCCAACTTTAAGTCGTTCAAACTTATTGACTTAACATTTATGGCACTTTGATACATAGTTTTGCATATCTTGATGTAAACTAGGCTAGTAAAAATGTCGTTTCACTAACTCATAGGTTCGGTTAATACCAGGATGTCCAGCACTTGGAGAATCGTGGCATTCGAAAAGTACTTGATTTCGTATGTCTAGCATACTTGGGACACAAACCTTACCTTTATAAAGCAAATATTCATCTTGGAGAGAATAGTGTTTAAAATTTCTCTCAGAAGTACTTACTTCATTTTGTTCAACTTGTTCAGCTGCTTTCCATGCTTGACTGTAGCTTGGATCTTCTTTGCAGCTTCCTTTCAAAGTTGAAATAAATTCACTTTGAATTTGTACAAAACTTAGGTTGTTCAACATAGGCATCCAACTTAAGGCATCTGCCATTGCATTCAACTTTCCTTTTCTGTACCTTAGTTCATAATCGAACTCTTGTAACTGTTCGGCCCATCTTGCTTTTCTACCTCTCAGATCTAGTTGGTTTGCAAACCACTTGATGCTCTCTTGATCAAAGACTATGGTTAACTTTGATCCATACAGGTAATGGTGCAATTTCTTTAGAGCATTTATAATAGCGAACATCTCTCACTCATAGGTAGAGTCGTTTTGATAAATAGGACTTAGCTTTCTACTTTCGAAAGCTATTGGTTGACCATCTTTGCTTAGTACGGCTCCTACCATAGATGAACTTGCATCTGTTTCTAATTGGAAAGGCTTGTTTGGATCTACGATTTGTAGAACCGGGGTCGAAGCTAAAGCAAGTTTAAGTTCTTGAAAACTCTTTGCTTGTTCCTCTGTCCAATATATCTTTTGATGCTTCCTTTTGAGTTGATCCATCAAAGGTATTGCAAATGTTGGCATATCTAGCCACAAACTTTCGATAATATCCTACCAATCCGAGAAAAATTTGTAGTTCTCGAATTGTCTTGGGCTCAAGCCATTCAAGAATCGCTTGGACCTTTTCAGGGTCACCTTTGATTCCTTCCGTGGAAATAATATGGCCTAAATACTTTACTTCTCGGGTAAAGAATTTACATTTTGATTCTTTATTCGTAAAGTTTATTATCACGAAGAAGTTGAAAAACTCTTTTCAAGTGCTCTAAGTGACTTTCATGATCTTTAATGTAGATCTGAATATCGTCGAGAAAATCTACAACAAATTTTCCCAAGTACGGCTTAAGCACTTGATTCATTAAAGTCATAAATGTTGTGGGTGCATTTGTCAACCCGAATGGCATCACAAAAAACTCGTAGTGACCATACTTTGTTTGAAAGGTTGTCTTGGGAATATCATCATCTTTGATTATAACCTAATGATAACCTTGGCATAAATCAATCTTAGAAACGACTTTAGCCCCCTTTAAGCTATCGAAAAGATCTTCGACTAGTGGCATGGGATACTTGTTCTTTATTGTAAGATTATTTGATGCCCTATAATCTACGCACAGCCTCATAGTTCCATCTTTCCTTTTTACTAGAAGGATGGGTGCTGCCCAAGGAGACTGGCTTGGGCAGATAAATCCTTTATCCAAATATTCTTGAATCTGATTCTCAACTTCCGGATTCTGGACATAAGGGAGACGGTATGGGTTTTGATATTTTGGCTTGGTTCCTAGAAACAGATCTATATTGTGATCGATGTTTCCACGAGAGGGTGGCAAGCCATGGGGTAGTTCCTTAGGGAACACATCTTTAAACTCCTTCATTAAATTGTTAAATTTAGTATGAACTTCACGAGAAATAAAAGATGAGACATAAGAAACTTGATTTATATTATCAGAATCTATTACATCAGTGCCAAGGATAAGAAAATCTTGAGTCTTGGCTTCCATATTTACAAGTTTCTTAAGTTCAGTATATGAAATCAAAGGGATACTTGGAACATCATGCTCGCCCTTGATTTTATACACTACACCGTCGTGCTGGAATTCCAAAGTGTTAGTAAAATAACACCTAGTCTATGAAGGTCTTATACTCCATAGCCACTCTCCCCCTAATACCAGATCTACTCGGTCCATGTTCATTATTTGGAAGTCCAAAGTGTCTTTAAATCCTTGGATTTCTAGTTCAAAATTAGATATCATTGTACCCCAAACACGGGTGTCTTGATCGTGCATCATGGAAACAATGTATTTATGAGGAGATGGTTTCTGAGGAAGAGCTAGTTTTTTCACTAACGCATAATTAATAAAATTATGCATAGCAGAGTCATCCACCATTATCCAGATGGCGTGCCCTTTGACTGATCCATGCAGCTTGACCAAATCATGTGGATCAAACTCTTGAGGTTGCCACATGTTTTTTGGAGATCTGGCATTTATGGGTACTATCGCAGTGCATTATTTGAGCCTTCTTTGCACTTGAATTTGTATCCAAGTCCAAATTTTGAACCAGATGTATCTATTGCTTACCCTTTCCCTTGTTAGTCAAAGAGATCTTACTTTCTCTTCCAACTGGACAGACACAACTACGATGTCCTGGCTTGAGACACTTAAAGCACAAATTTTCCTTTTGTGCTTTAACATGATCTTCTGGAGAAAGCATGTGTCTAAAAATACGAGGTTCTTTTAGACACCCTTTCATTCGATCTTGCCCCTTTGCCCTTGTGCTTAATGTTATTCTTTTCTGAATAACTATTTTCTTGCGAGACATCCAGACGTGAGTTATCCTCATAAATCTAGGCAACCTTAATCGCCTCTTCCAGGGATTTAGGTGCAGGTCTTTTGATTTCATTTCGAATTCGTTGATTAAGTCCTCTGACAAAATGGTGAAGACGATGAAAGTCATCTAAGTTTTTAAATTTCATAATAACATCTCCGTATTCTGAAATATAAACTAATAATGGTCTACCTTTTTGTTGAATTTTATCCCACACCTCCGAGTTGCGTTCCTCCTCATTCTTAGGGAGAAACTCTTTCTTGAAGAGGCGAGAAGATTCAACCCAGGTAGTAGGTTTCTTGTGAGTCTTAGAGAGACTCATCCACCAAGTATAAGCCTTGGGTCCTAGTGATAAGCTTGCTTCTACTACTCTCACATGATCAGGGGTATGTTTGAGTTCGTGGACATCATTCCACTTCTCCAAGAAGGTCAAAACCACATATTTATTCCTATCCTTATCCTCTCCAGAGAAGTAAGGAGGACATATCTCCTTTCCTAAGGAAAGATCCACTAGGCGGTTATGATTTCCTGACATCCCTACCGAATTAGCAAAAAAGGGAGTAGAAGATACCAATCTAAGACGGCTCGTACTTCCTGTTAGGGGAAACATGTCTGTATGGGGAGAGGATAATCCCTTATCCTTTTCCATCCTAACAGACATTGGTGAAGTTGCAATCATATCTGTGTGACTACCCAAAGTAGCCTTACTGATATCCCTAGGCGGTTGAAGTAAGTTCAGAATGGCCTTAAGGTGATCTTGGATTCCATCAATAGATTGACAGAGTTCCGCAACCTCATCCGGAATATTGGACAACTGTCCAAGTCTTTGCTCAACTAGCACCATCCTACCTTTCATGTCTTTCCTCTCGCTTAAGGTAGTGTTTGTTTCCCCTTTTCTCGCAGAATACTCAACGTCTAATGCTACAATCATCGATTATATTTTTGATGCATCAGATGCATGACCAATATTTGAAACCATAGGTGCAGATGAATGCAATGCACGTGAAACTACTGGTGGTCTAGTCATGAATGAGGATGTTACTAACATAGGAATGGAAACATACATTGACACACTAGTAGTACTCGTAAACTAGAAGCGGCTAGAAGTCCCCTTCATCACACACAGAGCGTTATTAAACTTACTAACTTTGTATTCCTAACGCAAGTGGTGCATGCAACAAAATCAAAAGAGATATGCAAGAATATCACAAGAGATCGTCCCTGATGATTTGGTCTGTCAAGGTCGACTTGATTCTAGCTGAGAGTGCTAGAATAATGAAAAAGTTAGGCCTTCGGATCTTCACTCCACAGCTCCTCTTCCTTTAAACTTTGCCCGAAACTTTAGCTTTCTTCGGCTTTGCTCACCAAAGATATGCAGTTGGGTATGGTTGGGAATATCAAGAAACTTCATAGAATAGATAAAACAAAATGATCTCGGCTCGGGATTAGCAGAGATTACACAGAACTAGAACAACAGAGAATATGCAGAGATCTTTGTCATCAAAAGCCTTTAGTGTAGCGCATAAGATGCTTCGGTCTACTCCATGAGGTTCGGAGTTTGAAACCCGATTGGAACCCTTTTTAGATGATCAATGATTTTGCTTCTTCAGCGTGGAAAGATGAAAGCAGACACCTTTTGAATAGATCATGGGATCGAATTTTGTGCACCAACATGTGGTGCTCTATCGGTTACAGGAATTTCTTCAGGACGATCAGCTCACGGGTTCGATTCCAGAGATTGGTGGCCTGCAACACTCTTTTTTGCTTTGTTGTAAGGACTTCTACAGCGCTAAATTGCAATTAAGATATGCTGCTGCCTGAGAGAAGGACACGAACATCCCTTGGATCCATGGATATGAGATCACCTCCTATTACCACAGGTCACGAGTTCGAATCCGATTCGCAATCACAGTAAAAAGTGCTTACTCTTTTGCTAATCTCCTCTTTAAGCCTGCCAAGACGACTTCGATTCGGAATGATGCTTCGAGACAGCAACGAGCAGAAATTTGACGCTTGTAAGAGAGCTATGCATGCAAAAATTGATGAGCAAGAAGATCTAGGAGAGCTATGGAGAGAGCTCTTATACCAATGCAACAGCATAGCAACTGGAAATGCTCATGAATGAATGGCTCTCCTCCCAACCATATGCCTCTATATATAGCTCTCTCCAAGGGACTGCCTGCATGGGCAGGTGGATACTAACCATCCAAGTGTCAGCCATGTAACTACATGTGCACCAAATTTCCCAGTTAGCCAGAGTTAACTCAAGTGGATGCTTCTAGAAGGTTCTAGAGTTCTTTGGGCAAAACACTCTCCCCATGTACCCCATGGGGGTTGAACCCAAGACCTCCTCCTTCACAACCTTGAGTCTTAACCACTAGGCTAAGTGGATTACTTGGTTACAAGAGTAAATGACCTACCAGTAAGTCTAGACTCAAGACCTTTGGCCACACATACGGATGACCAAACGGTGTCCGATTTCAGATCTATCTGAACCATTCAGACCCTTAGATCATAGACTTACTTTATTACAGTTTTCATTGGTCATACCGATGCCGACGCAGGACCATCGGTCACAATGTCACTATGCCCCTGTGTTATATTTGAAACATGTGGTACGTTAACAAGTTGTTTTAGCTTCCCATCCTCCATGGATAGTGCTATGTTTCATGTATGCTCGATAGAATCTAATGTGTCATCCCCTATTTCAAAAAATCTAGGAACAAAAAATTTTTGCAAACTATTAAACCATTTTGCATGGCTCTTCAAGTGATTTGAGGTAGCTGAATCAACATAAAAGACATTACCATTTGGTTTTGGAACATTTGCAGACATTGTATTCATCATATGATGTTGGACCATGAATAGCTTCAAACAATCATCTACACTTGTGGATGCATAGTTTTTTTGTTGCCTTCTATTATTTTGATTCTTCAACCTGTAATCACGCTCAAAGAGACTAGGTTTACCACAATTCTAGCTTTTTTTACTATCATTACCTAATCATTCTTTTGGATATTTCTACAACCTCTTTGGCTCCCCTCCCTTCAAAATGTCCTCTACCTCGTACATGATTATGTTGTTGACCTTGGTCTTGGTTACTATTTCCTCTTCTAGTTCCAAATCCTCTACCTCCACCTCTTCCTGTGTCAGAGTAGAATACCTACTCAAAACTAGGTTTTCCTTGGGAGTTTGAGTCCTCACCAGAAAAATTCACAATATTTTCCTTAGTTTGATTAGGAGTCTGAGCGGGTTATATGTAGTTCCTAAACCACAAAGGCACACTTCCACCTTATCATCATCATCTACATTGATACCAACAAATGCAAGCAACTCCCATATGCTTTTGATTTTCAGGGTGAAGTCACTTAGCGATATTTTCTTTTTCTCTAGTGTATGAAGCTTGTTCTTGAGTTGCAATTTCTCTACCTTTGTATTGGTCTCATATAATGTGAACAAATTTTTCCAGGCCTCTTTCAGAGTCTTGGCATCGCATATGTGCCCAATCATGCTATCGTGTATCTAAATAGACAATCCATACATTACCTTCCGTGCTCTTTGATACCATTCTTCATATGCTCTTAGCTAGTCTATAGTACGATTCCTCTCTAGTAATTGCAAAGCATTTTCATTCTCTCATTTGATGTAATTCAAGTAGCCTTTTCCCATCAAGAATGCTTCATTCTGAATCTCCAAGCATGAAATTCGTTCTTGTCCAACTGATCACTCATAAGCAGACTCATTCCATCAGCATTTTCCATTTCTATAGCAATTCACAACATTGCAAAAATACTAAAAGCAATACCTCTTCTTGACCAATGTCACATTGTGTTGTCATAGTTTGATATCAGAAAAACACAGTATTTTTATATCAATAGTACATGGGATTGCTTAAAATTCTAGATCTAAAATGTGAGCATTGCCAAACAAAACTCAAGTTACACTTTTGAAAATTGACTTGTTTTCTCTATGAGACCCACCTTGTGAGTTCAAAATAGAGGTGGGGTTGGTTCTAAAACTGAAATGTGAGCAAACTAATGCCTTCAACCTTCACACCAAATTCTGTAGCAATCTAAGATCATTTGTGAAGTGCATTGTTCTCCACTCCTTCTCACATACTCTTCACCATCCGCCTTCTCCACAAGCTCTCTATAGCCACATTGGCTCTGATGACATGTCAAGTGAAAATACATAGGGAAGAGAGCTCTCACACACTCTCACACACAAAGAGAAAAGCACACACAAATTCAAGCAAGGAAGGATGATCTTCTTTTTCTTCTTCTTCTTCTTCTTCTTCTTCTTCTTCTTCTTCTTCTGCTTCTTCTATTACATAGAGAGAATATACAAGAATGACTTCATATAGCAGCACAACTAGTGCAATATATAAAGAATAGTACACAAGAAAAATCCTAATGTTTGTGAATAAGTGAGCTAGCAAGAAACGAATATGTCATTACTCTCAATGGATAAATCTAGTAAAGCTCACTAAAGTATCCTTGACATATATTAGTGTCACCACTATACATGTCAGATAAATGAAAAAGGGCTACCTATCCTCCTTGAATCACATGTTTAGCTTGATATCTCAACAGTAAAAACATAAGGAAAGATGAGAAGAGACCAGGTGACGTTACACTAAGTACACATAAGGAAAGAAAGAACATAGAAACTCTTTAGAAGAATTACATGCCTTGAGGACAAAGAGAATGAAGGAAAGATGGAGCTTCAAAGGGGTCTAGTTATAACCAACAACAAGATCAAATAAAAAGAGGAAATTTCAAGAAACATTTAACAAATATTATTTAGAGAGTGGTGGGTGGAGAAGGTAGACAAGGCATCAATTGAAATGTGCAAAATCATGAAAAAAAAGATCAAATATTTTCTTTTAATTATGATCAACACAAATAGACTTGAGTGTAGGACTAAGAAGGGAAACTACCACTTCATTTTTTATCATATCAAAGATTCTCTTGTTTAATCCTCCTCAAATGGTCAGTGATGGGATTGTGTGGCCTCAAGTTTTGATACAAGTTTGTTGCTAAATACCTTATGAATCGCATAATAAATCACCTCCAATTTTGGATTCACAAGGACAAGAATTATTTCATCAAGGGGAGACTGATCTTAGCAATGATTTTATATATTTATGAGAGTCTAGATCATGCCAAAAGAGCCATGCAAAAAACATTTTATCTTGAAATCTGCCTTTGATAAAGCTTATGAAAGATTGGAGTGGGATTAAATTCTTAATTTTATCAAGGATTTAAGCACTCTAAATTTATCAATATGGTGTTCACATAATGGGGGAATTCTTTGGTGTCAAATTAATAACAATGGAAAGCTCTCCAATTTCATAGACCTTAAGAGATCTACTAGTAGATAGGAATGCTCATTTCCCCCTCTTATGTCTTCACTACAATCAACAACCTTAGTTGCATGGTAAATGAGTTTGTCCATTCAGGCCAAATGGAAGGTCTCTCTCTTCCTCGAGGGGAGAATAAGATGATCCTCATGATGCTCATTGATGACACTAATGTTTTTCTCCACAATGAGATCAAGTCCACCAAGGAATTCTCTCACTACTAAGAAACTTTCTTCAATGCCTCTAGTCCTATGAATATTCACTTTAAAATGATGAATTTCAAAGTTATTGATTAGTCCTCGCTATATTTCATAACGTGCCATCAAGGATTCAAGAAGCTCAACTCATATCAGATCTTCCAATTTTTGGGCATCCATTTTAGGCTTCAAGATTTGAATGAATCAATATGAGATTGGGTATTGAATAGAATTGAAAGACAAATCCAATACAAAATAATCATGCAACTTAACATGGAAGGAAATGTGATGGTGATCAACCCATTTCTCATTTCTTCTATCATCTATTTCCTCCCATCTTGGAGACTAAACGACAAGGAATTTCTTAAGATGTAAAGAACACAAAGAAACTTTCTTTGGAAAAGGGGCCCTAATAGGAGTGGGTTTCCTAAATGTAAGTAAGATGTTTATGCTAACCCAAAGGAAGTAAGGAGATTGGGTATTCTTGATGTTTGTGCTTTAACAAATAAATTGTCAGCAAAATAGATGATAAAGTCTTAGACCAATAATAATGATTTTTTATCCAAGGTCATTCTAAAAAATAAACCAAACCTTTTTGCTTTCAAGTTCTCCCAAGTAGAACAATCATGATACCATTGTGCTCCTTTTTTTCTCCTCCGAGAATGATCCCCAAATCTCAAGTATATGTCTTCTCTATGGAAAGCATGAAACAACTTGTAGAAACCTCATTGTTTGTTATACTTTATGGAATAATGGAGTGTTAAATAGATTTTAATGCCTTAAGGCTTTTAATGTGTTTTGTGTTTTGATTTAGTATGTGAAGATTCATGAGGGTGTGAACGTGCATGGACTTATTCAAATATTTTTATGAAGTTATTTAGAAGAATATTTAAAAGATAATATTTTTATTTATTTTTGTAAAAATAATAGATCTCTTTATAAAGTGACATTTTTGTAAAATGGAAAATCAAAATTTTGTAAATAAAGTAGATTTTTATAAAAAAGCACGCTTTTTGAAGCACCACCCTCATGTATCCTCTATTCAGGACTTAATGAGAAATACCTATAAATACACATGCTTTGATACCACTGTTGACCTTTGGATCCCACAGACGCACATACGTAGAGGATAGTAGAGAAATAAAATCACACAAAAGTACTCAGAGAATAGAAAGAGACAAGAGACTTAACATTAGATTGGGTACAATCTGCCCCCACATACAGATGCTAGTGGTTTAGGTATAGGTGATGTATTAATGCAAAATCACCATCCTATTGCATGTGAAAGTAGGAAACTTAAACCTTTAGAAAAAAATTATAGTACATATGATAAGGAACTTTTAGCTATTGTGCATGCTTTAAAAATTTGGAAACATTATCTCATGGGTTCTGAAGTCATAATCAAAACAGACCAACAAGCTATTAAGCAGTTATTAAATCAACCATTGATTTCTGACAAACACATTAAATGGGCTTCATTCATACAAAATTTTCAGCCTATGATTCAATATCAACCTAGCAAAGCTAATGTTGTAGCTAATGCCCTTAGTCTTTTCCCATCCCCACAAACAAGTATTATTTCAATCAATAATATTTCTGCTATTCATATTCATTCATTTCATGATATGATTCCTACTTATGCATCTGATTTGTATTTTTCACAAACATGGAATGCTTTCAATAATCCTACAACATCTAGTGAGGATCATTACACTTTTCATAATGGATTCTTGTATTTCAAACACAAGTTATCATGTAAGGAATTTTTCTTTTTGTTGAATATGGAAAAGGATATTGCATAGTATGTTTCCCGTTGCATTGTGTCTCAATGTGTGAAATGACATCATGGTAAATCATTTGGATTACTAATGTCACTTCCCATATCCAATGGAGCATGGGAACAAATTTCTATGGATTTTATTACTCGTCTTCCTACAACTTCATCACATAATGATATGATTTGGAAAATTGTTGATAGATTTAGTAAACAAGCATATTTCATTCTTTGTAAAAAGACTCTTTCTGCAGCTCAAGCTTCTAAGTTGTTTATTAAATGTATTTTTTTGCATCATGGTTTTCCAAAAGTTATTTTTTCATCTCAAGATGTTCGTTTTTGTAATCACATTTGGGTTGCATTATTTCAAAATTTAGGTTCTCATATAGACTTTAGCTTTGCATTTCATCCTAAAAGTAATGGGCAAAGTAATGCTACGAATAGTATTATTTTAGATCTATTATGTTCTTATTCTTTAGATAATCCAAGTAATTGGAATGAGAAACTTCCTTTACTATAGTTTGCATATAATAACACAACACATTCAACTGATGGGCGTGCACCCTATGAAATTTTTCATGGTAAAAAGCTTCCCACTCCCATGACTCTCATTCAAACTGATATACCTATGGCTGATTATTTTGCACAAGATCATATTTCTACACTTCATGAAGTTCATGAGCACAATAAAAGGAGTCAAGAACGTTGCATGCGTAATGTTAATAAGAAACGAGTAGCTAAATAGTTTAATGAAAATGACTTTGTATGGTTAGGAATAATTAAAAGACATTTGAAAAATATTTCACAATATCCAAAAGTTAAACTTGCACCACGTTATTATGGACCTTTCCATATTATTCAAAAAATTAATGAGAATTCTTTTAGATTAGACATACCTACTCATTGCAATATCAGTTTACTGAAAAATTTTAGACATACTTCTTTTCATATCAGTTTACTGAAAAATTTTAAAGGAACTTTACCACTCACTCCTATTTTAGATGATCCTCCTTTGCTAGAAGAGGATGCTGAAATTTTAATTCTAGAGAAAATACTCGATTATGATGTTACTACTACACACAAAGGTAACCAATATCATAGATATTTAGTTAAATATTAAACTCACCCACTTGAAGAATCTCAATGGATTCATAAGATATCACTAACTCCACACTATGACCATTTGATGTCTACTTATCATTCACAATCACAAATTCCAGTTTTCAAGTTCCATGCACATAGAACATGCTTATGATTGTTCAGTGATGGGACATGTGGCTGTCCATCAATGTGTATTTTATTCTTATGAACTCGGCTCAGTTGCTCATCAACTAGGAGGCATCTTTGATGGAGAGTGTTAATCTCCAAAATACAAGCTATCCTTGATGTTAGACTACCTCTATATCAAGAATAACTCTAAACTTCGACCAATTTTGGAAAACAAATGCCAAACTATCAAGACTTTAGCTAACTGTGAAGAAAGTCACTTCACAGAAAAGTCTGCTGCACATTACTCACTCATTGACTAATCAAATGTGTAAAGTTTATTATAAAACTTTGTACAAGGTTTTGCCTAAAGTTTTCCACCTCATCCAAGTTAAAACATCTCAAAAGCTTCAGTAGATTATGAGAAATTATCCAAACAATCTACCTATGTCTGAAACTACCTTCTTGTAGAGTCAACTTTGACACCTACAACTTCTAACGCGTGGTTCTCCCAAACTAGAAGCTGTTTAAGCAAATGCTTTTAGCCATAGATGGATTACCTTCCAAACTAGATTTTGACTCTTGATTTGTACAAAAATGTACACTATGCACTGAGAATTGATCAATTCTTTGACCATCGAGATTGCACCTGTTTCAGAAGACACTCATTACTTCTTCACATATAAATGTTCCCACACATAATTCTCTCGTCTTGTTTGCAATTAGGCTCTCAAATCTTAACCATAGATGTATTAACTATAGAATAAGATTCCTACAAAAGGATTTTTGATATAATCAAGCAGAAAAGGAGAAATGGAGAAAAGATCGACATGCAATTCTCTGAAAATTCTTTCTATTCAACTCATCATATATCTGATGGATGATACACACAATACTCATGATCTATTCCTTTTTTATCTCATCTATACTTCATCTCTCACTCTAATATGACCATACACACACACACACACATACACACACACACACACACACACACACACACACACACATATATATATATATATATATATATATATATATATATATATATATATATATATATATATATATATATATATATATATATATATATATATATATATATATATATATATATATATATATATATATATATATATATATACATATGAGTATTGATTCGTCATTACTTCAAGTATTTTGAAGTATTTACAATACTAATGTACATATGTTCATAGAACTTTTCTTGTTGAACCTTCACTTCACTTCATGAGCTTAGACTTCAACCTTTCCTTCATGTCTTCATTTCTAAGCTTCAATCACCAATTGTTGATTTTCTTGCTCCAACAGCTCCCCCTCAATCATCAATTGTGATTACCTGCATCTTCTTTATTCCTGCCATATCTTTAAACCTCTACAACTTTTGTCCATCCAAAATTTTTGTCATCATATCTACAAGTTGATCTTTTGTAGGAGTATGTATGACTTCTATTTCTTTATCAACAACCTTCTCTCTCAAAAAATGATATTGAATCTCAATATGTTTAGTCCTAGCATGAAACACAGGATTAGCTGCCAAATATAAAGAACTCATATTGTCTCCACAAATGATAGGAGTACTCTAAATGATATCAAAACTCTTCATAAGAGTCTTTATCCATATTACTTCATTTATAGCTTCTACCATGCCTTTGTATTTTGCTTCTGTAGATGATAAAGCAACTGTATGTTGCTTCTTAGAGCACCATGAAATTAGCTTATCTCCCAAATTACACAAATATCCATGTGTTGATCTTCTATCATCAGAGTTACCTGCCCAATCTACATCACTATATATCTTGACTCTTGTATCTGAAGTAAACTCATAGTACAAACCTTCTTTAAGTGTGCCCTTGATGTACCTAAGTATTCTTTGTCTTGCAATCCAATGTTCCTTTCTAGGACAATGCATGAATTGAGATAAAAATCCAACTACATATGATAAGTCAGGCCTTGTTAATGTAGCATAAATCAAGCTATCCACCAAACTCTGATAAATCTTCATGTCTTTAAATTCTTCTCCTCCATATCTACTCAATCTATGATTCACCTCCATTAGACTTGGTGTTATCCTGCAATCTTCCATTTTAAATTTGATTAGCAAAATTTTCAAATACCTTTCTTGAGTTACATATACTCCATGTTGAGTATATGAAATCTCCATTCCCAAGAAGAATGACAAATTTCCCAAGTCACTGATTTTGAATTCTTTCTCCATCTGCTTCTTAATCATGTGTATACCTTTGTCATTTATTCCTGTAAGTATTATGTCATCAACATAAATACAAACATAAATAAATCCATCCTCACTTGCTTTGACTAGCAAGCTACTATGTGCCTTAGATGCTTGAAACCCAAGTTCTTTCAAGAACTTTACAAACCTATAATTCCATGCCCTTGGGGCCTGCTTCAAACCATACAAAGTTCTCTTGAGCTTACACACATGATCTGGATACACTTGATCGAACCATCTCATTGTTCCATGTAGACTTCATCTGAAATATAACCATTCAAAAATGTGTTCTTCACATCTAATTGAGATGATTTCCAACCTTTTCAAGCAGCAATTGCTATGAGAGTCCTTATGGTTGTCATCTTTGCAACAAGACTATAAGTTTCATCATAAAATGCATATGCATACACAAATGCATATACATACATAAATGCATATGCATACAAATGCATATGCATACACACATACACAAATGCATATGCATACACACATGCATATGCATACATAAATGCATACACACATACATGCATATGCATACACACATGCATATGCATACACATGCATATGCATACACACATGCATATGCATACACACATGCATATGCATACACAAATGCATATGCATACACAAATGCATATGCATACACAAATGCATATGCATACACAAATGCATATGCATACACAAATGCATATGCATATGCATACACAAATGCATATGCATATGCATACACAAATGCATATGCATATGCATACACAAATGCATATGCATATGCATACACAAATGCATATGCATACACAAATGCATATGCATACACACTAGGTTGCATTATTTGTTATATGATTTTATGTTTTTTTTTTTAATGCATGTGAGTATGTATGCATATGTTTTTTTTATAGCTCAAGGGTTGAGAAGGTATCAACAAGTGAAGATCAATAGCATCCCGACAATGTATATCAGCTAATAAACAGTTCGTCTTCTATTAGTACAATACAGCTTCACATATCCATAGACCTTCACATATCTATAGACCTTCACATATACAACACGAACCTTCTGTTAGCGGAGATATTGGCATCAAGACAATCACATCAAGATAATCGAAAGTGTATCTCTGTCCGTTTCTTTTTCGGTGTTTTTTTAGACAACCACACATCCATATGCATACACACATACACACATGCATATGCATGTGTGTCGAAGGTAGAAAAGTGTGTTTCGAAGCGATGAAGTTTGGTCAAGACAACCGGCACAAGACCAGCCCTTGAGCTTAGTGAGACTCAAATAGACCTTATAGGCATGTGATAAGTGCAAAGAAACACACTATGTACTTTGGAGCATCAAAGAGAATGAGTCGATATGAAACAGATAGGTTCGCGGGTCGACTAGCTCAAAAAACTTACTATCTATGGACGAGACAATGAACTTCAAATGCCCATAGTGACCAGCATGATTACAATTAGAAAAAATCCTTTTATGGGAGTGATACACATAGGGTTGAGTGTATGGAATGCACAAAATTATAAGGAATAAGCAAAATATGCTATAGGAATGAATGCGACATTCACCGGTGTTACTTCCTATTTTTTAGGAATACGTAGAGATTGACCCCGAGACAGAAAAGCTGAGATTTCTCTCAATCTACAAAACCAAATTCTATGAACATTTATAGGCATAAACTAGACACTTATACCTTCCCAATGCATCATCTTGCACTCAATTTGGATCTCTAGAGAGAGAGCAGCAGCCTCTGCAAGGTTACTGTTGGCGAAGAAGATGATGCAGAGAATTGAAGGAGCAAGACAATGATGGTCACAAGTGTATGTATATTGCTTCCATGTAATGTACAAGTGATTTCAAGTCCTTATATAGCCTCTAGGAGTGTTCCAAGACTTTTACAAGTTGAATTTGAATTCAAATGAAGGTGGGAATGGTTGTGGGAGGGAATCAATTCACTTTCCTACAATCTAGGAAAAGTGAAGATCTAGTTTGATCTACTTTTAGATGATTGATTGCTTGATTGAATGCAACTTCAAACACCACAATTCGTGGGATTTGGGCTCTATATTTCTACCTTTACATGTTTAAATCTCAAGGCTTTTACAACGGTAAATGAACCATCAAAAAATCTCTCAAAAAATACAATAAATGAGCATAAGAAAAAGAACTCTCCAACGGATATTCTTTCGACACGATAGCCTTTGATGTAGATCAAATCCACCTCAAGCATAGTGTAAGTTTAATGTTCCAACAGCTCCCCCTCAAGCTAAAGTATGCTTGAGTCTTCATTCTCTGATAGTTTGAATACCTGCCATAGCTTTGAATCTACAAAGCTTTATTCCGTCAAATGCCTTCATCATCATATCTGCTACTTGCTTTTCAGTTGGAACAAAAGAAATGTCAATCTCCTTTGCCATGAGCTTCTCCCTGATGAAGTGGTAATGGACTTCTATGTGCTTGGTTCTCGCATGAAAAATAGGATTTTGCCGCTAGATGCATGGAACTTACATTATCTCCAAATATGTGAGGTTTGGAACTCACAAGTTCCAAATCTATATACAATGCTTTTAACCATATTGCCTCTTGAGTTGCTATGGTAAAGCCTCTGTACTCTGCTTCACTTGAGGATAAAGCAACTGTTGGTTGCTTCTTGAAACTCCATGACACTAGCTTTGAACCTGCAAATGCTAAGTAACCAGATGTACTTTTTCTATCATCCTTAGCTCCTGCCCAATCTGCATCTTAGTAGATTTTGATATCCAAATCTGAAGAGTAAGGATAGAATATACCTTCGTTGATTGTACCTTTGAGATACTTAAGTACTCTCTTAGCTGCATCCATGTGTGGTCTTCTCAGTGAGTGCATGAACTAACTAAGCACTCCTACACTATATGAGATGTTTGCCCTTGTATGAGTAGCATATATCAAGCTACCTACCAAGCTTTGTTACTCTTTAATGTCTTCAATTTTCTCACCTTCATAAACACTAAGTTTATGATTCATCTCCAAAAGTCTACCTGCAGGTTTAGTGTTCTCCATTTTGAACTTGAGAAGAAGATCCTGAATGTATCTTCTTTGAGTCAAATACATTCCTTCATCTGTGTGTATCACCTGCATACCTAGGAAATATGTGAGCTCACCTAGGTCACTCATTTTGAACTCCTCTTGCATGTGTCTCTTGATCCTTTGAATGCCATTTAGATCATCACATGTCACAATAATATCATCTACATATACACATAGATAGATAACCTCATTGTGATCCCTTTTGATGAATAGAGAAGGATCTGAGCTGCTAGCTTTGAACCCTTGGTCTTGAAGATATGTAACCAACCTGTAATTCCAAGCTCTTGGAGCTTGTTTCAATCCATACAATGCTTTCTTAAGTCTGCAAACATAAGATGGATGATTAGGGTTTTCAAAACCTGGTGGTTGTGACATGTATACCTCTTCACTTATCCAACCATTTAAGAATTCATTTTTCACATCAAGTTGGAGGAGTCTCCAATTCCTTGCAGCAACTACACTTATCAATGTCCTGATTGTAGTCATCTTTGCAACTAGTGAGAATGTTTCCTCATAGTCTATACCATGAGTTTGTGAGCATCCTTTGGCAACTAATCTTGCCTTGTACCTGCAAATTGATCCATCTGAATTTCTTTTAACTTTATATACCCATCTGCAACCAATTACCTTTTGATTCGGCGACATTGGAACCAAATCCCGAGTGTCCATCTCCTTCAATGCATCTATCTCTTCGTTCATGGCCTTTTCCCAATTAGGGTTTCCCTTTGCCTCTTCATAGGTTGAGGGCTCCTCTGAAATAGAGCCTTTTGCCAAGTAGATTGAATGCTTCGTAACAAATGTGGAATCATATCCATACCTTTCTGGTTGTTTCTTCTCTCTTGTTGATCTCCTAGGTGCTTGTTTGGAGCATTCTCCAACCTCTTGCATCTTTGCTTTGCCTCTTGACTTCCATAGCTTGTAATCCTTTTCTCTTTCATCTTTGTCATCGTCTGTATCACTTCTTGGATCCTGGATCTGTGTATCATGCTTGCTTCCTAATTGATGAGAGTCAGCATCAAGATCATATGGTAGTGTTACCTTTTGTTTGTCTTCATCATACCAAGACCTGTGTTCTTCAAACACAACATCTCTACTTGTAGTGAATTGTTTGGTTGAAGGATTGAAGAACCTGTAACCCATCTGAGTTGAATCAAATCCAATAAACACTGCCTTTGTTGCCCTTTCATCTAGCTTACCTCTTATTTGTGATGGTACATGAACATAAGCTAAACAACCAAAAACCTTGCAATGTCCAAGACTAGGTTTTCTACCATGCCATGCTTCATAAGGAGTCATACCTTGAAGTGATTTGGATGGTAGTCTATTGACAAGGTACATAGCAGTTGAAATAGCTTCTGCCCATAGATAATGTGGCAACTTCTTCTCTTCAAGCATTCTTCGGGCTGATCCAACAAGTGTCTTGTTTCTCCTCTCTGCAATTCCATTTAGTTGAGGAGAGTACCTAGTAGTCACTTCCCTTTTGATACCTTTGTCCTGCAAGAACTCATAAAACTCTCTGGAGAAGTATTCTCCCCCTCCATCAAATCTGAGCTTCTTTAGTGATCTACCTGTATGATTCTCCACATGTGCAAGATACTTCTTGAAGCAATCAAACACTTCATTCTTACTCTTGATAAATTATAGAATAGTCCATCTACTATGGTCGTCAATAAATGAGACATGATACCTTGATACTGCCAATGAAGGTTCTTGACTTGGTCCCCATACATCTGTATGTACTAAGTCCAATAAGTTGTTGTGGATGTAGCCTTTGTGGTTGAATGGTTGTCTTTGTGCCTTCCCAATCTGACATGCATCACACCTGTTGATCATGTGTTGGTTTGATATGTTCGGCAGTCCTAGAACACTTTGATCCCTGCATATATCCTTCAAGGTTCTTTCATTCACATGAGCAAGTCTCTTATGCCACACTTCAAGCTCACTTAGGGTTTGAGACCCAAAGTTGAATAGAGCTATGTTCCTGGTTTCTCTTACTTCAAAAGTAAAGAGCCTACCATGCTTCTCACCTCGGGCTATCTTCTTGAAGCCTTGACATGGATCTTCCACAAAAGCTCCATGTTGGGTGAACCTAACTTGCAAGCCTTTTTCAACTATTTGGCCTACACTTATTAGGTTTTTAGTGATAGTGGGTACATAGAGAACCTTACTCAGAATGTTTGTCCTGCCATTGGAAGCTTTGACATTACCAATCTTCTCCACATTGTGCTTTGTGTCATCCCCTGTTTGCACTTCATGTCTATGCTTTGGACTTTCCAAATTAGATAGAAGAGCAATATTGCCTGCAACATGATTCGAACATCCTGAATCTGTGTAGAACAAATGATCATCTTCTTTACCTTCTTTGTGGATTATATTGATAAGAAGCAATGAGTCTTCATGTGGTTCATCTTCTGAATAATTGTTGTAGTCTCTTCTATTATAGCTTCTATTGTTATTGTTGAAGATGTGTCCAACTCTGCCTCTATTGCTGCCATATCCACCTCTTCCACTTCCTTTCTGGGTCTTCCCATTGAACCAGCAATTCTGAGTGGTGTGGTTGGTCTTATCACATATGGCACAAGGTTGAACATTCTGACCTTTGGCTTTATCTTGCTTTGGTCCTTTCTTCTTCCCTTTCCACTTGCTTTTGCTTGCAAAGTTGGCTTGAGAAGTCTCTTCTTCATCTTCTTCCTTCTTCTTGCCTTTCTACTTCTTATCCTTCTTATTTGTGTTGGAATTTGGGGCCCCAGGATCGTTCCAATACTAAAACCATTTGAGCATACACAACTTAATTGACAAGATGATAAGTGAGATAGAGAAAGAAAGAGATCTTGAGACAAGGATAGGGAACGTAAGCTGGATGCTTACTTCACTAAAATTAATAGATGTCCAAATTACAACATGGGAGTACTACTCAACCATATAAAGTGGTGCACTCACTAATGGAAGAATAAGAAGATGATGATACAAAATTTAGATTATGTCGAAATAATCTAAGTGTGTGTGAAGAGAACGAAGCAACGAAGCTAACAAAATAGTGTAACGAAATTGTAAATCAACCACAAGGTTAACTCACAAAAGATAGTTACCACCTCCTCATAGAAGACTTCTTGCTGCGATGAGAGTAGCCTCTCCTTCACCAAAACTTCACCTCCTTCAAGAGTGTGAGAACACTCTGTCTTCAAGAAGATCTCCAAGCTCTAGATCTTTGAGTGAGTGATTATACAATGAGCCAAGGGCATTATTATATAGTATTTAAGTATCCATGAAAAGCTAAAAGAAAGCTTAAATAAATCTACGATCAAAATTGATCGCTAACAGAAAAGAAATCCGCTGCCCGTCCGTGTGCGTTTCCTAAAAGCAAACAACTCGAAAAACACGGTCTTCGCGATGCGTTTAACGGGATTCGAACCCGGGAGGATCGTGATGGCTTTTGGAAGCTTTGGACTAGACCAAGTCGACGTCCGTTGACTCCTTGAGGGATATAGAATAGAATCTATATATCGGAGTTGCGTCTGCCGGGAAGATTTATATAGAGATACATTTGTTGAATTTATTTGCTGGAACAATGAGGACATTGACTTCCAACAATCCCTCCTTCAATGTCATATTGGTACAAGATTCAGTAACCTGCAAATCTTCTCATGACTATCTCTAGTCAATGCTTTGGTAAAAATATCTGCAACATTCTCACTAGAAGGAACATAAACTAGCTCAATGTGCTTCTTAGCTATCTGCTCTCGACTATAGTGGTAGTGTATCTCTATATGCTTTGTCCTTGCATGATGCACTGGATTCTTAGCTATAGCTATAGCACTCTGGCTATCTGAAAATATTTGAATGGGTTGATGTACTCTTACGTCAAGATAACTGAAAATCTTTTGCAACCAAACTGACTCTAGAGTAGCTGTAAATGCTGCACGATATTCAGCTTCACATGATGAAGTGGCAATAGTGGGTTGTCTCTTTGAAAACCATGAGATAAGACAATCTCCAAGATAAAAACAAAATCCACTAGTACTTCTTCTTGTGTCTCTATCACCTGCCCAATCAGAATGTGAAAATCCTTTTAGTAAAATGTGTAGATTTCGAAAATACCATAGCATAATTTGAAGTTCCCTTCAAATAACGAAAGATCTGCTTTATTGCTTTCCAATGTAACACTGTCGGATTCTGCATGAACCTTGATACTTGAGAAACTGCAAACTGTATATCAGGACGTGTATTACAAAGATATATCAAGCAACCCACTGCTTGACTATAAAGAGTAGCATCAAATGGCTCTGCATCTGCTACCATTTGTAAAGAAATGTTCTGATCCATAGGTGTTTGCATAGGTTTAGAATCACCCATCTGAAACCTTTCCAAAAGTTTCTCAATGTACTTCTGTTGTGTCATGTAGATACACTCATCTCGAAACAGAAACTGAATCCCAAGATAATAATGTAAAATGCCTAAATCATTTACATCAAATGTTTGCTTCAATTCTTCTTTGAACATCTACAAATCTTCATCTCTGGGACCTGTGACTATAATATCATCCACATAAATGATTTCTATAATCATCGTACCTGTTTCAGCTTTAACATAAAGAGTTGGAGCCGCATCTGAGTTATGGAAACCAATGGATAAAAGATATGTATGTATCTTTTCATACCATGCTCTAGGTGCCTGTTTTAAACCATACAAAGCTTTTATAAGCTTACACACTAAGTGTTCTTTACCTGTCTCTTCAAAACCTTCTGGCTGTTGAATATACACATCCTCGTGTAAATCACCATTTAGAAAAGCAGTCTTGATGTCAAGTTGATATATATGCCAACCAAAATGTGCTACTAGAGCAAGTACTGACCTAATAACAGTCATCCTAGATGTAGGAGCAAATGTCTCATCATAATCAATACCTTTTTGTTGTGCATATCCTTTGACAACCAACCTGGCCTTGTATCTATCAATAGTACCATCTGCTTTCCTTTTGATTTTGAAGATCCATTTTACACCTATAGCCTTCTTTCCTTTTGGTAACTCACATAGCTGCCAAGTTTGATTCTTATGAATAGAATCAATCTCTTCTTGCATAGCTTTTCTCCAAATAGGAATGTTAAGTGCATCTTTAACACACGCAGGTTCATCTTCAACAGTCGTAAGTGCCAAAATATCATGAATCTTGAATTCTTCAGCAAAACTTACATGATCTTTTTGCTGTGTAGTTTGACTTCTTATTCTTACATGATCTTGTTGTTGTTGTCTAGTGTGACTCCTTGATCTTCCAATAAAATTTTTTATACCACTATCTTTCCAAGTCTGATATAACCACGTAGGTGTATCCTTGGATAGTGGTGAAACTCTTTCTGAACTTTCAGCTTCCACAAGTTCTGGAACTTGTCCTATCGAGGTACTAGGACTTTCTGGAACTTTAACTTCTTCCATTTCTGGAATCAAAGTTTCTTGTGGAACTGACTCTGTAGAAGGTTGTGAAATTCCTCTTTCTTCAACTTTTTCTTGAATACTAGGAATTTGAGTTTTAACTCCCTCCTCATATGGCTGAACATGTACATCCAGAATCTTTCTAAAAATTCCATAGTCATTTTCACTAATGAACTCCGGAATTTCTGCTTCTTTATCATAAACTTTATTTTCAGCAATATAAGCATTACGTGAAAGAATAACTTCACCTGTCTCTGGAACATAAAACATGTATCCTTTGCTTTCAAGAGGATATCTAATAAAAACAACTTTCTTTGCCTTTACATCTAGTTTGCCTCGGTGCTTTTTCTCAACATGTACATAAGAAAGTGATCCAAACACTCTGAAGTAACTCACATTAGGTTTTCTACCATAATGAGCTTCATACCGTGTGATTACCTTTAAAGCTTTTGTAGATGACCTATTTAAAATGTGATTAGCTGTATGTACTGCATCAAACCAGAATTTCGCTGAAAGCCTCTTGGATGCCATCATGCTGCGCATCATTTCAACAAGTACTCTATTCTTTCTTTCTGCAACACCATTTTGCTGAGGAGTATAAGCAATAGTAAGGTGTCGAGTAATACCTTTCTCATCGAAAAAATGTCTGAAACTCATTTGACAAGTATTCTCCACCTCTATCACTTTTGAGAATCTGGACAGTTTGCTGACTTTCATTTTCAACCATAGCTACAAACTTCTTGAACATAGGAAAGACTTCGACTTAAGACCATAGATCCATGAGTATCTTGTAAAATCATCCACAAATAGGACAAAATACCTGAAACCCTGAATAGAGTCTGCTCTCATAGGTCCATTCACACCTAAATGAATAATCTGCAATTTCTTGGTAGCTGTAATATGACAATGTTTCTTGAAAGGTAGTTTATGCATCTTACCTTCAAGACAACCTTCACATATATCTGAATCATCAGGTAGCTTGAATGAGGGTAAACTCTCAACCATACCTCTGTCTTTGATATTCTTGAGAGCTCCAAAACTGATATGTCCAAATCTTTCATGCCATAGCTTCATATCTTCCACCGGTGACGAAGATTTGACTGCATATGCCTGACTGATTTTTGACAAAACAAAGACCCCTCCTTTATGCTCACCTTGTAAAAGAAACTTGTCTTCTTTATGTGATAAGATCTTACAAAGATCTTTCTCAAATACAACTTTAAAACCATCACTTAAAAATGCAGATATAGATAGGAGATTCTTCTTCATTTCAGGTACATAAAGGACATCTGAAATTTGAAAAACACCACCTTCTCTTGACTTTAGGATTATTGTACCTATTCCCACAACATCCAAATCATTGCCATCTGCAATAGTAACTCTTCTACCTAAAGAATAGGAAAGAGAAGAAAATACATCTCTACAACCTGTCATATGCTTTGTAGCACCTGAGTCGAATATCCAAGGACTTGCTGAAAGAACTTGTAAAGCTGCTTGATCAAAAGCTACTTCCTCAATAGTGATACAGGCATAAGAATCACCTTGAGATTTCCCTTTTTTATCATCTTTTTTATCATAAGAATCAAAAGCTACTTCCTAAATAGTGATACAGTCAAATAGTGAGAGGGACCTACTTTCCTTCTTGGATTGTTTTTCCTTCTTCTTATCCTTCCTCTTCTTACCCTTTGATGAAGATGAAAGCGCTTCTTCATCCTCTTCCATTCCCTTCAACTGATCTTCATCTTGAAGTAACAAGAACTCTAACCCTTCAAATGTAACCTCTCTATCTCTTGTGGTAAGGGTAAGAGTGGTTATGAAAGATCGATATGAAATAGGAAGTGAATTAATCAGCGTATTTACCATTTTTTCATCTGATATCTCAACTCCTACATTTAGAAGTTGATCTCTCAAGTCAACGAGTCTCGTAATGTGGGTTTGAATTGACTCACCAGCTTTCATCCTTGTATTTGCTAGTTGTCTCCTCAAGTGAGCTTTCCTAGCAGGATTTCTACTCTGAAAAAAATTCTCAAGCTTCAACCAAGCTTGATTAGAACTTCTGCAAGATCTGATCTTGGGTAGAATATGCTTTTTGACGCTCATTGCTATGAATGAAAGTGCTAAAGCATCTCTAGCATCCCATCTTGCTTGATCTTCAGTAGGAGGAACTCTAGGTAAAGACCTAGTAGTGACTCTGGATGTCGAAGTGGTTACCTCTTCTTCAGTTGGTTCTGTAATTGTAATTCCAGTACCTGTTGAAGCTGCTGTAGACCCTTCTTCGCCTTCTCGTCTTGGTCTTGTTAAAGATCCATTGACGATACTCCATAAATCCTTTGTCACTAACAAGTTCATCATCATGAAACTCCCCATGGGATACTTATAAGATCCATCCAACTTGTCTCAATCTCAATTCTAATCTCACTCATCTTATCTTAAGTGTGTATGTCAATTATGTAGCTCTGATACCAAGTGTTGGAATTTGGGGCCCCAAGATCGTTCCAATACTAAAACCTTTTGAGCATACACAACTTAATTGACAAGATGATAAGTGAGATAGAGAAAGAAAGAGATCTTGAGACAAGGATAGGGAACGTAAGCTGGATGCTTACTTCACTAAAGTTAATAGATGTCCAAATTACAACATGGGAGTACTACTCAACCATATAAAGTGGTGCACTCAGTAATGGAAGAATAAGAAGATGATGATACAAAATTTAGATTATGTCAAAATAATCTAAGTGTGTGTGAAGAGAACAAACCAACGAAGCTAACAGAATAGTGTAACAAAATTGTAAATCAACCACAAGGTTAACTCACAAAAGATAGTTACCACCACCTCGTAGAAGACTTCTTGCTGCGATGAGAGTAGCCTCTGCTTCACCAAAACTTCACCTCCTTCAAGAGTGTGAGAACACTCTGTCTTCAAGAAGATCTCCAAGCTCTAGATCTTTGAGTGAGTGATTATACAATGAGCTAAGGGCCTTATTATATAGTATTTGAGTATCCATGAAAAGCTAAAAGAAATCTTAAAATAAATCTACGATCAAAATTGATCGCTAACGGAAAAGAAATCCGCTACCCGTCCGTGTGTGTTTCCTAAAAGCAAACAACTCGAAAAACACTGTCTTCGCGATACGTTTAACAGGATTCAAACCCAGGAGGATCGTGATGGCTTTTGGAAGCTTTGGACCAGACCAAGTCGACGCCCGTTGACTCCTTGAGGGATATAGAATAGAATCTATATATCGGAGTTGCATCTGCCTGGAAGATTTATATAGAGATACAATTGTTGAATTTATTTGCTGGACCAATGAGGATATTGACTTCCAACAATCTGCATATAGAGCACTAGTTGAATTACCATGATAAGAGTTACCTTCCTTTATGCTATTGTTGGCTTCTTGATTGAAGAGTTGTCCAAGAAAGATGTTGAAGTCTGGAGTCTACACATCCATGATGAGATCATAAGCCGTCGTGAGGGATTGCCATTGCTTATCACTTCGAATGCCATTGAGAATTTGCCTCATGATGACCTCTTCTTCAATCAGCTCTCCAATGGATGCTAACTGATCCGCAACCTCTTTGACCTTGGTAACAAACTCTGTGATGGTTTGTTTAGGCGTCTTCTTCATTTGGTTAAACTCGTTCCAAAGACGATTCTTTCTTGCTTTGGTACTAGCAGAAAAGAAAGTCTCGAGAGCATCCCAAGTCTCTTGAGATGTCTTGCATCCTCTAATATGTGGTAATAGAAAGTCAGAGATAGAGTTCAGTATGTACGACCTTGCTTGAGCATCCCTTGCGCACCAAAGTGTGAGCTTATCTGTCTCCTCTTGTGTAGGTTCTCCTGTGGATCTTGGAATAGGCATAACTTCATCACCTGCTACAACTCCATAAAGATTTCTACCTTGCAAATAGCGATGAAGTTTGGTCAAGCCAACCGGCACAAGACCAACCCTTGAGCTTATGGAGACTCAAATAGACCTTATAGGCATGTGATAAGTGCAAAGAAACACACTATGTACTCTGGAGTATCAAAGAGAATGAGTCGATATGAAACAGATAGGTTCGCGGGTCGACTAGCTAAAAAAACTTACTATCTATGGAAGAGCCAATGAACTTCAAATGCCCATAGTGACCAGCTGATTACAATTAGAAAAAATCCTTTTATGGGCGTGATACACATAGGGTTGAGTGTATGGAATGCATAAAAGTATAAGGAATAAGCAAAATATGCTATAGGAATGAATGCGACATTCACTGGTGGTACTTCCTATTTTTCAGGAATACGTAGAGATTGACCCCGAGACAGAAAATCTGAGATTTCTCCCAATCTATTGAGCCAAATGCTATGAACATTAATATGCATAAACAAGGCACTTATACCTTTCCAATGAGTCCTCTTGCACTCAATTTGGAGCTTTGGAGAGAGAGCAGCAGCCTCTGCAAGATTACTATTGGCGAAGTAGATGATGCAGAGAATTGAAGGAGAAAGACAATGATGGTCACAAGTGTATGTATATTTCTTCCATGTAATGTACAAGTGATTTCAAGTCCTTATATAGCCTCTAGGAGTGTTCCATGACTTTTACAAGTTGAATTTGAATTCAAATGAAGGTGGGAATGGTTGTTGGAGGGAATCAATTCACTTTCCTACAATCTAGGAAAAGTGAAGATCTAGTTTGATCTACTTTTAGGTGATTGATTGCTTGATTGAATGCAACTTCAACCACCACAAATTCATGGGATTTGGGCTCTATATTTCTACCTTTACATGTGTAAATCTCAAGGCTTTTACAACGGTAAATGAACCATAAAAAAATCTCTCAAAAAATACAATAAATGAGCATAAGAAAAAGAACTCTCCAACGGATATTCTTTCGACGCGATAGCCTTTGATGTAGATCAAATCCACCTCAAGCATAGTGTAAGCTTGATGTTCCAACAATATGCATACACACATACATGTATACACACATGTATATGCATACACACTGTTGCTCTAGCACAATGGTGAGAACCACATTAAGAAGCTCCACCTCCTTAATGTCAATCCGCGGAAGAGATAGGAGTGATATGAGGATCATGAATATGAGATGAAGTGAGAGTGATGGTGAGAAGCATAGAGATGCACACACACAACGAAGAGACAAGCAAGACACAATGGAAGGTAGGAAATCAACTCTATTACTCAAGAACACTCTTACAAACTCAAAAATAGCTCTAAGATCTTCTCTACTCAAACAAGCTAACCTCAAAAATGAGCTCTCTAGCTCTTTTTATAGATTCTAGACTAGTTTTGACCAGTTTCACATCTAGTGACCAGCATAGTTAAAAAATTAGATGCTATTTGAAAGGGTGAACGGTATCTAAAAATAACCAAAATTGGTACGCTCATTCTACCTAAGCTCCTCAAGCTCAAGGAGTCCTCGGCTTGCACAAAATGCAGCTATAAATTACAAAAAGGGTTTTTCTATGTTACATATGGTACAAAAGTGATAAAAATCATTGTTGGAGGTTTTGAAAAGTATTTATAAAACATAATCCTTTGAAAAATGATTCGACTGACTCCCTGCTATCCAAATTCTCTCTGTTTTGTTCTTGTAGGCGTTGATTTTCTTCTTTAGCTACTGCCAAGTGTCGTTTGAGTAATCCCATGTTTCTCATAAGCGTTGCATTCCGAATAGTCTGCGCCCTTAACAAGTTGTCTATGTTAGTGATGGACTCTTTGGTCTTTTCTTCACTCTCTAGTTCAAGTTTATGGTATGCCTCTTGTAGCTCTTGGTAGCGGGTATTTAGTGAGGCATTCTCAATAGACAGTGAATTTAGCTGCGACTGTAAATCATTTGTTGTCTGTTGCAGCGTCCGGTAATTATTGCCAAGAGATGCAAATTCATCTCTTACTTGAGTCATCCAGGTGAACAATTGATGAAATGCGGTGTCTATAGTGGGTGATAATATTAATGGTGTGCTAAATGAAGATGCATTGGGTGTGGGTGTTGATGCAGGGGGTAAGGGAAATGGGGAGGGAAATGTGGATGCAGTGGTGATTGTGGAAAACATTGGGGTGCCTAAATATGGTGGTATCATGAAGGAAGTGAGCGGTGGTGCAGTGGGCGGTGATATATCCATATCACTGGATGTGGTATCAAGTGCGGTGACCGTGAATAGTGGGGTGACGGTGGGTGTGTGCGTGGGTGTAAATACAAGATTTACAAAAGTGGTAGAATAATTTACAGAGGGGTTCTCTTGGACTGCTTGGTGGAGAGGAGAAAGAGGAAATGTTGTGGGTCGGGGAGGTGAGACGGGGGAAAAGATCAATGGAGGTGGGAATGGGAAAAGGTGGCTTGGAGGTGTGGGGAAGGAAGGGAAGGATGGAGGGAGAATTGGACTAGATAGAAAGGTGGATGTCCGAGGAGGAAAACCCGGTTGGGTGGGTGTGGAAAGGGTTAGAGGAATGGATGCAACAAAGGCTTCTGCTACCTCGCTATCCAAAGATGTTGATGTTCTGGAAGAAGTAGGGTGTACGGGTGAGACTGAATGGATGGGAGGTGAAGGAGGCACTGTTGTGGTGGTGGGTACTTCAGTAACAATGGTGATATGTACAGTATTGGTGCGAGGAGGGGAGTCAATCATGATTGTTTCTGTTTCCAAAGATTCCTCAGGGAGAGACGCGCTTCCCTGGCCTGTTCTGAAGATTGGCCATCTGTGGGTACACAAATATACTGATCTGGCTTTGATAATAGTCGTACTCGTCGAGGGTCAAATTGCGGTAGTGGTTTTCTCTGCAAATATCTTAATGCTTCATTAGATCCCACTGATTTAACAAGTTCCCTGAAGCCTTTGATGTACACTTCTTTGAAACCACCTGAGACAAGTTCCTGTTCTATAAGTGTTTGGCTCTCTTCCTCAGTTAACTTCTTACGCATCCAAACTTTTTCCATGGTGTGATATAACTTCTTGATTGCCAAGGTGTATGCGGCTGCCTCAAATGTTTCGTCTTCATGCATGCTGGTGTCACCTTGGGTGTCGGTTTGCTGTCCTTGTTCGTCTATCTGCACATTTTCTTGGGATTCATGAGTGCCCTGGCTGGCTTCATCATTGCCCTCATCCTCATCTGTTTCGGTTCTTTCGTCTTCTGAGCTGGATACTACTTGTCCTTGTGGTTGATCGGGTGGAGTGGTGGGGTAGCTTGGTCGTTCATATTCCTGAGAGAAAATTTGGCCTTCAAAAAACTGAAATTCATTTGAGAAAGCATCCGGCATTTCAAAATCAAATGTTGTATCTATGGGTTCCACTTCCAGGTTAGGTATTGGAAAAGAGAACGCTTCCGCACCAATAGTGGTGGGAATTTCTACTACAGTGGTGGTAGGTTCCTGGACTGATGTTGCCTATGAGGCAACTGCACTGGTTGTGCCTTCCATAATGATAGGTCGTGATAATCATATGCGAATAGGTTGTACAATTACAAGGGCTTCCGTCGGAGACTGTTCTGGAGAGGGTTGCAGTGATGGTGATTCTGGAACTTGTAGGCATGGAATGGTTCATCTCATGCGCTTTCCTGCTCGTCCTTCGCTGGATTTCCTAGCTTTCTTTGTTGTCCCTTTTAATGCATTCAACTCCTCGCTTGTCATTGCACGCTCGATTGGCAAGTCGTATGCCAAACACATATATACAATTCTCATAAGAGCGCAGCATCCATGGATTACTTTTTTTCTTTCCCATCTATGTTGTGCTAAGTACAACTGATCAATCACCCAGCTTGCAAGATCAACAGTCTGCGCTCCAATACAAGACAAATATAGTCCAAACCAGATGTGTTTCTGGGGCATGGTGAATCAATCCTGAGCGGGGAATGCAAAATGTTGCATACATATCCTTAAGGGTTTAGAGAGCTCAGGTGTGATTGCTGAAATATCTTCCCACTTGATGACATCTCCACGTTTCATTGGCTCTGGAACCAGCCGCTCTCGCTCTGTCGGAGTGTGCGTTCCATGTATCTTAATAGCAGCTCTAATCAAATCTTTTGTCAAATAAAACCTCTTGAATGGGGGGCATTCACCAAGGACGGCAAAATGAATGTGCCTAGTAGATCCTTGTTCTCACAAGCTGTCAAAGTGGTTACTAGATAGTAGCATCTATAGAAATCTGGTTTGAGTAGAGGATCACTAAAGTATTTAGTGAAGCCTGCTCTCGCCCAAAAATTCTTTAAGTCTTCCGTGTTCTGTAATGCTTCAAACTCTCTTGAGAAAAATTGGTACTTCCCCCACGTACCGGTATCAAAAGTCAAGTTGGCCTCAAAAAGGAAATCTGCATCCGCCAATGGGCCTGCTAAACCTTGGAACCAATGAGAGTTGTGACGATTTTTTTCAGTATATCCCCTAGGAGATTCGTCAATTGGCATAGGTCTTGGAAATCCCTAAAATTCTGGCGGTTGAGCCGTAGGATGTGGTTCAGCTAGTAGTTCACCAATATTTACCATGGGTACACTAGGGCCAGCTTTAGATGGTCCTTCTGCCTGCATGATGAGTGATGCGAGTGCGTAGAAGATTTGCTACAAAAGATTAACACATTAGTATGGAAATTAATCATGATCCCATTAAAGTGAGACCGCAATCCCTTTCCATAACCGATGTGTAACCCGTGTAGCCGAGTGTTGTGATGTGGTTTATGGAATGATTGTTGCAAAACTAATGCAGGTCTCTAGACACCTACATGCTTCAGGTGATGCATACATTTCTTGATGAGATGTTATTACAAGTGATGTTGGGTTATAGTGTGTGAATTTGTACAAGGTTCAATCGTGAATGAGTTATTACTAGGGTAGTGTTTAGTCGGGATGGGAGTAATGTTAGCGAAGGGGGTCGGAGAAGGCGTCTACATATGTTTCGGTATCCATTTCCTAAGAGTTTCTAAGCGGGTGGAATGTTTCTACTGAGGGAAAAAGGTGATATCGGATGTGGTGGTATTGAAGGGTGAAGAGATTTCTGAGGGTTATATATTACATGGCTTGAGTGTTGAGCTATAATACATTGTTTGGGTACCCAAATCTGAATGGGTGTGGGTCGATTTGTTAGGTACTTCTTGGCGATCCAAACCTGTCAAATGTTCGTACTCGTAGAAGAAGGTGGAGAAGGTTTTGGATATTGCTTCTGATTCTGCCGTAACTTCTTCCTATCATTGTCCGCGTTGTTGAGATCTTTCGGTGGTTTCTATCCTTTTGGCACCCATATTTGTCTCGTGCCACTTGTTCTTTGATGTTGTTACTGCTGCTTTCTTTGTGTCGTCTGATATTGTCGTCGGTCTGGATTCCTCCGTTGTGGATGACTCCTTTGTGGTTGAGGTTGAGAGGTCGGATGGACACTCTGCTTTGGAAAAGAAGGGAGGTCCAACACTTGTGAAATGTTCCCATTAGGAAGTGCTCCGTTTTGTACTATTAATCTAGGCCACTCCGTAGTAAGTGTGGAAGGATGGGCACTACAGGGTTTTTTGCCCATGCGGCTGCTTATGCAGTCTACCTGACCACTGATTGTCCCCATTTGATCGCTGCTAGAAGACCGTGGGAAAATCTCCTGACAATCTTCTATCTGGCAATGATCCATCGCCAAGCTCTCATGGGTTAACTTTGGAAGGAGCCTGCTTAGCCAAGGGATTTGGCCAAATATCTTTCGGTCCTCCGTCGCAAGCGTTTCATAGGGTTTAGGGTTACATACCTTAGGTGGAGTGTTGTTAGGGAAGTCAAGCGGTATCACTCGTTGCTGATCTAAGGTTCTAATCTGCAAGGAGCCTTGTCTAAGATTTAGGTCCATTGAGTGATCGTACAGCCAATCTTGGCCAAGAATTAGGGATTCTATCAGGTCGTCATCATGGCACACTAGTAGCTTCCCTGTCGTGGTCACTTCGTTTATGAGGATAAGAAGGTCCACCTCACCCATGCAAGGGGTTTCCATGCCTCCTAGCCCTATGAGGTATGCCTCAACTAGCCGCATTTCTATTCCTGAGTCCTTATAGTGGGACCATCTAATCGCACTAGTCGCAACACCTGAATCAATTAAAGCCCTGAGCTCTTGGCAAGGGTTGCCGTGCTCTAGCCTAACTGTAATGAATGGTCTCCGATCCACTATGCTAGGATGAGTAGTTGACTTTCCTTAACACATGGCCATGGGGTATCTGGGTGTTGTTTCCAGATGGTTATAATGTTCTCTCCCTAGTACTTGTCTTCTTAACTTCATGCGCTTCATGCGTTCTATAGCTTCTGCCTGAGCTTCAGCTCGTATTCTATTTGCTTCCTCCTTACGCTTCTTTGCCAACGTGAGTCATCTAAGCATATCCTCAGTAAGAGGTTCCTGATACAACTTGACTCTACAACCACTAATGTAATTAGGCATTATGTCTCCTTCTAAGGTGGCTAATTGTAGTGCTCCACTTGTCGAGAGTCTGTTAATGATCATAGGTCCATAACCTCGCTTTTCTAACTTTCGTGCGTGTTCTTTCAGCGTATATACTAGGACTAAATCTCTTTCTTTTAAGCCTTTATCTTTCACATGTGCATCGAAATATGCTTTCTGTCGCTTCTTTGCTGCGTATATTCCTGCTGCTGCTTTCAGCCTGGTTTCTCCTAATTATTCCAAGTCCATTATCCTGGATGATAATTCATGCTTGGTCCACTGATGTTCTTGTGCAACCTTAAGGGTCGGTATCAAGAAGTGCAAAGGAAGCACAACATTCTGACCAAAAACCATCTGAAAGGGAGTTGAATTGAGTACCGTCTTGTAGGCCACTCGATATGCCCAAACAGCGTGGTGTAAGTGTTTGTCCCAATCTGAACGTTTGTTGTTCACGAGTTTCGTTAGTACGTTACAAAGGATCTTGTTAGTACTTTCAGCCTGACCATTGGCCTGAGGATGATATGGTGCGGATTTCTTATGAATCACCATAAAATCCTATAACAAATATTCAATGACTTGATTTAGAAAGTGAGTTCCTCGATCGCTCACTAACTCTATAGGCAATCCATATCTTGTAAAGACATTTTCAAATAAGAATTTTGCAGTCGTGTGTGCATCATTCTTTTTTGTGGCCTTGGCCTCTACCCATTTGGTAAGATAACCTGTCGCAACAATAATGTATTCAGCATGTGTACCTTTTACAGGGGGGTTAATGGGTCCTACAAAGTCTATACCCCACTTAGAAAATGCACATCCTCCCATCATGGGTTTCAATGGCATTTCATCTCTGCGAGTTGGAAATTGAGTTCTTTGGCACACATCACATCTCTTTACATAGGTATGTGCATCCATGTGAAGAGTGGGCCACCATAATCCTGCAAAGAGGATGGCTTTGATGATCCTATCGGAGCCAAAATGACCTCCTGCAACTCCTTGGTGTGCAATCTCTAGTACGCTCAAATAATTACTTTCATGAACACATTGTCTTAAGTATCCATCTCGTCCTCCTTTGTATAGATTGTCGCCAATAAGTGAATAGTCTTGAGCTTCCTGCTCTAGACTTCGTTGTCGTGCTAAGTTCATTCCTTGAGGGAATGTTTTCGTCCTCAAGTATGTCACTAAAGGTTCACTCCAGTCTGGTGTGAGAGACATGTGATATAATGTAGCATGTTCTACAGGTGGTCTTTCACAACAAACAGGGCATTCTTTACACAACTTGTAGACATCTGCTTCCATAGAAGGCCAATAGACTCCTAGTCTATGCAGAGTCTGCAAAGTATGATGTTTCGAATGATGTTGCTTTAATGCACCTACATGTGCTAATTGCAACCAATTTGCATGTTCTGATTCATCTACACAACAAGCAAGAATCTTTTGATTATCCTATTTATATATACTTCCTGTTATGATTTGGTATCTTTGAGACTTGGTAATATCTCCTTCCTTGATCCTTATCCTAGGATTCTTAGGTCCATATGTGAGAATAGGGACTATAGGCTTAGCCCATTCTGGTACTATCTCAAGGTTAAACAGTTATGCATATGGCGATTCATTCGCTACTCCTTGAGGAGCTTCCCCTCTGGTTAATCTTCAAAGATGGTCAGCTCTTAAGATGTGTCTTTCCTTTCCTGACTACTACTTCAAAGTCATACTCCATGAGTAATAGAAACCAATGTATCAATCTTCCCGTGTTACAAGGCTTATTGACTAAGTACAATAATGCTTGATGATCTGTGAAGAATTTGAACTTGTTCGCCAACAAATAATGTCTGAATTTCTTTACGGCGTAGATCATTCCTAATCCTTCTCGTTTCGTAGTAGTGTAATTTCTTTTTGCTGCGTTCAATTGTCTGCTCCCGTAAGCTATGCGGAGATCTATATTACCTTCATTCGTGGGTTGTGCTAACACACATCCTATGGCATAGTTGGATGCATCCACATGTACATGGAAAGGCTTGCTCCAATCCGGGGTTGTCAATATAGTAGCACAAACGTCGTTTAAGTTCATTGAATGAATTCTCACATTCATATGTCCATTCAAACTTGGTCAAAAGAGAGTAGAGAGGCTTGGCTATGATTGCATACATGTGTATGAATCCTCTGTAATAACCACAATGGCTCATAAATGCATGTACCTCTTTTACATTATTTGGCCTAGGTAGATCTGCAATCTGTAAGAAAAAGGAAAATGAATGAATAATGATTGAGTGGTGGGCTAATGGTGTAACTCTAATGCCATGTAGAGGTTACCACAACACACATATAAGATCAAGGTTAGATAGAAAGAGAGATATCACTAATCATGGGAATAACACAAGAGATTTGGTTATAATGGAAAGTGGACTCAAGATGAATAGAAGATGAACTCAACTCAATTCAACTAAAACTCATAACTCTAATACAATGGAACTCAAACACTAAACAATACATAGATGGTTCTATCCACCCATGCACTCCCTATATGGAGCTTAGATGGTGATCTAGATAGAAGCTAGGTGAAGGGCTATAGGCCAACACAATGGGTACTAAGATGGATACCCGAATGGTTCCAAACACACAAACTGATAATCCTACATGGGAAGGGGACCATCCTTATAAGGTCCTCCAAGCCTAAGTCGGCCTACCCATGTTCTAGGGCCGTGGTAGCTTGATCCATGCCCAAAATAATCTCCACCATTGATCTATGGGGTAAATCCAATGGTAGAAAGGTTGGATCAACAACCATTTGTTTATAGCCCTTGATCTTGCTTAATCCACACTTAGGATCAAGTCTAGATCCAATGTCCCACATCAATTAGAACCTTCCCCAAGTTAAGAAAGCTACTTTTGTTTCTAGCCCTTGATTTAGGTTGATCCTCACATTGGATTAATCCCAAATCCAATGGCTTAGAAGTAAGCTTCCTAACTATCCATCTACAGTCTACACTAGACCTCATCTGACCTCAAAGTCAGGAACCTACCAATGTCCAACACTCTCACATGGCTTCTCCTCATAATGGGGGCCTTACAAATAGAGTGTTATGGAACAATGGTGGTGCTACATAAGGGTGAGGCATTGAGCATATCTAACACCCCCCCTCAATGTCCACCCAAAGGTGAACTACCTTCTTGGCATTATGCCAAGTCTTCCATGAGGGTGGAGCATTGACCATGTCTAACACCCCCCCTCAATGTCCACTTGAAGGTGAACTATCTCCTTGGCCCAATGCCAAGTCTTTGAAGATGTATCTGAAGTAGATCCTTTGTAAGAACTTTGGTGAGGATACCCGTCGCATTCTTCTTGATAGCATAGCATGCTATGTCCACCATCCTTCTCAAGTGTACCTGCTTGCCAAATCTTGAATGTCCTTCATGAGGTCTATTCCCAAGCCTTCTCAAAAGTCTGACTAGAAACTTGATATCTTTTCTGGTACTCCATAAGTAGATAAGACTACCAAAGACCTTCATGTAGCTCCCAATGTCTATCTGCATGTACAATGATCTTAGGGCTTGTTTCATCAAATACAATGCCTTCTTCAATTTGTATAATGTGCTCTTTGAATGTGGAGCCTCAAACCTTGGTGGATGAGACATATGTACCTCCTCCTTGAGGTCAACATTCAAACGTTCTGATTTGACATGTAACATGAAAACTTCCCACTTCAGCGGAGCTGCGGAGCTGCTACCATTAGTATGCTGCAAATAGTGATCATTAGAGCAAAACAATAACAAAATCCCTTCATGAGTGAAAGTCCTTATGCTATCAATGTGTCTTGATAGCATTCCAAGATCCCTTGTATCATGTGCTTCACCTGCCAGATCCACTTGGTGCTAATGACCTCCCATGCTTCATTCTTCATTAAGTTGTGAAAATTGGCTTGCATAACCTCCTTCCATGCCGAATCTACAAGTGCTTCATCTTCAATTATTGGATTCGTTACTTTCTTCATAATCACAACCATCATGGCTATATTGACTATGTGAGTAGAAGCCCACTTGTGGTCCTCTATTCTCTGTGATCTCCTTGGTCCTTCTGCCTTCTCTTTGATTGTTGTTGGCATAGGATTACTCTGACCATAGAGCTTTTTCACCCATTGCAGTGACAACCAATTTGTTTGGGTGATTTTAGGTTGGTAGACTCTCTTCTCACCATCTGATGATGATGCTTCCTCCTGTTCATAGGTAGGGATGACTCTTGGGCTAGGTACATAGTGAACTACTCCTTCGCTTGATGATAAAATGGAAGCTCTTTTCTTGTCCTCCACTGCATGTGGCTACTCCATAGACACCACATCACGACTCCCTTGTATCTTCTTTGCCTCATGGTCATATAATATGAAAGCCCTTTGCTTTTCATTATGACCTAGGAAGATGCATCTCTTGCTTTTTGGTTCCAACTTGTTCTTTCTTTGACCTAGGACAAGAGCATAACATACACTCTCAAAAATTCTAAAGTGTGAGACTGATGGATTCTTACCAATGTAAACTTCATGATGACTCTTTGTGATTTGATAAGGAAAGCCCATGCCTTCTCTCATACACATTGTTATCTCAACAATGGTGTGACTCTTGTATTCCATAATGCCATCATGTTGTGATGTGTGAGGTGTCACTGATTGACACTTTATCCCGTTGCACTTGCAAAAGCCTTCCAACTCCTCTGAGTTGAGCTCACCACCACCTCCTATTCCAAGCTTCTTCACACTTTTCCGTGCTTCATTTTCAACAAGTTCTAGTGGTCATTTAATCTTACCAAAAGCTTGAGCCTTATCACGAAGAAAGTACATTCACATCTTCCTGCTATAGTCATCAACGATCACAATGTAGGAAGATCCTCCCAAGGCCTGTATAGACATCTTACCACACAAGTTAGCATATACCAACACTACAGGAGCCTTTGACCTACTCTTGCTTTCTTGTGGGAATGTCTCTCTGTGCAGCTTTCATACAAGCTCTATAAGGTTCCTTCATTCCATTCACTGTAGGTAAGTGATGAAGAACAATACCTTGCTTTTGCATCTCCTTCCATATTGTTTGTGTCACCATGATAGGTTCTTGCTGAGGCTGCATAGAACTAGATTGACCTATATCATTGGTCATTTGATGAGATGCACCATTGTCTAGTACCCATGAATCCACAATTGATTCTTCTTGTGTTGAGGAGCATACCACCTTTGCTTTGGCTCCATGTATTGTCTCCTTCTTCACTTCATCTATCCTCTTGACATGACAATGTGCAATTGTATGTCCCTTTCTTTTGCAATGGAAGCATTGTCCTTGAAACATCTTCTTACTACTCCTCCTCCTCTTCTTTTCACTTTCACCTTTGGTTGAGGAACCACCTTTTTCTGATGCATTGTTGGAGAATGTAGCATCTCCATTCTTGCTTCTTCGTTGGGTTTTGAGCTCCAAATCCTCTTCCCTTGGTAGTGAATAGAACTCTTCAAATATCGAAGTTTGAGGTCTCACCTGAGTGTTGAGAGTAGTTACCCTTCCATCATAGTTTGGTGGAGAATCTTGAAGATGCCTTTGAGCTAGGTCCATGCCAGTCTTCTCTATCCCTTCACAAGCCATTCCATCACATGGCTTCTTGATCTGAGTAATGGATGCGTTCCCCTTCTCTCCTTCTGCAAACGTCTTTGCTTCCAATTGATTTTCTAAGTTTTGAATGCATGTTTGGTTTCTTACCTCATAGTGACTTCTCAACATACTCCATGCATCACTTGCCTTGGATGTATGTTGAATAAGAGGTAGAATAGAATCCACACAATTGTTCACTATATAATATAGTGCATTTGCATTCCTTATCTTCCAAGCTTGTAGAAGCTTTGCATTTGGGAGAATCACCTTACTTGGATCCAATGGGTCAAAGGTAGGTTGTGGCTCTTGCTCACTTCTGATCACCATCTCCAAAAGATCATAAGAATCAAGGATAACTGTAATCTTGAACTTCCAAAGAAAATAATTTGTACCATCTAACTTGCCTTCACTAAAGGTCGCTGGATGAACCCATAGTGTTTGTATTTCCAAATCCATTGCACCAACTCCACTTCCACTTTCACTTCTAGATGATAACACCTCCATAGTGTTGAAGCCTTTGTGTCCCATGAACTTGAAGCCTTGAAGCCTTTGCCTCAAGAATTCTAGTATTGAAGCCTTTGCCTCCCACAAGCTATGGCGTTGAAGCCTTTGCCTCCCAAGAACTCCGATGTTGAAGCCTTTACCTATCACAAACTTTGGAGTTGAAGCATTTACCTCTCACAAGCATGATTGTTGAAGCATTCCTTCCACAAATGCTAGAGTTGATTCCTTGGCCTCCACGATCTCTGCAATCTTCTATACCTTCCTCAGCTCTGATACCATGTAAGAAAAAGGAAGATGAATGAATAATGATTGAGTGGTGGGCTAATGGTGTAACTCTAATGCCATGTAGAGGTTACCACAACACACATATAAGATCAAGGTTAGATAGAAAGAGAGATATCACTAATCATGGGAATAACACAAGAGATTTGGTTATAATGGAAAGTGGACTCAAGATGAATAGAAGATGAACTCAACTCAATTCAACTAAAACTCATAACTCTAATACAATGGAACTCAAACAATAATCAATATATAGATGGTTCTATCCACCCATGCACTCCCTATATGGAGCTTAGATGGTGATCTAGATAGAAGCTAGGTGAAGGGCTATAGGCCAACACAATGGGTACTAAGATGGATACCCGAATGGTTCCAAACACACAAACTGATAATCCTACATGGGAAGGGGACCATCCTTATAAGGTCCTCCAAGCCTAAGTCGGCCCACCCATGTTCTAGGGTCGTGGTAGCTTGATCCATGCCCAAAATAATCTCCACCATTGATCTATGGGGTAAATCCAATGGTAGAAAGGTTGGATCAACAACCATTTGTTTATAGCCCTTGATCTTGCTTAATCCACACTTAGGATCAAGTCTAGATCCAATGTCCCACATCAATTAGACCCTTCCCCAAGTTAAGAAAGCTACTTTTGTTTCTAGCCCTTGATTTAGGTTGATCCTCACATTGGATCAATCCCAAATCCAATGGCTTAGAAGTAAGCTTCTTAACTATCCATCTACGGTCTACACTAGACCTCATCTGACCTCAAAGTCAGGAACCTACCAATGTCCAACACTCTCACATGGCTTCTCCTCATAATGGGGGCCTTACAAATAGAGTGTTATGGAACAATGGTGGTGCTACATAAGGGTGAGGCATTGAGCATATCTAACACCCCCCCTCAATGTCCACCCAAAGGTGAACTACCTTCTTGGCATGATGCCAAGTCTTCCATGAGGGTGGAGCATTGACCATGTCTAACACCCCCCCTCAATGTCCACCCGAAGGTGAACTATCTCCTTGGCCCAATGCCAAGTCTTTGAAGATGTATCTGAAGTAGATCCTTTGTAAGAACTTTGGTGAGGATACCCGTTGCATTCTTCTTGATAGGATAGCATGCTATGTCCACCATCCTTCTCAAGTGTACCTGCTTGCCAACTCTTGAATGTCCTTCATGAGGTCTATTCCCAAGCCTTCTCAAAAGTATGACTAGAAACTTGATATCTTTTCTGGTACTCCATAAGTAGATAAGACTACCAAAGACCTTCATGTAGCTCCCAATGTCTATCTGCATGTACAATGATCTTAGGGCTTGTTTCATCAAATACAATGCCTTCTTCAATTTGTATAATGTGCTCTTTGAATGTGGAGCCTCAAACCTTGGTGGATGAGACATATGTACCTCCTCCTTGAGGTCAACATTCAAACGTTCTGATTTGACATGTAACATGAAAACTTCCCACTTCAGCGGAGCTGCTACCATTAGTATGCTGCAAATAGTGATCATTAGAGCAAAAGAATAACAAAATCCCTTCATGAGTGAAAGTCCTTATGCTATCAATGTGTCTTGATAGCATTCCAGGATCCCTTGTATCATGTGCTTCACCTGCCAGATCCACTTGGTGCTAATGACCTCCCATGCTTCATTCTTCATTAAGTTGTGAAAATTGGCTTGCATAACCTCCTTCCATGCCGAATCTACAAGTGCTTCATCTTCAATTATTGGCTTCGTTACTTTCTTCATGATCACAACCATCATGGCTATATTGACTATGTGAGTAGAAGCCCACTTGTGGTCCTCTGTTCTCTGTGATCTCCTTGGTCCTTCTGCCTTCTCTTTGATTGTTGTTGGCATAGGATTACTCTGACCATAGAGCTTTTTCACCCATTGCAGTGACAACCAATTTGTTTGGGTGATTTTAGGTTGGTAGACTCTCTTCTCACCATCTGATGATGATGCTTCCTCCTGTTCATAGGTAGGGATGACTCTTGGGCTAGGTACATAGTGAACTACTCCTTCGCTTGATGATAAAATGGAAGCTCTTTTCTTGTCCTCCACTGCATGTGGCTACTCCATAGACACCACATCACGACTCCCTTGTATCTTCTTTGCCTCATGGTCATATAATATGAAAGCCCTTTGCTTTTCATTATGACCTAGGAAGATGCATCTCTTGTTTTTTGGTTCCAACTTGTTCTTTCTTTGACCTAGGACAAGAGCATAACATACACTCTCAAAAATTCTGAAGTGTGAGACTGATGGATTCTTACCAATGTAAACTTCATGATGACTCTTTGTGATTTGATAAGGAAATCCCATGCCTTCTCTCATAACCATTGTTATCTCAACAATGGTGTGACTCTTGTATTCCATAATGCCATCATGCTATGATGTGTGAGGTGTCACTGATTGACACTTTATCCCGTTGCACTTGCAAAAGCCTTCCAACTCCTCTGAGTTGAGCTCACCACCACCTCCTATTCCAAGCTTCTTCACACTTTTAGCTTGTGGGAGGCAAAGGCTTCAATACTAGAATTCTTGAGGCAAAGGCTTCAAGGCTTCGTGGAGTATGTTGAGAAGTCACTATGAGGTAAGAAACCAAACATGCATTCAAAACTTAGAAAATCAATTGGAAGCAAAGACGTTTGCAGAAGGAGAGAAGGGGAACGCATCCATTACTCAGATCAAGAAGCCATGTGACGGAATGGCTTGTGAAGGGATAGAGAAGACTGGCATGGACCTAGCTCAAAGGCATCTCCAAGATTCTCCACCAAACTATGATGGAAGGGTAACTACTCTCAACACTCAGGTGAGACCTCAAACTTCGATATTTGAAGAGTTCTATTCACTACCAAGGGAAGAGGACCCAACGAAGAAGCAAGAATGGAGATGCTACATTCTCCAACAATGCATCAGAAAAAGGTGGTTCCTCAACCAAAGGTGAAAGTGAAAAGAAGAGGAGGAGGAGTAGTAAGAAGATGTTTCAAGGACAATGCTTCCATTGCAAAAGAAAGGGACATACAATTGCAGATTGTCATGTCAAGAGGATAGATGAAGTGAAGAAGGAGACAATACATGGAGCCAAAGCAAAGGTGGTATGCTCCTCAACACAAGAAGAATCAATTGTGGATTCATGGGTACTAGACAATGGTGCATCTCATCAAATGACCAATGATATAGGTCAATCTAGTTCTATGCAGCCTCAGCAAGAACCCATCATGGTGACACAAACAATATGGAAGGAGATGCAAAAGCAAGGTATTGTTCTTCATCACTTACCTACAGTGAATGGCATGAAGGAACCTTATAGAGCTTGTATGATGGGCAAGCTGCACAGAGAGACATTCCCACAAGAAAGCAAGAGTAGGTCAAAGGCTCCTCTAGTGTTGGTATATGCTAACTTGTGTGGTAAGATGTCTATACATGCCTTGGGAGGATCTTCCTACATTGTGATCGTTGATGACTATAGCAGGAAGATGTGGATGTACTTTCTTCGTGATAAGGCTCAAGCTTTTGGTAAGATTAAACGACAACTAGAACTTGTTGAAAATAAAGCAGGGAAAAGTGTGAAGAAGCTTGGAATAGGAGGTGGTGGTGAGCTCAACTCAGAGGAGTTGGAAGGCTTTTGCAAGTGCAACGGGATAAAGTGTCAATCAGTGACACCTCACACATCACAGCATGATGGCATTATGGAATACAAGAGTCACACCATTGTTGAGATAACAATGTGTATGAGAGAAGGCATGGGCTTTCCTTATCAAATCACAAAGAGTCATCATGAAGTTTACATTGGTAAGAATCCATCAGTCTCACACTTTAGAATTTTTGAGAGTGTATGTTATGCTCTTGTCCTAGGTCAAAGAAAGAACAAGTTGGAACCAAAAAGCAAGAGATGCATCTTCCTAGGTCATAATGAAAAGCAAAGGGCTTTCATATTATATGACCATGAGGCAAAGAAGATACAAGGGAGTCATGATGTGGTGTCTATGGAGTAGCCACATGCAGTGGAGGACAAGAAAAGAGCTTCCATTTTATCATCAAGCGAAGGAGTAGTTCACTATGTACCTAGCCCAAGAGTCATCCCTACCTATGAACAGGAGGAAGCATCATCATCAAATGGTGAGAAGAGAGTCTACCAACCTAAAATCACCCAAACAAATTGGTTGTCACTGCAATGGGTGAAAAAGCTCTATGGTCAGAGTAATCCTATGCCAACAACAATCAAAGAGAAGGCAAAAGGACCAAGGAGATCACAGAGAATAGAGGACCACATGTGGGCTTCTACTCACATAGTCAATATAGCCATGATGGTTGTGATTATGAAGAAAGTAACGAAGCCAATAATTGAAGATGAAGCACTTGTAGATTCGGCATGGAAGGAGGTTATGCAAGTCAATTTTCACAACTTAATGAAGAATGAAGCATGGGAGGTCATTAGCACCAAGTGGATCTGGCAGGTGAAGCACATGATACAAGGGATCTTGGAATGCTATCAAGACACATTGATAGCATAAGGACTTTCACTCATGAAGGGATTTTGTTATTCTTTTGCTCTAATGATCACTATTTGCAGCATACTAATGGTAGCAGCTCCGCTGAAGTGGGAAGTTTTCATGTTACATGTCAAATCAGAACGTTTGAATGTTGACCTCAAGGAGGAGGTACATATGTCTCATCCACCAAGGTTTGAGGCTCCACATTCAAAGAGCACATTATACAAATTGAAGAAGGCATTGTATTTGATGAAACAAGCCCTAAGATCATTGTACATGCAGATAGACATTGGGAGCTACATGAAGGTCTTTGGCTATCTGTGTCTATGGTGGTTCTATCTCTCCCTATGGGATGATTGAAACTTACTTCCGATCTTTCTTTGTTTTTCTCTCTTTGAGTGCCATGGGCTGAAGATGTTCCTGCCCCTTGTTGGCTCGCGTTTACGTTTGCTCGTGATGGAGGGAATACTAAATCACCTCTCCATGTATAGGTATTTCTCGCGTGATCTGGTACCACAAATACTCTTTCTGAAGTCTCATCCAGGTATACAACCTTTCCATGTGTATCCACGTTCTTGAACTCGTAAATCGTGATGGAGCCTACGTCACTAGGTTGTTCCGTTCAGTACCTCAAAAATGCTTCATCTGTCTCTTTATTTACAAACAAATTTATGCTTCTGTTGTCCTGAGGGATCCATTCTGGAATTAGTACTCTTGTTAGCACAGATTTCCCTCTAGGTGTTCTAGGTTCTTCTAATGGTTCTTTTCCTTGGGCTTTATTTCTGTCTCTAACTGAATTACACCAAACTCATTGGTATTATTTGGTTGAGTACTTATGATGTACATCGTTCCTTCTTTGTCTATATATGCGTCTCTCTCAAATTTCACCACTGTGCGTTCCAATCCAATGGGTTGATCAGGATTGTGCATTTGCACCAGTTGTCTTCGCAAACCATCCTCATAGATGTGAGCACGTAAGCAATTGGCTCGAAGAAATTCTAATTGAGTTCTATAGAGTCCTTCGGGTCTTTCCAAATATCCTATGTTTGACCCTCCTTCTGGTCTTTTCGTGCTAAAAGCCATTTTTGATTCACTCGTATCTGAGCTCAACTCGTAGGGATAACTATTATTCAATTGTTGTGCCCACGATCGTGTAGTAGTTCCTACACTTGCTTCTGATGATCTAAGGCTTCGTCTATAAGATTACCTATATGCTTCCCTGATCTAAGGTTCATGAATTTACTTTGCGGCACTCTCTGATCGTCAATGTTTCTTTGTTATTGATTTGCTTGAGTCTCTTTTAATTTCTTTTAAGTTCTTGTCTTACCTTACTGTAAGCATCATGAATCAACTTTCCGTGGTACTTTTGAGTTCTCGTTCCATCAAACTTAAGTTCTTTCCTTTAGGTTTTCATATCACACACCTTTACTTTAGCCTTGTACTTGAAAAATTAAATCACTTGAACTTGATGTGTTCCTATCGTCGTTAATCTAATCCACAATGCTACCGTTTAGCCTAACGTAATAGTTGACTGATGGGGTTGAGTATTCTTCCAACCTCAAGTCAGCTGCTTTGAGTGCTCTGATGCCCAAGAATTCGCACTTCCCAAGCCCTGCATTCTTCACTGCCTTGCCTTGATTGCCCTTGTTTGCCCTTGCTAGACCTGTAAAAATTCAATGTTTAGACCAATTCTCAAATGGATGATCAAGCACTTGAGTATATACACTTTTCTGTCCTTTCTCATTGGCCCAAATTTCAATGCCCCCTGGCTTTCTAGTCCCAAAGATAGTCAACCTCAAATTATCATCTCTAAAAATCAACGTCTTCCTTTTGAAAAAGAAAATATTTGAGATCACCTAGTACTCATAAAAAGCTTTCTAACGAGCTATAAAGCTTAAAAAACGGACTTCGGATGAAAAAGATATGAGCGTTCAGGCCCTCGGTGGTAAAAACTGACTGTAGCTCAATGATGAGTAGCACCTCCTTTAATGTCAATCCGGGAAGACGTGAGGATGGTATGATGACCTCGAGCAAGTGAAGGCACAAGTGCGTGAGTGAGAAGCACACAAGCATGCACACACATACACACACACACGCACACACAACAAGAACAAAGAGAAGGACAATGGAGTTCTTTTAGACTACTTTCAAAATGCTCATACAAGTTCAAATCTATTACAAGCTAGCCTCAAAAATGAGCTCTCTAGCTCTATTTATAGTTTTTTACTAGGTTTTGGCCTTGTCCAGACCTAGTGTCCGGCCTAGTTAAAAATTAGGTTCTAGGTCCCATTTGAAGGCTCAAATGGAGTCTAAAAATTATGAAAATTGGTAGGTAGCTACTTCTAATGCTCCTCAAGCTCAAGGACTCCTTGGCTTGCACAAAATGGAGCTACAAAAATATGAAATGGTATTTACAATGGCTTTTAGTGATGAAAATCACTATTTTTGTAGGGATTTCCGCTAACAATTTGACATACACATCTTCGAGCTCCCTACTTACTCCTTCTCCTTATGTGTCCACCTCTTTGATATGCTTTTAGCTTCCTGAAAAAATAATGGCCTACTTGCCCGATCTTCTTTGACTACTCTATCTACTTGTACCTTCTCTTCGCTCTAACTCCCTTCGTAAGCTTCCTTGTCTTGTTAGTCCTTCCGTTCCTTGACTACTGCTAACACCCCCCCCTCTCTCGTGTCTATCGTCTCTGACAGACCCTTGTTGAGTGGGTCGTTGGATGTAGTACTCCACAACATCTGTGGCTAAATGATGTTCTGCAATTCTCAACCCTTTGGCCAAGTCAGTGAGTAGAGCATCCCAATCTACAGGCCCGGGAACCTCTGGATGTGGTATACGTAGCTTTTCTGAATGCAGAGCTTGTTCCACGGCAAATAGCTGTAATAGATGAGATGGTCTGGGAATGAATATCTCTGAATGATATTCCCAAAACCTCGTGATAAACATTTCTTCAAACGTCTGTTTGAAGCAAGCGGGTAGATACTTTATACGGGCATGCCAGGCATAGACGACGTTAATGGAGGGCGTGGTGCTCATGTCATAGACAAGGTCCTGATTCCCTTCATTAAATCCAATAGCCAAAAGATGAGGTTCTTTGATGTTCTTAAATGTCCTGAATGTAATCAGCATGAGCTCAAAAATTTTTAGGCACATCTGTGCCATGACATCTGGGACATTCTTGAACCGGACTGCCTAGTGTCGGATGGTTGAAATCATGTAGTTGACTGTGGGTTGGCCATTAGGAGGTGCTAGGTACACATAATTTAACCGCTTTTCACATCCTTTAACCGTCAAAACTGTTTTTGTGTACTCCGGCCAAGACCTTCTTCGAAAGACAGGGCAGTAGTAGGGATTATACTTGATATATAGAGGCATATTATTCCACGTGCATACCATCTCAGGGTAGGTTTCAAGCAGGCGGATCCTCCAAGTAGGTTGATGTATATTCCCTTGCTTGGCACTGGCAGGGATATCATCCGATGCAAACTGTGTCGCCGAGGTTGGTTCTTTTGTTGTGTGTTGCTTGGTTTCAGCATTGTAATCTGCCATTAATACACAGAATGGAACATACAGATCATCAGACGTGACAATCCACCTATGATGGGAGAGGTTTCTAAAGTAATCCGATTTTATGATGACTTCTTCCAATCGTGACATAGACGTTATCTGAACTGCAACTCTCTCATCATGGGTTATAGCAACCTTTTCCAACCTTTGCATCCATTCAGGCGCTTCAATCTCAATCGTGTCCAAACCTTCTTCTGTTTGCTTACCTCCGGGTGTTGGCATGGGAACGTATGGTCTTCAAAGATCTCCTCCACTTGAATTGGCACTAAGTCTTCAGGCTCCGGTTCCGCTAGGGGGGAGGGTTGACGTTCGTATTGAAGAACTTTACTTCGTAGTTCTTCTAGTTCTGCTCTGAGTTCTGCGACTTCTTCCGAAGTGTCGGCTGTTGTTGTGACTTTGCTTTGTGACTCCTGCTGAGCTACCAGTTGCTTGAGGAGATCATCTCTTTCTCTTTCTAGGGCTGCGTGGGCTTCTAGGAGGTCGGCATGGGTTTCCAAGACGATTTGCATATTTCCAGATGGGATAGCCTTGAATTTCTCTGGGTCGATTTCCTGTGGTGAACCCTCCATTGCTGCTTCCAAGTTTTCTTCGTTCTGTCTCTGTAGTCGCTTATTTTCCTCGAGTGTTGTAGACATGTGTTTCCGTAATAGGGCGATGTTGCATCAAAGCTTGAGGTTCTCTGTTATCTGGGAGTGTAGCAGATCATCAAGTTGTTGTTTTTCTTCCGCATCTGACTGGGGTGGATTGGCCACTAACTGCTCATGTTGTTCCTGCAAAGTGGCATACTGTTGTTGTAGTAGCCTCTTTTCCCTCTCTAAGTCAATGAATCTTCCTTGTAATGTTTCGTGGCTTCTGAACAGACTTGTATGTTGAGCATCTAGGTGTTGATAATGCTATTGTAGCTGAGACATACACTGGTACATGTTATTAAATACATTATTAATGGGAGTGGATGTGGGAAAGGTGTTGAATGCAGAAGGGAAGGGAAAGGGGAAGGGGAGCGTGTATGCTGTGCTCGAAAAGGGTGAAGTTGGTGGTGGGGGAATGGGAGATTGTGGACGTATGGGGGGAGGGAGAGGTGCGGAGGTGGGTGATATGTCCATGAGGTCAAAAGTGGATGCAGTCATGGGAGTGATTGTGAACATGGGAATTGTGGGTGCGGTGATGGTGGTGAAAGTGTAAAGTGGTGTGTGTAGTTGTGAATATGAACCGCCAGGAAGTGTGATCGGGGGAACGGGGTTTTTCGTGGCTGTAGTTAGAATTACAGTGTCAGTGGTAGTGTATACAAGTGAGGTGGTGATAGGGTGTGTGGGTTGTGTGGGTTGACTGACAGTTTGTGCTTCGGTATGGGCAGTGGACTCTGAGGCAGTGACAGTAGTGGTTACACTGGTAGTGGGAGGTGAAGTTGGTGGAGTTGGAGGTAGGGGTGGTAAAGGGGGTGATGGGGGTGCATTGGATGTATGGGCTTCCTCAGTTTCTTGAATGATATGAGCTATGCCCGTGGTTGTGGATGTGGTGCCCTGTGGTTCTGATACTAATATATTCATTTGTTTTCCTGATCGAGGGGGGCGTCTGCCGTATCGTCGCTCCAATCTTCTCGAGTGTGCAAGAGTTGTATGCACCGTCTCAGGTACCCCCAACGCATCAGAAATCATATCAAGGGTTGCTCAGTATTGCTCGTCCACACCTTCCTCTTCAAGGATTTGGTTCATGAGGGCTTTTCCTGCTGCCAGGGACAATTTGTGCTGTTCTTGAACTCTGTTAATGGTATCATACAGCTTTTTCAATTCCTTCGTATAAGCCGGGGCACCCTCAAGTTCCTGTAGAACTTCTTTTTCATATTTCTGCTCTTCTTCTTCTGTTTGTCCACCTCGTTCCTCCTCTTGTTCTTCTTCTTCTTCATTCACTTCAACTACCTCTGGTTGTCTAGGATGGGGTTGGTCTGTAGCAGTTTGTTGCCCACTAGCTTGCTCTGCCTCGACTTCCGTGTTAACAGCCTCGATTATTCTGGCTACCTTCTCATCAGTTAGGTCTTCTAATGTGAAGCCGTGAGGAAACTCTAAGTCGGTCGGTACAGGTGGAAACACCAGATTCGGTCCATCAGTGCTGTGTCTTGGTAATCTGATAGTGAAGGGTTGTACACGCCTTGGAAGTCATGGAGTTGTCTCTGGTGTCTGTGTCGCACCGCGGGCTTGTGCACATGGCATCTGAACTGTGCCTCTCATTTTCTTTGATGGAGGCCCTGCGGTTGATAGTCTACGTTGAAATTCCTGTACCCTGGTCCAAATTAATGCCCTTTGAACTGGCACATCATAAGCCAAACATCTATACACAATCCTGGTGAGGGCACAACATCCATACAGTACAGACTTTTGCTTTTCATACCACCGTTGATGTGCCAAGTGGATCTGGTCGATAATCCAATGTGGCATGTTGATTGTCAAATTGAAGGCATCTGCCAAATATAGACTGAACCATATCTTCTTGGGTGGCATTGTGAACCTCTCTTGAGCTGGGAACGCGAAATGTTGCATGACCATGCGCAAGTAAATAGCGATTGTGGGTGTCATTGCTACCATGTCTTTGAGCTTAGTCGGGTTCCTGTTCTTCATGTTATCCGGGACCATCGTCTCTTTTTCGGTGGGGATATGCATGCCTTTCATGTCAAGAGCTTCCCTCATCAAATTGTTCGTCACTTTGAAACGCTTTAATTCATTACCTCTGGTAAGTGATGGTAGAACGAAGGTACTATATCCCTTTTTCTCTTTACTAGGGGTCAGAGTGCTAATTAAGTAGGAACACTGTAGAAAATCTGGCTTGGGTAACTGAGCCTTGAAATAGTTGTAGAGTCTAGCCTTCTTCTAGATGGGTTTCAGACCTTCATCATTCTGAAGCCTCTCAAACTCCCTGGTGAAAAAATGATATCTGCCCCATCGCCCGTTGAACTCTATCTCGGCCTCCCACATGTAAGTGCCTTCACCCAGACCACCCCATACCGATTCAGAATCCTCCACAGGGGCACACAATGCCGGTCAGCAAAAACTCACATTGGTTCAGAAAAGCTTGCTATTTTGGTTCATACACCTGTCCACTGTTTTGCATAATTCTCTGAGCACAGCAGCAATTAGCTTAATTCCTCTTGGGGAAGTCTATTTAACTTAAAGAGCTAACTTTCAAGAGTAATCTCATCAAAAATAATAAACCACACACTAAGAATGAGTTTTAACAAGTGATGACATCATCCCGATTTTCACGGGTTGCTACAGTTTGAGACCAGTGAGCAGAAAAATGAACATAACTCAAAATGTAGGAATCCAATGATTATGAAAATTTGTATTGTTATACTACACAGTAAGCGAAATCCAAGAAGCTTTAAATCATTGCATTTGGATAAGTAACCACTGAGAAATGGTTCTGACAAGATGAGGGAAAAAGTCGGGTATCTGACAGAGAAGTGAAGATGAATAGACACTGTTGACTTCAATTGAACATAACTGAAGATTGCAACATCTAAATGACATGAACATTTGTGAGTATATAGTAGACTTATAGAGCTAGCTTTACCAAGTTAAATCACTGAAAATGAGGCACCAAGCGGAGATAAAACATCTCTGCAATTTGACTGAGAAAATTGAGAGTAATGGCAGTGAGTAGTATACTTCACAAGAACATGGAAATATGAACTCAAATAATCATGAAAATGGATGTATATTGCTTGTACAATACAATGAATTACTGATACATATGTGTGCCTTGTAATCACACCTTTATATGGCATAAAGCTCAGCTCTTGGAGGTCTTCACATAGGTCTCTCTAACCACGACTAAAACTGCCATCTATTTATAGTTGAGTTTGGGAGGCTAACTTCCCTCAATCACTCTCCAATCAATCAATGATTGATTTGATTCTCTACTTACCACAAGTCACGAATTCGTGGCTCCTCTTTCCCTTTTTGATCAAGTGGACTCAACCACTTAAGATTCTTTCACTTTTACATTAAGTAAACTCTTCAAAAGTTACAAGAGGTAGTTCACAAGTGAACTTTACATAGTCTTCATTTTAAAGCTTTTTTTATGACTTTGTGGGACTCAAGCCAATACTTAGGCTTGTCATAGACTTGCTCCAACATCCACATGGACATGGAATGGTTTATTCCAATAAGGAGTGGTCAGTATTGGTGCTGTGCACAAATGTTTCTTCAATTCATTGAAAGAATTCTCGCATTCGTCGTTCCACTCAAAATTAGACAACAGGGCATAAAGGGGTCTAGCTATGATCGCGTACATGTGGATAAACATACGGTAATATCCACAATGGCCCATAAAGGCTTGTACCTCTTTAACATTCCTTGGCCTTGGCAGCTCCGCTATGGCGCGTACCTTATCTTCATCTGTTGAGATTCCATTCTTAGAAACAATATGACCTAAGATTTTACCTTGCCGCACCATGAACACACACTTTTTTGGGTTCAGACACACTCGATATTCTCTACACTTGTTGAAGATTTGTATGAGCTCAGGGATGTGAAATCTTCTTTCTTGGGAATGAGCACATAAATCACCCACATACACTTCTAAGCTCTTTCGCAAGAACTCTTTGAAGACATGACACATGAGCCTTTGGAACGTTGTAGGTGCATTGGTGAGCCCAAATGGCATCACACGAAATGCAAAGATTCCCCACTCTGTGGCAAAAGCCGTTTTGTGTTGATCTTCTAGGGAAATGGCTACTTGATTGTAACCTGAAAATCCATCAAGGAAGCTATAAACTTCCTTGCCTGCAACACGCTCCAATAGGTGTTCCGTGATTGGAAGTGGATAACTATCTCTGATCGTAGCGGCATTAACTTTTTTAAGGTCAATACACACTCGCAACTTCCCGTTCTTCTTGGGCACCACTACAATGGGGGACACCCATTCAGTATGCTCAATCTCATAGATGAATCCAGCTTCAATCAGCCTATCAATTTCTTCTTTTATTTTGGCTGCATATGTATCATTATATGTGTAGGGCTTCTGCTTGGTGGGCTCGACATCAGCAGTCATGGGGATAGTATGAGAGCAAATTCTTGGATCTACCCCTTTCAAGTCTCTATAGTGCCATGCAAACACATCCCTATATTCCCTTAATAGAGCTACGAGCTCCATTTCTTCTCTTGCACTTAGGTCATCTCCTATGTATGTGCATCTCTCTTTGTTCTCTTCAATGGTCACTACAATTTTCTTGGTCTTTTTTTTATTATCATATGATTCCCCTATGATGGCCTCTCGCTTAGGCATTCGTACCAAAATTTTGTGGTCGTCAACTTCATATTTCTTGAAGTTTTCTGGTACTTCAAACAATGATTCCTCCTCTTCTTGTTTCACTGCTTTTCTTTTCTTTTTCTTTTGAGTGCTCTCACTTCCATCCTCTGAATTTACCGTTTTAATACTTTGTGAGAGGTTCTTCTTCTTTCTGGGTGAACACTCCTATATCTTCTAGATAGTGCTGCTCTGAGTTAAAGCAACTATCCATCACAATGGACTCTATATCATTGTCATTCTCTTCTTCTGCTATGACATCACTAGGGTCACATTCTTCTAGCAAGGGCTGACACATGAACACAGAGATATCATAACCCTCCTCATCACAATGAGGTGTCCATTGTTCTTCATTGACAGCAATGTCCATGGTGGCTAAGATTTCTGGCCAGCCATGAGGCTCAAATTCCTCATCCGAAAAGATCATCGGTGTGTAGGATGGGTCTCTAACTGGTCTATCTCCTGGTGAAGTTCCTTCTTCTCTCGCCTTCAAGCATTTTTTCTCTTCCTCTATGACCTTGCACTCCACAAATGAGTATCTTCATGCAGCCATGATGGATCAGGTGAACTTTCAGAATGCACAGAGATGGAATCTTCTTTCCCTTTGTGGATAGGATTCCACTGTAGGGGTGGTACATCTCTGAAGGAGTAATCCTTCAAATTGACCTTGGTGGTGACCCCTAAGTGCTATAAGTACAAGGAGTTGGTTCCCCAATCCTGTACTATTTGCAATTATCATAGGAAGGGTCTTCCTAGGATCATCTCGTAGATGTTATTTTTCTCAAAGTCACATATAGCAAAGGTGTGTTCAAAATCTACACCACAAGTGGTTAGAGTTATCCCTTCGAGCAATCCTAGAGGTCTTTCAAAATGACCATCGGCCATTTGAAGCTTCATTCTAGTTGGTCTTAATGTGGGTTTGCCCCATTGCTTCCACAAGGAGGTGGTCGCAATAGCAACACCAGCACCTGAATCTATGATTGCTTTGGTTGTGTAACCTTGGTATGTGATTGGAAGATAAGTATTACCTTCTTCACCCTCACACATGTCCCCTATTTTGTCTAGAGGTATCTCTGGAACTTTTTGCTTAGAGCCTGTTTTTGGCTTATTGGAATCAAGTTCTGGAACTTGATCCTTCACATGATTCCATAGCTTAGGTTTTTCTTTGAGCAGCTCTTCTACAGTGAGATGACATTGAACCTTAGTGTTCTTCATGACATCAGTGTTCCTTGGGACCACTGAATCTTCATGTCTGACCAGTATTGTGGGAGCTTTGATCTGAAGAGATTCAGATTCCCATGGGCCTAAAAATTGAGGTAGTTCTTATAAGGTATTAGATTCAAAATCTATCCTTTCGTCTTCTTGTTGCTCGACTTGATCTCCGTAAATGGATGGAATGTCTTGGGTAAATTGATCATGAAGATCAACAATCTTGGGAATAGGAGGGGAATTACCCTTCTCCTTGTCCCATTTCTCTTCTTGTATTTCCCGCAAGAACTCTTGAGAGTACTGTTGAATTGAAGGAGGTATTCCAGCATCTGTGGAATTAGGAACATAAGCTCCCATTGGTGGTGAGCTTCCTCTTTCAATAACTGGTTGAGCCTGTGGAGGTAAAGAAACTTGTGGTTTGTTTACCAATTGCTCTTATCTTTCTAGTAAGCCTTGGAAATGCAAATCTGTTTTGACAGAGTTTGTCTAATTGAACTTTTGACTAGTCTCAAGTATAGCTTGAGCTTGTTCTACCATTTTCATGCACATTTTCATCCGTTCAATCTCTAAATCCGCTCTAGGGTAGCTCTTGTCTAGGTTTGCAGCTGTTGGCCCTTCTTGAAGTCGAGCCTGGTAGGCCTTGAACATCATGTCCAAGCCTTCTGGGGTTGGATCTGCCAGAACAGACCCTGGTTGCGGTCTATTTACAATGGGTGGTGGGGTGGGATGAGGTGGAGTAGATGGAGTTTTGGCATGCGAGGGGCTTTGAGTTGCAATGTCATCTATTTTTGTTTTCGCTTCTTTCAGGCTTTCTTCTAGTTCGGATAGCTTTTTATTCCACTTGCGATTGGCCTTCTCTCTAGTATCCCTTCCATGTTCTTGTTTTCCTCTTACTAGGCTCTCCCGATTCATTGGACTCCGATTGCTCTGCTGGTTTGTCATGTTTTAAGGCTTGTGCTCTAGTGACAGCTTGTATAGGAGCCACATTACTACTACTTGAACTTGAATCCGCCACTAAGCCTACCACATTAATGGGTGTAATCTTGGGTGCACTAGAGGGGTTTCTTGGACAATCTCTGGGGAGGTGGTCTTTGCCACAATCAGAACAAAAATCTTGTATTGTGATTGCCTATCCGTGACTCGAAGATGGTGGGTGGGGACAATCACGAAGGAAATGGTCACCCTGACATCTGAAACAAGGTCCTCTAGGGGCTTGTGGTCTCACTTGTCTCAATTGGGGCCTAGGGTTAGCATTGGTGTACATGACATTGGAGTATTCAGGCTCCCAATTTTGTTCCATAGGTGGTGCCTCATATTGATACAAGTAAATCTCACTATATTCAGGTGACCCTGTGTAATAAGCATGTGGACTACCTTCATGGGAGTAGTCTGAGTTATGGGCATGAGAGTCATTCTCTGAGATCAATGGGGTCACTGGCACCAATGCTCTATTAAGGTTCTCTTCTGCCACTGCATACTTAACTGGAATTACATTAGCAGGTGTTGGGGATTGGTTTCCTAGGATTGGTTGTGGCCTATATGGTGCCTGATATTGTTGTTGTGGTCGATAATATGGCTGTTGGTATTGGTTCTGATACCTATCCTGTTGGTAAGGTTGCTGATAATTCTGTCTAATTCTGTCTAACAGCCTGTCTATTGTATGGACAATCTTGAGCCGTGTGGTTCGTGTATTTTCTCTCAATAGTGCAATAGGGAGCATTCCTTTCTCTCATGTTCTGGTTGTGCAATGGGCATACATTAGCCATGTGGTCCCCTCCGCAGGTATAACATCGGTTCAATGAGGTGACTCTTTGTGTTTGTCTATTTTGGACTCCCAGCTTCTTGGCAACTTGCTCAGCTATCTCATCTATTTCCGTGGAGATTTTTGAAGTATGACTAGTAGAACTATCAGAATCCTTATAGAGTTTGGACAATTCTAACTCCTCACCCAAGTTATCTTCGATGTCAATGCATGTCCGCACACACTCTTCTATGGATCTAGGCTCCTTCAAGTATACATATGATCTTAACTTTGTGCTCAGTAAGCCATCTAAGAACAAAGCCACTTGTTTGGCTGGTGTGGGTAGCTCTAGAGCAGGGCATCTTTCTAGGTACTGTCTAAACCTTCTACCTGCTAGCCGCACTGTTTCTTGGGGTGTTTGCTTGAAGCTATGGATCAAAGATGATGTGTTATGTCTGATACCACTCTTGGAAAATTCTACAATGAATTCGTTTATCAGTTGACCTATATCGCGATAGTTGCGACTACTCAATGGTTGAAACCAAGCCAAGGCAGTACCCTTAAGCGTCAAACCAAATGCCTTGTACTGGGTGAACAAATCCTCAACCTGTTCAGCTCTTAGCACTTGTTTGAACTTGGCCACATGATCATAAGGATCTCCTGTCCCGTCAAAATAATTTTTCATTGCCTTGATCACTTGAGTGGGTCTAAGGGTTCTCGTGTGCTCTCCGAGTCTAGGCAATGGAAAATCATGCTCATCTCTTTGTTGCCTATGTGCTTGATGCCTCTCTCTTTCAGGTCTTTCACCTTCAAATCCCGATCTATTCTTGCCCACTGTGTGTGCAAAACTTACCTCAGGTCTCTCTCTAGTTCTTTCTCTCTGGGTTTCATGAGCTTTGGATGATCCTACTCCTTGGAGGCCATGTGAAATATTGGATCTTGGTGGAGGGAAAATCAATTCACTCTTCCAAGTATATGCATGTCTATCATGTTCTGTTACCAAGAACATCTTCTCTGATGTGTTGTCCAGGTAGACAACTTTGTCTGGTATCTCAGGATCCTTGAACTTGTAGATGATGACTATGCCCAATTGGCTAGGTTGATCTGGTTTGAATCTCCAAAAAGCTTCCTCTGTTTCTCTATTCAAGAATAGTTCTATGCTTTTGTTGTCTTGAGGGATCCAATCTGGAGTAATCACTCTGGTCAAAACTGACTTACCTCTAGGAGTCTGGGGTCCTTGTCCTACATTTCCTTGTTCTAGGTCTCCTATCTCATTTTCATGAATGATATTTCAAAACTCATCGGTCCTATCTCCTAGGTTGGGGACGACATACATGGTTCCTTCCTTATCAATGTACGAACCTTCTTCAAACTTGACTACTGGGTGTTCAAGTCCAAAGGGTTGATCTGGATTTTTGAGTTGGACCACTGATCGTCTCAGGCCATCCTCATAGATGCGAGCACCTAATCGGTTGGTCCGAATATATTCCAGTTGTGTCTTATAGGGACCTTCTGGTGTTTGTAGATGGGCAGTTCCTGAGCCACCTGCAGGTTTCCCCATGCTAAAAGACATTTCTGAGTCACTTGTGTCTGAACTTAGTCTGTAAGGATGACCATTTAGTTGTTGTGCCCAAGACTTAGCTGTATGGTTGACACTAGCCTCAGAAGATCTAATGCTTTGTCTATCCTTGCCTAGGTGTCTACCAGATCTCAGGTTCATAAGCTTGGGTTAAGACTCCAAAATTTCCCCTTAGTATGGTTCAAGATCCTTTGGAGTCCCCTTAGGTTCTTGGTCCCACCGGAGGGTCAACTTCAAAATATCCTATCTGAAAATCAATGCATTATTCTTATAAAAAATAGTTGAGGCCATGTAGGATTCGAAACGAGCTTTCCAACGAGCTATAGAGCTCAAAAAATGGACTTGGGATGAAAAAGTTATGTCAAATCAGGCTCCTGGGGGTCAAAACAGGCAAACAAGACCTTTTGGAAACAATCGCGATTTTGTGAAATCAAGAGAATCGCGATTGTGTGAAATCAGAGAATCGTGATTGTGTGAAATCAGAGAATCGTGATTGTGTGAAATCAGAGAATCGCGATTGTGTGAAATTAGAGAATCGCGATGCTGTGAAGTCAGAGAATCGTGATGCTGTGAAGTCAGAGAATCGCGATGCTGTGAAGTCAAAGAATCGCGATTTTGTACCTTGAGAATCGTGTTTTCACAAAATCGTGTTTTTGGCTGAAAATCGTGATTTTTGAGAATCGCAATTTTGAGCAGAGATACGTGTTTTTGAGAATCGCGATTTTGAGTAGAGAATCATGTTTTTGAGAATTGCGATTTTGAGCAGAGAATCGTGTTTTCACAGAATCGTGGTTCACAGAATCGTGTTTTCACAGAATCGTAGTTCACAGAATCGTGGTTCACAGAATCGTGTTTTCACAGAATCGTGGTTCACAGAATCGTGTTTTAGAGAATCACGATTTTGTCTCAGAGAATCGTGTTTTTGAGAATCGCGATTTTGAGCAGAGAATCGTGGTTCACAGAATCGTGGTTCACAGAATCGTGGTTCACAGAATCGTGTTTTCACAGAATCGTGGTTCACAGAATCGTGTTTTCATAGAATCGTGTTTTAGAGAATCGCGATTTTGTCTCGTGGTTTTCAAAATTTAGAGAATCGCGATTTTGAGCACAAGCAAAGAATCGTGTTTTCTCAAAATCGTGTTTTTTTTGGCTGAAAATCGTGATTTGTTAGAATCGCGATTTTGAGCACCACCAAAGAATCGCGATTTTGAGGATGACCACAGAATCATGATTCTTTCAGCAAGCTTTTAGGCGGGAAACAAAAAATCATGATTTTTAAAAAAATTTGAATTTTCACAGAATCTCGTTTTTTGGCAGGAACTATGGATTTTTGAGCGCCGAGCAATGGCGAGCTCCGTATGAGCAGAAAATCATGAAAAACACAGGCGCTTGCTCTCCCTTGCACTTCCTAACTCCTTCCCACACAATAATGCATGAAAAATGGTATGAAAATGGTGAAAATGCACTAAAAAACAAGAAATTTCTATGAAGAAGAAGATGGAAGAAGGTGGAGATGATGATGATGAAGAAGAAAAATCGGAAAATAACAGAAATGACAGAATTTTTTACCTTCCAACATCGCAAATCTACTATCTTACCATCACAAGGCTCGTCCTCAAAGCTCTCTCCCCGGCAATGGCGCCAAAATTTGGTGTAGCTCAAGCGTAAGCACCACCTCCTTTATTTGTCAATCTGTAGAGACATGAGAACTGGTATGAAGACCACGAGCAAGTGAAGGCACAAGTGCATGAGTGAAAGCACACAAACATGCACACACATACACACACACGCGCACAAGGTAAGATCAAAGAGAGGAACAATGGAAAGCTTTGATTGCAAAAGAGTTCTCTTACAAAAGCTCTATTCTCTAACAAGCTAACCTCAAAAATGAGCTCTCTAGCTCTTTTTATAGTTTTTTGACTAGTTTTGGCCCTGTCCAGACCTAGTGTCCGGCCTAGTTAAAAATTAGGTTCCAGGGCTTATTTGAGGGCTCAAACGGAGTCTAAAAATTATGAAAATTGTTAGGATGATACTTCTAATACTCCTCAAGCTCAAGGACTCCTTGGCTTGGACAAAATGTAGTTGGAAAAATAGAAAATGGTATTTACAATGGTTTTTAGTGATGAAAATCACTATTGTTGTAGGGGATTCTTCTGAAAATTTGACATACACTTCTTGGAGCTCCCTACTTGCTCCTCCTTCTTGTGTGTCCACCTCTTTGATGCGCTCCTGTGCTTTGTCCTTGACCTTCAGCTTCAACAAAGGTCAAGACAAAAGCTTCATTAAATAGAATATATCTCAAGACATATCTCTGTAGGAAGCCTCGTAGGGGCACACACATTCATCTCTGCACAGAGTCCCGCAGGGGCATACAACGGTGGAAAGTACGCAACAAGGACGGATCAAGGCCAACAACTAACCATGAAGAAAGGCAAGAAGATATCCGGTAGATCCCGAGCCCCGGAAGGTGCTTCAACCTCTTGATCTTCAGGAGGTCCAGTTCGACGGCTAGAAATCTAGACCTTGATACCTTTCGTATGGTGCTTGTAGTGCAAATACAAAGAGGTTATTGGAGAGCTAGAGAACAAATCTATTGTAGCCCATAGCTACTAGTTGTGTGCGTGGCAGCCTGACTTAACACAACAACCCTGATTTATGAATGTACGGAATACCAAGGGGATTACAGAAGCAAAGGATTTAATTCAGATAAAGTGATAAATTGTCTAACAATCCTTATCGCTTCTTCGACCACTGGGTGCACATAATTGAAAGAAAAGAATAGGCCAAAACCAATGCAATAGGTCCTGAGTTATGATCAGTTCCTTGATCACTGGTAAAACTATATCATTACGACTTCCACAGGAGCTGGCAATGGTCAACTATAAAGAGGCTATCAGTTAATAAGGAACTAGATCGACTACAGGCACAGAACTAGAGACAAGAAGCAAAGCCTGTCAAGGGACGACAAAGACAAAGAGGGGGAGAGTGTTGTAGAGCAAAGAAGAGTAGAGATGCACACAAAAAGAAGGGCCCCAAAATTTTTCCGATTTGGATACTTTATTTTTGTAACATAGTCACGTTGTAATATATTTTCTGATGTAAATGCACTAGAGGAGTCCTCTAGATGCATAACCATGGATATTTGCATCATTACCCTTGTAAATGTTGGTTTAATTCACAAGCCTACACATTTGGCTTGATGGATATATTGAAGACTCTACACATATGGAGAAGCATAGGAACTATTGCTAATAGTTATTTACAACTTTACTTCTTTGTAAAAGTCAAATTGACTTGGAATCTTTGTAAACACCTACCAAAAGGATTCACGGAAAACGTTAGCTCTTTGATTGAAATATCTCCTAGGATATAGGACCTTAATCATACGGAGCCAAAAGTTTGAATTTGAATTCCAATTTTTACTCACTCTCTAGATAAGAGGTCGTGAAAAAGTCGCGGGTAGAATTCATCACTCCCGAGCTTCTCATTATTGATTCTGAGTGTGTGTGAGGCCTACACTCTATCCCACACCTATCTACACCATTAGGAAATGACATTCATGCCAATGGAATTGTATACAAGTGTTCATTAATATATACATTTACATTATTCATCTCTGAATTCTCTGTCATACTACTTGAAAGTTTGTCAACTTGGGGAGTGCATATCTCGGTCAATTCTTCACCAAATTCAATGATCTAAAGCTTTTTGGATTTAGCTTGAAGTTATCTACGTACTATCAAAATTTGAGGAGATTCTATTCAGCCATTTCAGAGAAATATGCATCGAGGTGATCACTGGTCAATGTATGCTACAATCCTAATTAAAAATCGGGGGCAAAGTTTAATTTGCTAAATTGATTTCTCTAAGTATAGTTGATATTTTTACATCATTCCACTTGGAATAGTTAGCTTGCTAAGCTAATTAGATACCCCTAAAAGGAATTTTTCCAATTCCTACTGTGCTGGTCATACTAAGCAAAAGATCCAGCAGGTGTCAAGACATAAATAGAAGGTTTTCATGAGATTTTGAGTTTCAAAGTTATTTGTTTTGTTTCAATCATTACACACATCACTTCCAAAGTACATAGGCTATTTTATGGTGTCACTAGAAAGCTAAGGAGGTCTACTTATCAACTCTGAAGCATTAGGGGGCTGGTACAAAGCAGGTTTGGCAGTACCTACTCAATCTCTTGGAGCATCCATCCATCTTTCCCAACAGTGGTATCAGAGCAAATTAAGGTAAAATGGGAGATGGTTTTCCTTCATTTACTGATAAATTGGACAGGAACAACTATCATGCATGGTCTCTAAGGATGAAGACCTATCTACAAGGAAGGAGTATTTATGGGTACATCTCAGGAGATGAGGAATTGCCCTCATTCAAAACAAGAGGATTACCAACAAAGGAGGAACATGAAAAGCTCAACACATGGTGTGCTAAGGATGCATTGGCAAGGTCTTATTTACTCAACTCTATCTCTGATTTTCTTTTGCCACATATTAGGAACTGTAAGACATCCCATGAGACTTGGGAAACCTTGTCATCTTATTTTTCTTCCAACACAAGAGCTAGGAAAAATCAGTTGTGGATTGAATTCACCACATTAAGGAAGCAACCTAAGCAAGCGGTTCCAAAATTTGTGACCAAGATTAAAGATGTAGCAGATCAATTAGCAAGCATAAGAGAAGAGATTGAAGAAGAACAGATTGTAAGGCAAGTGATCAATGGGATCAAAGCTGATGACAAATGGGAAAGCTTCACCACTGCCATGGATCTTTACATGGACATGCAAATTCCAGATCTTACAACTCTCATGGGACAATTGTTCACTCATGAAGCAAAGCTCAACAAGAATGGAGACACATTCAAAGGTAATAACTCTTCTGCCCTATATACAGATAAAAAGTCTAAAAATAAAGGCAAGACCAAGAAGGCTGAAGATAAAGGCTCTACCTCCAAAGCCAACTATGCAGGAAGAGGTGGATCATCAAGAGGAAGGGGCAGAGGAGATAAGCAAGGTAGGGGGAGATCATATAACTCCTCACCATGTAACATTTTTGGTTTATCAAATCATACTATAGATGAGTGTTTCAAGAACTACAAAAATCAGAGAGGAAGAGGATACCAAAGAGGTGGATACTCACAGTCAAGAGGTAGATTCAACCATCACCAAGGTTACAACAACAATTACAACAACAACTACAATGGAAATTATCAAGGAGGTAGATTCAACCATCACCAAGGTTACAACAACAATTACAACAACAACTACAATGGAAATTATCAAATCCAAAAAGGACTACAACAACTACACAGGAGCAAGATGACCCTCTTCTGATCATGAACATGACTTCAAAACCAAGTACTAATGATGACCACCTATTCTACATTGATTCAGGATGCTCAAATCATGTGGCTGGCAATGCAGCACTACTCTCTGATCTTGAGGAACCAAAAGGTAAGCATCAAGTCCAAACAAGTGATGACACCAAGCACTCAGTAGTTAAAGTTGGAAATGTTAAGACTTGTGATGTAAATCAAAATTTGTTGAGTAGGGTACTCTATGTACCAACCATTACCAAAAATCTGATGAGTGTTGGACAGATTGTGGAGAAAGGTTTGCAGGTTAGATTCAACCAATATGGAGCATTTGTGGAGGATCCAAGGCATGGGTTCGAGAGGATTGCTAAAGGAGAAAAATCAGGTAGACTTTTCACTTTTGAGCTAGAAGACACAAAGAATATTGCACTATACAGTTATAAAGATTAAACACTTTCAGAGCTTGAGATTTGGCACAAAAGCTTAGGGCATGTAGGAGAAAGAACCTTGAAGCAGATATGCAGGGATCAATGTGTTATCGGAATACCCAATGTCTCCAAACAATATATGATATATAAATGTAGTGCTTGTCAATTTGGGAAGTCTCATAGGTTACCCTTCTCAAGGAAAGGTTACATGCATGAAGACTACCTAGAGCTTGTCCATACAGATGTATGGGGACCAAGCAAAGATCCCTCAGTCTCAGGATCAAGTACTATGTATCTTTTATTGATGATTATAGCAGATGGAATGTATTGTACTTCATGAAGCACAAGGATGAGGTGTTTAATTGCTTTAAAAAATATCTTGCACTTGTTGAGAATCAGACAGGGAAGAATTTGAAGAGGCTAAGGTCAGATGGAGGAGGTGAGTACTTCTCCAATGAGTTTGCAAACTTCTTGCAGGATAGAGGCATCAAAAGAGAAATCACCACAAGGTATTCTCCTGAACAGAATGGGGTATCTGAGAGAAGAAATAGGTTGATTGTGGAGACAACTAGGTCTATGTTGAATGAAAAAAGGTTACCTAACTATCTATGGGCAGAGAGTTTTTCTACTGCCACTTACCTCATAAATAGGTTACCATCAAAATCCCTTGATGGGATGACATCCTATGAAGCATGGCATGTTAAGAGACCCTCACTAGACCATTGCAAGATATTTGGATGTGTAGCATATGTACACATTCCTTCTCAGATAAGAGGTAAGCTAGACCCTAAGGCTGAAAAGTGCATCTTTATTGGATATGATCTAAATCAGAAAGGATACAGGTTTTTTAACCCTTCCAATAAGGAGTCATGGTGAGTAGAGATGTTGTATTTGATGAAAATGATTCTTGGTATGAGAATGAACGCAGGAAGGTTAAACTACCCTATGATTTGGAAGAAGAATTTCCAAGTCTTGCAAAGGAGGAACCTACTCAGAATGAGGACTCAAGTTCAGATGATGAAGACACTATCAACCTTGAAGAGTTCAAGGCATGGAAAACTAAGTGCCCATGAAGGTGATGAAATTAATGACATTACAGGTTATCAAAGTATGGTGGGTAGCTTGAATTATGCTACCTTAACAAGTTTATACAAAATAAGATTTCTAGTGAAAATCATATAGATTTAAGAAATGGCTCTAATAAATTCATAGAAACCAAGATTTATCCTGATCCATATGAAATACCATTTTATTTAGTAGATACAAAGTACTTAGGTCACAATCAAGGGACCAACATGGATCTCAAAAACTTCCAATCATGTTAGGATGGCCGATTGTTTAGGATAAAGAGAAATCATGTTCATTCCTAGGAATTTCATGCTTTTCATAGTAGAAATATATATCTTTGAAATCATCCATAATAACACATATGGTACTCACTTCAGGATAAAGTTCATTTTATATGGAAGCAACTTCAATTGGGTATATTTAATCAATGAGACAAGCTATTTCAAGTGCTTTATTAATTAGAGTGCCAGTGTATCTAGAGAAGACATTTGAGTTAGATATAGACTAATGGAATCTCCATAGAGTTCATAAAGTAATGCTTTCTTAGATCAAGAAGTCTTAAAGTGCACAATGTGATTGGCCTATGCCTAAATGGGAGCTACATACAAACGTATGTGCCCTCAAAAATCTAAGGACTTCTATAGTGAACTAAGTTTTTGAGAAATGAAACATTCATGGGTTGAAATAATGAAAGATTTTCACATGGAAGTCCTTTATAGGAAAGAAAATGAGATTTTTTTTTCTAATGCATCATTGTAAATAGTGTAGCAAATGAAGCTTGCATTTTTAGAAAGATCATTTTCTTCAAGAAACCAATGAAGCATAAGTGGAAGATCCACATTTTTTATCAGTTGTGAGAGATGTTAATAATGAGTCTATATTATAGAGCTACTGTAAGGAAGAATTAAGAACATTCAACATTCTTATCATTTGTATCCATGCTGCAAGCATGAGGGTTTTTATACAAGGGCATGTAGTGCCCTTTGATCATATTGTTGTATACTATGTGTCCACTAGCACATTTGCTTGAATGTGCATGTAGAGCATTTAGTCATTTTTTTTTCTGATTTTCATTTTCCTATCAAAATACTGTCAAAATTTTCAATTGTTTTGCATGCATAAGCATAAAAGTAGAGAAGCATACTAAAAGTGTTTTTGCTTGTCATTTCTTTATGCAACGGCTTGTGACTAGTTACTTTTCGTTGCCACTTTTTATGTTAGGGATACATAAACACATTAAATTAAAAGAAATAGAAAAAAATAAAAAACACAAAAAGAATTTTACTCCTTCCTAGCTAGGGATTCAGGACCATCTTCACAGCTTAGGGATGACATGCACATGGTTGATCACCCTTCAGATGCCATAGAGACCATGAGTGCTAGGATCCCACAGCTAGAGAGCATGCATCGTGACATCTTGGAGCACGCACATAGCTCTAAGAAACAAGAAGTAGTACTAGAAATCAATCTTCCAAGAATGGAGTTAGATGCTCTAGGTGAGCACTAAACCCCAAAAGTTCCTAGGGAGAGTGTTCTAGTAAGAGAAGCCCAATGGCAGCTTAAGGATTTTAACCCATCAAGATATCATAGCTCTATTAGCACATGAACTACTGATGTTGTTGAGCAGTGGCTCAACAAGTGGGAGAAGTGCTTTTGATTATGCTATATTGTGGATGATAGGCATAAGATTCAACAGGCTAGCTACAACTTCATGGACCTTGCCCATATGTGGTGGTGTAAGATCAAATAGTGAAAGAAAGAGCCCACTAAAAGGGAAGAGTTTAAAGTATTATCTTATAATAGCTTTGTACCACCTGACAAGAGGTCTAGAGTACTAAACACTTGGTTTTTCATTAGTCAAAAAAACCAAATGGTTCAGAACTATGCAGATAAGTACAAGGAGGTACTTCTTAAAGTACTTGAATCTATCTGAGAGTTTCTCGAAGTCCACAAGTTCATCATGGGACTTAGAGAAACTATCTGACCTCTAGTCAGAAAGGAGAGGTGTCACTCTTTGGCATAGACTAGAGAGATGATTCTAGTCTATGAGGATTCTCACAGGCGCATAGACTCCCAAGGCCAGAGATCTTCATGGACTAAGATGAGTCGGCCCTTTTCTGCTAGCACTCCTATCTTGACCAATGCACGACCTCATAAAAGGCTAAGCATGTACACATGATCAAGACAATTTTAGAAGCAAAGAGAAAGGTGTCTACTCTGGCTGAGAGGGATTATAATAAGTCCATCCTTACCCCTCAAGAAAAATAAAATTCAATGAAAGAAGGGTTATGCTATGGATGCTTAAGACAACACTACTTTAAAGACTATCCTAACAAGGATAGAAACAACCATAGTCATGAACCCCACATAGATAGGAAATGATGTAGATGAGGATTTTGGTAATTCCCCGTCTCAAATATTATCTCCTATAGTGGCCATGATGGTGACGAAGAAGGTGCGTTTTGTGCCTGATGTTGCGCTTTTGCTAGTGGTACAGAAAGGATACCGATTTCTTGATATAGAACTCATTGTTATGAGAGGATTCGTGGTACGGTAGCCTGCCAATATCCTCTTCGACACTAGGTCTATGTATAATGTTAATAATTCTCGACTTGTTAGAAGCTTACACTTGGATAGTATGCAGTCAGAGTGTGCCTACATAGTGGAGTAAGCTGATGGGAATGGTACTCAGAAATGGGACTAATGAGTAGTAGGTCCACCCATCCAAATCCAGTCCTATGAGGATAGACTAGATTTTGAGATAGCATGTGATTGGCATGTTTTGATGTAGTCCTAAGTAAAAAGTGGAATGCTAGGAAACAATCAATCATAGATTTTGCTTCATATGTTTATCAATTTGAGCATGAGGGGAGGTGATTACTGATCTCTAGAGAGCCAGATCTCCAAGAGACGTGATTGATGACCACAACCAAGTTGCTCAAGATCAATTGTAAGTATATTTATTTTCTGTATTTTGTGTATTTATCTTGTAGAGTGATGGATTCTTGCACTCAAGGAAACTCTAATTAGAATGCTCAATTACTTCATATAAATTAAGAGCAGAATTCCAAGAGTTGTTTTTAAAAGAATTACCTTAAGGTTTACCTCCTTGCAAGAACATTGAGCATAGAATCGAATCGATACCAAGATCGAGTTTGACCGCTGCCATTTCGAATGAGCTTGCAAGAGGAGAATGAAGTTTGTAGGGTCATGGATAGAGTACATGAAGAAAGGGTTGATGAGACCCAACTACTTGCCCTTTGTAACACCAATTGTTCTAGTGAAGAAGAAAGATGGATCTTATAGGATGTGCATCAACTACATATCACTCAATAAGATTACCATCAAGCATATATATCCCATGCCTAGGATAGATGATCTCCTTGATGCTCTAGGTGGAGCAATTGTATATAGTAAGATAGAATTGAAAAGTGTCTACCACTGGATTAGATTCAAGGAATAAGATGTATATAAAACAACTTTCAAGACCCGTTTTGAGCATTATGAGTATTTAGTTATTCCATTTGGTTTGACTAATGCACCTGCCACTTTCATGATGTTAATGAATGATATTTTACATCCGTTCATTGGAAATTTTGTTATGGATTTTGTTGATGACTTGTTGGTGTATAGTAGATCTGTACATCAGCATGAAATTCATTTAAGATTAGTTTAAAATAAGTTTAAAAAAATCAATTGTTTGTAAATCCAGATAAGACTCAGTTATTTCTTCCAGACATAGAGTATTAAGGTCATGCAGTATGAGCCCATGGGGTTCATATGGATCCCAAGAAGGTCTCAATTTTTCTATCTTGGCCTTCTCATCAAGATGCGGGGCAATTATCGTCATTTCTAGGATTTTTTGAGTTTTATCGAAAATTCATTTCATCCTATTCATCAATAATAGCACATATGATGAATTTATTTCAAGGCAAAGTACCATTTGCATGGAAGCAAGAGCAACAAGAAAGTTTCGATACTCTAAAGTAAGTTGTTTCAGAGGCTCCAATACTCAAAGTGATAGATCCATAGAGACCATTTGATTTGGAGATAGATGCTTGTTGTAAATGCTCCGATGAGCTCCCCAATTTTTGGGCTAGCTTCTGCACGCCGATCGATGTCGACTTCTCAGAGATGATTGCGCACGGAGTTCGATTCCCCTCTGCCGCCCAGCCGCGTAGTCCATCATTAGTTACTCTTTCTCTCTCTTCATAATTGTGAGTCATCCCCCCACATGGCTTCACACATGGGTGCCACATGGCACTCATGTGTGAGCCCATGTAATAACCAATCTAAGAGGTGGTTCACACCTCTTCTGAGGGGTTCTCCATATAACATTTCCTTCCCCTTAACTCCATTTTTGTCCTCAAAAATGGTATTGGAAGGTCTAATAGAAAGAGAGAACTAATAATAACACTACTCCCACTATATCCCCATGTATAGAAATACATGGTCCTGTCTCCGTGTTGTTTCCCCATATCCTTCCCCTTAAGAAAACTCTTGGGAAGGTAAACTGAAACTGGGAAACCGTCTCTGAAGGGTGCTAACCCGCTCCCATGTGGCACTATCTTCTGAACTATCTTTCCACTTTACTAGACACTCTTTATACAAGTGACTCCTCGTCCGTTTCTCTCGAGTGCGTAGTATGCTCTCTGGCTCATGTGGAATAGATTGAACAGAAATAGGCTCTACTACCTCACTATCTGGAATGAGGTTGTCAGATTCACCCAGCCTTTTCTTAAGCCGGCTAACATGAAAAACTGGATGAATTTGACTATTCTCTGGAAGTTGGAGCTGGTAAGCCATCTTTCCTATTCTCTTAAGTATTTGGAAAGGTCCACAATACCTAGGAGATAATTTTGGACAAGGTCCCGTCTTCATGGTTTCAGACCTAGATGGAACTCTAAGATAGACTTGTTCTCCTACCTCAAAGTTGATATCTCTTCTCTGAGGGTCAGCATAGGCTCTAGCCCTATCCTGAGCTTTCCTAATGCTGTCCTTAGCAAGTCTAAGCATGTCATTCATTTCTTCCAAGAAGTCCTTTGCAGCTTGGACTTTTTCATTCTGCAAGCCAACTGCATAAGGAGCCCTTGGCTGAAACCCATACATAAGCATAAATGGGCTATGCCCAGTGGAAGAGTGCTTGGCACTATTATATGCAAACTCTACTATAGGTAAGTACTCTTCCCAATTAGTTTGCCTTTCATTCACATATGCTCGAAGCATATCCTCTAGGATTTGGTTAACCCTTTCTGTTTGCCCATCCGACTGTGGATGCTCGGCCGTACTCATGCTAAGCTTTGTATCCAACCTTTTGAAGACCGCTCTCCAAAAGTGGCTAGTAAACTTCCTATCTCGATCAGAAACTATGTCTAAAGGAAGACCATATAACCGGTATAGGTTCTCTACAAAGAGTCTAGCCAACTCAGGTGTCTTTACTGTAGTATGTGTTGGAATAAACCTAGCCATTTTGGTTAACCTATCCACAATTACCCAGACCGAGTCGTGCCCTCTCTGTGTCTTAGGTAAACCGACTATAAAGTCCATGGAGATACTCTCCCACTTCCCATTGGGAATATCCAATGGGTGGAGTAGCCCTCCAATCCTCAATCTCTCAACTTTGTTGACCTGGCATTTATTGCACTTAAGCACATACTCTAGGACGTCCTTATGAAGTCCAGGCCAATAAAACTGCCTCTTAACAAGATCATAAGTCTTGTTAACTCCTGGGTGTCCCGCACTAGGTGTGTCATGACACTCATATAAAATATGCCGTCTCAACTCAGTATCTCTAGGGACACACACCTTACCTTTATATAACAGATATCCATCTTGGACACTGTAATTCTTCCACTTGAATCCTTCTTGAGTACCCGTCGATACTCTATCCTCATTGGAAACCCGTATATCACGATCCCCATTCTCTATGGCTTCCCAAATCTCGGAATATGCAGGATCAAGCCTACATTTCCCTTTAATAGACTCAAGTAGCTCGCTAGTGATCTGAGTAAAACTCAGTCCATTGAGCATAGGCATGCGGCTAAGTGAATCAGCCACCACATTAAACTTTCCCTTCCTATACCTAAGCTCATAATCAAACTCTTGAAGGGTCTCTGCCCATCGGGCCTTCCGACCTTTAAGGTCTGTTTGATTAGAGAGCCACTTAATGCTCTCTTGATCAAACACTATCGTAACTTTGGCACCATATAAATAATGACGCCACTTTTTCAAAGCATGGACTATTGCATACAACTCCTTCTCATAGACGGAGTAATTCCTTTGAGCCGGTTCTAGTTTCTTGCTCTCAAAAGCTAATGGTCGACCATCCTGTACTAAAACCGCTCCTATAGCAAAATCACTCGCGTTAGTCTCAACCACAAATGGTTTATTGGGATCTGCTATATGTAAAAGTGGAGCTGTAGCAATTGCTACCTTCAACTTTTTCATACTTTGCTTTTGTTCGTCTCCCCAATGAAAGGCTTTCCCTTTCCCTTTAAGCTGTTCCGTCATCGGGACAGCAATTTTGGCATAGTTCTTAATGAATCTTCGATAGAAACCTGATAAACCTAGGAAGATCTGCAGCTCCTCCAGGTTCCGTGGATGTGGCCATTCCATAATAGCCCTTACTTTTTCAGGATCCATCTGGATTCCATCTTGGGAGACTATATGCCCAAGGTACCTAACCTCTGTCTTGAAAAATTCACACTTTGACTCCTTAGCAAAGAGCGAATTTTCCCTTAGCACTTGAAATACTTTTCTCAAGTGTTCCAAGTGCTCCTGTTCTGATGCACTATAGATCAGAATGTCAACTAAAAAGTCTACTACAAAGTGTCCTAGATAAGGCCGTAAAACACTATTCATGAGTTTCATGAAAGTGGCAGGAGCATTGGTGAGACCAAAAGGCATCACCAAAAACTCATAGTGCCCATATCTAGTCCTAAATGCAGTCTTAGGGACATCCTCTGCCCTAATCCTGATCTGATGATATCCTGATCTAAGGTCAAGCTTGGTAAAATACCTAGCTTGATGTAACTGATCAAATAGATCTTCCAACCTAGGCATTGGAAATCTATTTTTGATAGTTACCTTATTAAGTGCTCTATAATCTATACATAGTCTCATAGAGCCATCTTTCTTTTTAACTAGGAGCATTGGCGATGCCCATGGTGAGTTACTAGGTTTAATGAAGCCTTTATCTAAATAATCCTGCAATTGCTTCTCAACCTCCTCATGCTGAGAAACACTAAGCCTATAAGGTGGTCTACAAATAGGGTTAGTGTTAGTAACAACCTCAATGGCATGGTCAATGTTGCCTCTCTCAGGTGGTAGCCCTCTAGGTAAGTCAGTGGGAAAAACATCTCTGTACTCAAACATAAGATCCTTAAAACTTTTAACTACACACTCTTGCAAAAAAGAATAGTAGAAAGTCCTGTTCATATTTACATTCAAAGCATGAAAATATACATCAGATGAGCTGTCTGTACAATGCTCCATATCATGACTATACAATAAAAACATATCCTGTACATGCTGTGAACAACAGAGACTATACAACTCTAATGATGAGATGAGAGGTGCACTAGGTACATCTGTCTCTCCCTGAATATAAACTTTACTTCCATTCTTTTCAAACTCGAGTGTGTTATTTTGATAGCTGCGTTTAAGTGTATCTCCCAACCCCCATAGCCACTCTCTTCCTAAGACTAGATCTGTCCTCTCCATGTTCATAATTTGGAAGTCCATATGATCTGTATAATCCTGCATCTTGACTTCCAAATTGGATACCATAGTATCCCATATTCTTTTATCTTGCCCTTGCATCATAGATACAATGTATTTATGTGCACTAGGCTACTGGGGAATCTTCAATTTCTTGACCAAAGCATAGTTAATGAAGTTATGAGTGGCAGAGTCATCTATCATGACTCGCACCCTGGTCCCGTATACACTACCATGTAGCTTGACCAAGTCATGTGGTCCAAACTGCGGTGACCACAATGACTGAGTCAAACAACACGTGTGTTCTATATCCTCGTGCATCACCTCCACTTCCTTGCAGCTAGAGCTGCCATGAATGGGAAGGGTCTGCACTAGGTGGACCGCCTTTTTGCCCCTTTCAGGAGCCGTACTAGACTCTGGTCCTTTCTTCTTTTCTTCCCCCTTCTTGAGTGGACAGTTCCACTGCGAATGGTTAGGGGATAGGCACCTAAAACACAGGTTCTCTCTTTTGGCCTTTTCAAACTGGTCTGTGGATAGCTTAGGCCCTTGTGATCTTTGTTTTTTAATAAAAACCTTGTTTTTCCCAAAAGGCAACTTTTTCTTAAATTTAGTGGTGCTCAGAGGTTTAAGGGGCTGATCCGTCTCCATAGGAGTATACTGAGGACGGTTATGGTCCTCATATATCTGTGCATATTTGATCGCCTCCTCAAACGTCTTAGGCGCATTCCTCCTGACTTCCCTCTTTATGGCTTTATCCAAGCCCCTAACAAACCCTCTGGTCTTCTGAAAATCATCTAGACCCTTAAGCTTCAAAGTGATCTCTCTATAGTGGGATAGATAGACTGAAAGAGGCCTGCCTCTTTGAGTAATCCTATCCCACTCATCCCAATTCCTCTCCTCTTCATTTTCAGGAAGAAACTCTTTTAGGAAAAGAGTCTCAAACTGAGTCCAGTCACTAGGGATAGAGTTCGCCTCCTTAAGACTCATCCACCACTTATAAGCACGCGGGCCGAGGGAGAGACTCGCCTCTAGCACACGATACTCAGGTGGGGTGCCCTTCAATTGATGCAAATCATGCCACTTTTGTAAAAAAGTGTAGATTGCATCCTTATTCCTGTCTCGGTCATCCCCCGTGAAGGTTGGTGGCTTTAAGTCTTTCAGGAGGGGAGCTTCCCTAGAGCTCTCTCCTTTATGCTTACTAGGAAGAGAAGTCTCTTTCCTAGTAATCTCTAGAGGAATGTTAGGAGTCTCTCTTTCCTTCCTAGCTAGGAAAGAGGTGACACTAGTCTCAAGGGAGATCATTTGAGACTTAAGTTGGTGTATAAGAGATGTAATGCTACCCAAATCTTTCTCTAACTTAAGGGTTTGCTCTTTCAAGTCAATGAATTGGTCATGAGTGACAAATTCATCTATAAGCTCTTCGTAAGTATACTCTTGCTGTGAAGGCTCTTTTTCTTCTAAATTCTCTTCTATTTCTTGTCCTAACTCTACTTCTTCCATTCTAGCATCCTGATCCTCTAGTCGCTCTCTAGGTGGAGAAGTGGTCTCAACTACTTGTTTACCTTTAGTTTCCATGTTTAAGTACCCTTCCCCCGTTTGCTAACTAGAGAGTATAAAAATGAATGGAAGTAGAGTTTAAATATGCAAGAAGAAGAGAGATATAACACAAGAACACTTCCCTGATACAAAGTAGAGTTGCGGAAGCTAAATCCAAGTGATCCTTGATGCTTCAAGCCGCTGATTTTGATTCCTCGCCAGTCCCAAAAGAAAATTGGAAATGTCCGCTTGGTCCGGGGAGGTTCTAGACACCATAAACCATCCAAAATAACACCAAAAGTGCGTAGGAAAAACCTCAAACGGGCAAACTGAGTACAACTGAACAATTTCAGAGATTTTCCAATCCTCGCCAGTCCACAAATTGTTGCCCAGCACCTGCACTTCAAGAATTTGAGACAATCCCAAGTGAAAAAATTGGATTTGGAGTCCGGATGAAGAAAAACTAGGCCCGGAAGTGGCCGCCTAGTTCCTGCTGAAACGCTGCAGAGAGATTTTGATAGGGCAAATCTCTTCCAAATCCAACACCGATGGTCTCTAAGCGAAGCTTGAAAGCGTAGCTTCGAAACGTGACCAAGATATTTGAAATCCGATATGGTATGAAGAAGAAATGGTCCGGAGAAGTGAGGTATGTCACCGGTGGGAGGTAAAAAGGTAACCCTCTTGAAGTAGAGACTTTGAAGAGCTCCAAACTGAAGGATTGAAGCTTTTCAATGAAAACCCAAAACTCTAAACCCTTCTCCACAGCCCGTAATACATATGTGCATCCTCACTTTAGCCAATATCTTGATTCAAAAGGTCTCTTTTATTCCTGTAAAATCAAGAAAAACTTCGATTTTGAAATGGCTTACACTTTGCTTTCGAAAACCTCAGTCCATGCATGATAGTCGATGAAGATGGAGCTTTATCCCACATGTGCTTGGGTTGCAGGCCTTTTTGGGGTACAAAAGGAAAGCTCTAAAGAGCTTCACTCATCCAAGAGTGGGGAAGGAGGAGCAAGGCTCCCCCTCGTGGGCTGGCGGACGCCTGCGGGCTCCTCTCTGCGCACGGCGGCAGTTGGCGCCTCGTTTGGTGTGCCTGTGGGCCGTCTCTCACGCGTGCGGCGTCTGCTGACGCTGTCCTACGTCTGCTGTCGCTGTCCTGCTCCGATACCAGTGTTGTAAATGCTCCGATGAGCTCCCCAATTTTTGGGCTAGCTTCTGCACGCCGATCGATGTCGACTTCTCAGAGATGATTGCGCACGGAGTTCGATTCCCCTCTGCCGCCCAGCCGCGTAGTCCATCATTAGTTACTCTTTCTCTCTCTTCATAATTGTGAGTCATCCCCCCACATGGCTTCACACATGGGTGCCACATGGCACTCATGTGTGAGCCCATGTAATAACCAATCTAAGAGGTGGTTCACACCTCTTCTGAGGGGTTCTCCATATAACAATGCTAGCAGCATATCCATAAGGAATCCATAAGGATAGATGCTAGCGAAGATGATGAGCCAGTAGTTTTTGAAAGCAAAAAAGTTGAGTAGTGCACAACGCAATCGGCTAGTGCATTAATAGGAGTTGTATGCAGTGGTGCATGCTCTTAAAGTCTAGAGAGACTATCATTATGGTGCAAACTTAAGGTGCACACATATTACCATACACTAAAGTACTTGTTTAATCAACTAGACCTTCAAGGCAGATAGGCTCATTGGGCTGATCTCATGCAGGAGTTTCATATGAAAATCTTGTATAGAAGAGGCAAAGAGAATGTTGTAGTTGATGCATTATCATGGATAGTGTATCAAATGAGCTTTACATTTCTAGAAAGCTCATTGCTTCAAGATATAAAGGAAACATAGGTGGAAGACCCACACTTATTATAGATTATTAGAGACATCAGTGAGGACTCTATTATAGGAGATGAGGCAATTCTAGCTATTTCTTCCCCTAGTAAAGCAAACAAGTCAAGTCCATATTCCAATTTCTCAGTGGAGAATGGAATAATTAAACGGAAAGGAAAGTTTTGCATACAAGATTCTTGGGATTTGAGAAGAAAAGTCATGCACAACAACCATGATGTTCCTTGGGTAGGGCATCTTGGTGTTGACAAGACCATTCGGCTTGTTAAAAGAACATTTTGGTGGCTTGGATTAGCTAGAGATGTCCACACACATGTTCAACTATGCTTTATGTGTCAAGTCAACAAGGCAAAAAGGGTTAGTACACCATGTCTTTTACATCCTTTATAGATTCCATAGCACAACTAGGACAATGTATCCATGGACTTCATAGTGGGGTTAGTGTAGACCCAAAGGAAGCGGGATAATATCCTAGTAATGGTAGATAGATTGAGCAAGATGGCTCATTTCATACCCACACAAGAGATGGTAGAAGCTCCACAGGTAGCGGAGTTATTTATCTAGCATGTCTTCAGATTTATTGACATCCATAGTTTTACATAAGGATGTTAGATTCACAGGACACTTCTAGAAGTTTGTATTTAACAAACTAAAGGTGTCATTGAAAATGCGAAATGGTGACCATCCACAGATAGAGGATCAGAATTAGAGAGTCAATCGAATTCTAGAGGACATGTTGAGAGCATATGATGTCTGAAAGGTAGATAGATTGGGATAGTTATTTTCCATTCGTAGAATTTGCTTCTAATAATAGACCTCATAAAGTGATAGGAATGTCAAAAGTAAGATGAATTATGGCATGAATCTCACTGCTCCTAGTACCATAGGAATGCCAAAGAAATGTCCTAGTGCTATGGAGTTCTTGGCAAACTTCCAAACAAATTTAGAAATAGCTAAAGTCAAGATGTAGCAAGCAAATGATAGGGAAAAAGAATATGCTGACAAGAAGAGATCTCCTAGAGTCTTTGAGGAAGGAGATAGAGTTTTTCTTCAAGTGCAAGCTATATCTACTTCACTATCCACAAGGAAGTGTACTAAGCGTTCATCAAGGTTTTGTGAACCTTGGAAGATAGTTAAAAAGCTTAGTGATGTTGCTTATCGATTAAAACTTCCCCTAGATTGCAGAGTCCATCCACTGTTTCAAGTCAGTAAACTTAGAAAGTATATTTCCAAGGAGGATAATCCAATAGAGGGTATTTTTTCTTTGCAAGAAAGTGATAGCACATATCATTCTCTAGATAGGATACTAGATGGGAGACAGAAACAAGTGAGAAACCATTTCATCTAGGAGTACCTAGTGGCTTGGAGAGGATTACCGCTTACAGATTCTACTTGGGAATCAAAAGGTCTGATTTGCAAGTACTTTCCCTCATTGATCATTGAGGACAATGGTCTTTAGAAGGGGGAGAGAGTGTTAGACATTTGTGTACAGAGACAATTCCATGTGTGTGTGGAACAAGGGCTATTCATAGCCAAGGTCATTAGCTCGGGGGATATCCTAAGGTATTCAATGGTAATGGGGATGATTGTTGCATGGTGGCCACATGTGGGAACTAGATCATTCCAGAGCATTGCTATTTTGAATGCAAGGGCATATAATGGATGGGAGGAGACTAGCACACACAATATCAAACATAAGTCTTAGAGTCCAAGCCTTGAGGGGTGAATTTTAGGAGAATTTTGCATTGAGCAAGAGATTTCATACCATAGCTACATGAAAGACAATGAGAGCGACAAAAGTTGTTGAGTTATTTATTTAGCATATTTTAAGATTGCAAACAAAAATGAACATCATAGTTTCAAATAGGGATTATGGATTTACATGAAATTATTGTGATAATGTTAGGTATTTTTTGATGGAGTGTATCCTTACTTGAGATGTATAATTATGTGATAGGATATGCTCTAGGTGTGGTTCAAGAATTGGGATACTACCTAGGTTTAGGTGAACAAGAGGTTGTAGTGTCCGGCTATCTCGAAACATCATACTAATCAACCAGTACAAGATAAAGTGGAGGAACAATTAGCTTGAAAAGAGCAAAGGGCATCACAAGCATATGAAGTATTGAAAAAAAGGAATTACTTGATACAACTCCAAAATCTTGGAAAATACTATGTAAGTCTACTATTCAAATACAATTGGGTGATCTTTTGTCCTTAGTTCCAACATTTTGGTAGGATCTCTTGGATCAAGTTCATTTGAAACAATCCATCAAGTATACACTGTTGAGGGTATTCTTGTTGACTATATGGTGCCATTAAGCATTGTCTAGTATAAATCTAGTCCAATTTCTGGAGTCTTGATAGTTCGTGGCTTTGACATCAATATTGCTACTTTGTCAATTTGCTGGTAGATGGGTTGGACTGACATCTAGCCAACCCCTTTCTATATTAGAATGGTGGACTAGTCTTGATCAAACCATTTGGTCTCATTAAAGATATACCAATTCACATTCAAGAGGTTACCTTCCACATCACTTTTTTTTTCATTGAACTTTTAGGGAAGCATGATGATCATAATCTACTCTTGAAATGCCCTGAGTTGAAGCATGCCAAGGTACAATAGGATTGAGGTTCTCAGGTAGTCACATTCTAGAAGGGACACAAGAAGTATGTGGTAACTTTGGGTGATATACACACTTTTTCCAAAGACTAGTTACCAACCATTGAAGGACCTCTTAATATGGTACAAGGATAAGAAGAGGATGAATAAGTGGGTTTTTTGGAACCTAATAAATGTTAGAGTATGATCAATGTCTACCCCTCATGATTGTATGCACATTTTGTAAGGCCCCCTTTATGAGGAGAAGCCAAGCGTGCATTACCCAATTGATGGGAATCCCAACTTGAATGTTGGATGAAGGTCATATTGGACCATGTAAGATATTATAAGGAAAGGGAGTTACCAGGGTCCCCAATTGTGGGGTCCGGGGCAGCGGTGAGCAGCCCCGGCTGGGGGGTCCAAGGGGGCCAGCGGGCCCCCTGGCTGGGGGGTCCCAGGGGGCCAGCGGGCCCCCTGGTGGGGGTCCGGGGGCAGCGCCCCCGGCGCGACGGTAAAGGGAATATTCCATGGAATATTCCCTGTCGGAGTCAGAAATCATTTATATTTGTTAGGTCGGTTCAACCAGTCTAAGCCGTGTATGGCAATTACGCGGGCGGTGGCCGCCCACGCCCTACCGCCCATGTATAGCCGTCCATGGCAGGCCACCCATGATCCTATATATACATGACTTCTGCACTACCTAAGACATTGAGTTGAGCCAGCATACCTCTACCTTGTATCTCCCTATCTAGAGTTGTCTAGATCACCATTTAAGCTCTACCTTGAGAGCGCACGGGTGGACAACGCCATCATCTTTGTACTTGCTGCTAGTAGAAAATTGTTGAGATTCTCCTATATCTGTTATCTTCTCTGCTATTGCTCCTGTGTTATATTGCGTAACTATTGTCTTACATGGTATCAGAGCTGTAAGGTTCGAATAGCTTGAGAAGTATCATTATTTTAGCCTACTAGCAGACTAGAATATCAGTAGATTATTCGAGTGATTACATGATGGCTTCATCGTCGAACACTAGTCTTGGTGCTTCACCTAATGTTAATGCTGCACCTATTCGAATTCGTCCACCTGCATTCACTGAAGGGAAGCTGGATGGAACCAACTATACACTCTGGAAGTTCAAAATTTCTGCAATTTTGGACTCCTATGAATTACTTGACACTGTCATGGGACCGATGGGATTGGATCCAGAGCCTATACCAGTTGAAGATCCAGCAAATTCAAGATTGATGATTCAGCCAGATCCAGATCTTCTACGAGCTTGGAAGAGGCGGAATGCTGATGCATTATGTGCGATTGTCACTAGTGTAAGTGATTCTGTGCTTACTTTAGTTCAACATACTACTAAAGCACATGAGGCTTGGGGCATATTGGCTCGACAATATGAGACCAAGAACCACACTAGGATACAGAATTTAGAAAATCAATTGGCAAATGAAAAGCATTCTGATTCTGAAAAGGCTGAAGATTTTATCAAACGGATAAAGCATCTTCAAGATCAATTGGCTGCAGTTGGTGTTGTTATAACACCAGAAGAGCTAGCTCGAAGATCTGTACGTGTTCTTCCAGCAAAGTATGATGGATTAGTAACAGCCCTTAACACTCAGGTAAGGCCAACTCCTCTTACATTTGAAGAGTTTTGTGCCATGCTTTTAGAAGAAGAGATGCGGCTGAAGAATCGGCAAAGTACAACTGATGCTGCATTCTCAGCAAATGCAAAAGGTAAAGGCTCTTCAGAGGGATCAAAGAAGAAGCCAAAGAAGAAAAAGTTCACAGGAAGTTGCTTCTATTGTGAAAAGAAAGGCCATGCCATCAAGGATTGCAGAAAGAAGCAAGCTGATGAACGGAATGGGACTGTAAAATCATCATGGAAGAACAAAGAGTCTGCAAACAACACAGAGCTGGAACTTTGGGTAGCTATTGAAGAGGTATGTTCATCTGCTCAAGCTCGTGTTGATGAGCCATGGATTTTAGACAGTGGAGCTTCTCGCCATATGACTAGTAAAAAGGATTGGTATAGTTCCCTAGTGCCTCTGCGGGAATCCATCAATGTAGTGGTGGGAAACGACTCCAAGTGTCCAGCTGAAGGAACTGGAACCATCTCTTTTATCACTTCTCCAGGTGTTGAGAAAAAGTTATCCGATGTTCTCTATGTACCTACACTCAAAAGAAATTTGTTGTCAGTTTCTGCAATAACAGATCGTGGACTCGAAGTTCACTTCAATAAGAGTGGTGCGGAAATCATGGATTCATCAGGTAATGTTGTAGGTAAAGGCACACGACGGGATAACTTGTATGAGTTAAGTGCTTTAACTGCTACAGAAGATAAAGATGTAAGCAGGTTATGGCACCAACGATTTGGGCATCTCGGATTTGCAGTTTTGAAGGAGATGCAACGAACAGGGATGGTTGCTCATTTGCCTGCATTTTCAGAGTTGCAGGAACCTTGTGAAGCTTGTATGATGGGCAAGCAACAACGAAAGGCATTTCCAAGAGAGACCAGCAATCGATCTCAAGCTCCTCTAGAGTTGGTACATGCTGATCTCTGCGGTAAAATGTCTACACCTGCTTTAGGAGGATCTTTCTACTTCTTGCTGTTAGTCGACGATTATAGTAGAAAGATGTGGGTTTATTTCATTCGAGAGAAGGCTGATGCTTTTGAAAAATTTAAAGCGTGGCATAAGTATGTAGAAAGTGAATCAGGAAGGAAACTGAAGAAATTTAGAACAGATAGAGGAGGTGAATTCTTGTCAACAGAATTCAACAATTACTGTAAGGAGCATGGTGTGAAAAGGCAACTTACCACAGCTCATACACCTCAACAAAATGGCGTTGTTGAGCGCAGGAACAGGACAGTAGTTGAAATGGCTCGTTGTATGTTAAAGGCTCAAGACATGCCTGATTCATTCTGGGCAGAAGCAGTCAATACAGCAGTCTACATCCTCAATCGAAGCTACACAAAAGCTCTGAAGGGGATGACTCCTCAAGAAGCATATTCTGGTAAAAAGCCTTCAGTTTTGCATTTCAGAATTTTTGGTTGTTTCTGTTATGCACATATTCCTGATTCAACAAGATCAAAGTTGGATTCAAAAAGCAAAAAGTGTGTCTTCCTAGGATATAGTGAAGAGTCTAAAGCATACAGGTTATGGGATCCTGAGGCAAGGAAGATTTTTGTCAGCCGAGATGTGGTGTTTGATGAACGACCACACTTAGTAGAAGATAAAGGTAAATCTACTATCTCATCAAACGGAGAAATATCTCACCTTGTGCCTATCAAAAGACAGGTTAAAGTTGAGGAGGAGGAAACATCTGATGGAGAAATTTCCTCAATAAAAAGCCAACCAATTGTAGCTGCACAGCGTAAGCCACTACCGAAGTGGGCACAACAGCTCTTTGATGATCACAATCCACATGTAGATGCACCAGAATCATCATCGGATGGATTACGAAGATCAAAGAGAATAGAGGAGCAAAGAAGAGCCTCAGAACACATTGTTAACATGGCTCTAATGGCAGATATCATGGGTTCGATAAAGGAACCTACCACCATTGAAGAAGCCATTGATGATCCAGATTGGAGAGCGGCAATGCAGTCTGAGTATGATAGTATACTCAAAAATGATACATGGGATCTAGTCGACTTGCCGCCAAAGAAGAAGGTAATAGGTACTAAATGGATTTGGAAAGCTAAGTATAAAGCTGATGGAACATTAGAAAAGTATAAGGCACGATTAGTTGCACAGGGTTTTTCACAGATTGAAGGATTTGATGTTCAAGAAACTTTTGCACCAACAGCACGCATGACAACTATTCGGACGGTACTTGCAGTAGCTGCACAAAAGTCTTGGCCTATTTTCCAGATGGATGTCAAATCTGCATTTTTGAATGGTCACCTCAAGGAGGAGGTATATGTATCTCAACCACCAGGTTTTGAGGTGCCCAATTCAGAAAATAAAGTTTGCAGGTTGAAGAAAGCTTTGTATGGACTTAAGCAAGCTCCACGGGCTTGGTACCAACGAATTGATCATTTTTTCAAAAATATGGGTTTTGAAAGAAGTACTTCTGATGCTAACTTGTATGTAACGAAAAGGGATAGCAAGCTAGTTGTTGTCATTGTATATGTAGATGATTTGATCATTACAGGAGATCATCAGGAACTCATCAATCAAACTCGGATCAGCTTGGGAACTGAGTTTGAAATGACAGACTTAGGTCTACTCCATTTTTGTCTGGGAATTGAAGTATGGCAAAGGAAGGATGGCATTTTCATCTCACAACAAAAATATTCCAAAGAAATTCTCAAGGCATTTGGAATGATGGACTGCAAACCAACTAGCACACCTATGGAGGTAAATCATAAGCTATCTATGGATGATAACATGCCTGATGTAGATGCTAAGAAGTATAGGAAGCTCGTTGGAAGTCTTATTTTTCTGTGCAACACTAGACCAGACATTTGCTATGCTGTTGGAGTGTTAAGCAGGTTTTCCAACAAACCTAAGGAGAGTCACTGGAATGCTGGAATGCGAATTCTAAGGTACATTGCAGGAACCTTGGATTTTGGTATTTTGTATACCACAGGTGATACACTCCAAGGATATTGTGATTCAGATTGGGCTGGAGATTGTGATTCTAGAAAATCAGTTTCTGGATATTGTTTCTCACTTGGTTCAGGAATATTTTCTTGGGTAAGTAGGAAGCAACCAACTCTCGCACTCTCCTCCACTGAAGCAGAGTACAAAGCAGCTTGTTTTGCTTCTTGTGAGGCAGTCTGGTTAAGGAGAATTCTTGCAGATATAGGCTTTCCATCAAATATGCCAATTGTACTCAAGTGTGATAATCAAAGTTGTATGGCTATTGCAAAGAACCCAGTATTTCATGCTCGCACCAAGCACATAGAAGTACAGTACCATTACATTCGTGAGCTAATTGAAGATGAAATTGTGGAGCTAGAATATTGCCCAACAGAGGCAAATTGTGCTGACATATTCACTAAAGCACTTGGAAGAGAGCAGCTCAACAAGCATCTTCAACAGATGGGCATAGGACCGAGACCTACTTGATTTATCATCGGTAAACATTGAGGGGGGGTGTTAGAGTATGATCAATGTCTACCCCTCATGATTGTATGCACATTTTGTAAGGCCCCCTTTATGAGGAGAAGCCAAGCGTGCATTACCCAATTGATGGGAATCCCAACTTGAATGTTGGATGAAGGTCATATTGGACCATGTAAGATATTATAAGGAAAGGGAGTTACCAGGGTCCCCAATTGTGGGGTCCGGGGCAGCGGTGAGCAGCCCCGGCTGGGGGGTCCAAGGGGGCCAGCGGGCCCCCTGGCTGGGGGGTCCCAGGGGGCCAGCGGGCCCCCTGGTGGGGGTCCGGGGGCAGCGCCCCCGGCGCGACGGTAAAGGGAATATTCCATGGAATATTCCCTGTCGGAGTCAGAAATCATTTATATTTGTTAGGTCGGTTCAACCAGTCTAAGCCGTGTATGGCAATTACGCGGGCGGTGGCCGCCCACGCCCTACCGCCCATGTATAGCCGTCCATGGCAGGCCACCCATGATCCTATATATACATGACTTCTGCACTACCTAAGACATTGAGTTGAGCCAGCATACCTCTACCTTGTATCTCCCTATCTAGAGTTGTCTAGATCACCATTTAAGCTCTACCTTGAGAGCGCACGGGTGGACAACGCCATCATCTTTGTACTTGCTGCTAGTAGAAAATTGTTGAGATTCTCCTATATCTGTTATCTTCTCTGCTATTGCTCCTGTGTTATATTGCGTAACTATTGTCTTACAATAAAGACCTCTTATCCATCAACATTCTTGATGTCAATGAGATTGTATCACTATCTCAACAAAAAAACACTAGTGAAAATCTTTGTGTAGCTGGATGAAGCTCCTTGGGAAGTCTTAGAGAAATAATTGTAAGTGGAAGATGAAATAGAATAGACAAGTATTCATGTATAGTAATATCAAGTGGAATCATTTAATCTGGGCACTTGTGTCAAGCCACATATGGTTAAAGTTCTGAATTTACAAGAGGTAGTTTCCTCTCTTGTTAATAACAAAATCTTCAAATCTTAGTTCAGGCCTAATATTGCAAATTGGAAGAGACCCATGCTCAAGTCACTCCTAATTTACAATACTAAGGTTTGAAATCAAGGATCTTCAAAAATTGGATAAAAATACTTATATTGTTATACGTATTACAATTTATAATTGTTTAAGGGGTCAATATTAGAGTTTCAACCTCATGTAGTCTCATTGTTCTAGTCCTTAATATTATTAAGAAAACAAAGGTTTGAATATATGTAACAGCCTCTTTCGACTCTCAAATTAATTACAAACCGTATAAGTCACAATAAAATTGAAGTTCTATATAAGAAACAAAATATCATTAAGACTCAAGATTGAGCATATTAAAGAGACATTTGACAAAACTCAACATTGAGCATATTATTGTAAATTTAAAAAGTAGTTCATCAATCGAACTTCCAAAAAAAAGGAAGATTGACCTTATTATGAAAATGCAAATTGATTATCTTAGTTTTTTAAACACATTGAAAATTAGATAAAAAATATAATAAATGAAATCTTTAAAAAGTAACAAGTTACTTTAAAAGTTATATTAAATATTGATATTAAACACACACACACACACACATATATATATATATATATATATATATATATATATATATATATATATATATATATATATATATATATATATATATATATATATATATATATATATATATATATGTGTGTGTGTGTGTGTGTGTGTGTATGTGTGTGTGTGCACGTGTGCACAATGTGTGTATATATATGTGTATAGCCATACCACTCATTTGCTCAAACTTAAGTTCAACCCTTTTTTACTTCAATTAAAATAGACTCTCAAACATAAGTCTGAATCCAAAGATTAAAAGATGCTCAAACTTAGGTTCAAGAATCTCTCATTCAAAGTTAAGTAGATGCTCAAACTTAAGTTCAACCCTTTTTTACTCCAATTTAAATAGAATCTTAAACTTATGTTTGAGCCTCACTGACTTCAAGTCGAATAGAGGTTCCACGTTAAGTTCAAGCATATCTTATTATAACTTGAATAGAGCCTCAAACTTAAGTTCGAGGTTCTCAGACTCCAAGTTGAGTAGAGGCTGAAACTTAAGTTTGCACTTGTCTTATTCCAAATTGAATAGAGACCCAAATTTAAGTTTGATTTTGTCTAACTCCAAGTTGAATAGAGGCTCAAAATTAAATTTGTGCTTCTCTGATTCTAAGTTGGATAGAGCCTCAAAATTAAATTTGAGCTTGTTTCACTCCAAATTGAATGAAGGATCAAACTTAAGTTTGAAATTTTGTTCCAACTTGAATAGATGTATAGACTTAGTTTGTTCCTATCTGACTCAAAGTTGACTAAAGGTTCAAACTTCAGTTCAAGCATCTCTAACTCCAAGTTGAATAAAGGCTCGAACTTAAGTTCAAGACTGTCTAATTCCAAGTTGAATAAAGGCTCACACTTAAGCTCAAACTTAAGCTCAAACCTCTCTAACCACTATGCTAAGAAACAAGAGCTTAAGTTTTAGCCTCTTATAAGACTGAAACTTAAGTTTGAACCTCCATTCAATTTTGAATCAGACAAGATTGAACTTAAGTTTGAGCATCTTGAACTCAAAAGATTCAAAACTCAAACTTTAGTTTGAGTTTGTCAATCAATTTAAGTTTGAATTTTTTTTTCTCATATACTAATGGTTTGGAACTTAAATTTGAGTCTCCCCTAAGATCTTTTTTAGTAGAGGGACAAACTCAAACTTAAGTTAAAAGCTCCACCTTAAGTTTGAGCGTATCTAATGCCAAGTTGAATAAAGACTCATACCTAAGTCTGATATTTTCTAACTCCAAGTTGAATAAAGACTCAAACTTAAGTTCAAGACTCTCTGAATCCAAGTTGAATAGAGGCTCAAACTTAAGTTTGAGGCTCTCCAACTTAAAGTTCAACAGAAGTTAGGCTTAAAGTTCAAGTCTATCTTACTCTGAGTCTAATTTTAAAAGAGGTTCAAAATTAAGTTCGACCCTCTTTGACTTGAAGTTCACTAGAGGCTCAAACATAAGTTCAAGCTTCTATGACTCCAAGTTGAATAGATGCTCAAATGTAAGTTCATACCTCTCTGAATCCAAAGATGAAAATAGGCTCAAACTTAAGTTTGAGCATCTCTGATTCGAAGTTGAATAGAAGCTTAAATTTAAGGTTTTTTTTTTTTTACTCCAATTTGAATAGATGCTCAAACTTAAGTTATAGCTTCACTAACTTCAAGTTGAATAGAGGTTCCAGTTTAAGTTTGAACTTATCTTACTCAAAGTTGAATAAAGGCTCAAACTTAGCTTTGACTCCAAATTGAATATAGGCTCAAACTACAAGTTGAATAGAGGCACAAACTCTGTCTGACTCGAAGTTGAGTTGAGAATCAAACTTAAGTTCAAGCCTCTCTAACTCTCAAAATTAAGTTTGGGCTTATCAAATTTGAACTTGAATAGAGGCTCAAACATAAGTTAGAGTAGAGCTTCTTTGATTCCAACTTCAATAGAGGCTGAAACTTAAAGTTTGAGCCTCTCTAACTTCAAGTTGAATAGAAGCTCAAACTTAAGTTCAAGCCTCTTTGACTCCAAATTGAATCGAGACTCAAACTTAATTTCAAGCCACTTTGATTGCAAATTGAATAGAGGCTCCACTTTTACTTTGAGCTTCCATAACCACCAGTTGAATAGAGACTCAAACTTAACTTTGAACATGTTTCACTCCAAGTTGAGCTGAAGCTCAAACTTAAGTTCATACCTCTTTGACTCCCAAACTTAAGTTTAAGCCGATCTAAATCAAATTTTAATGGAAACTAAAACTTAAGTTCGAACCTCTCTAGCTCCCAAACTTACATTAAAGCCTATCTGACTCTCAAACATAAGTTTTTACCTGTAAAATATAAAAGTAAATGCAAGCTCAAACTTCATTTCTAGCATCTTTAATTCTAGTTTGAATATTAGATACTCGACCTTAAGTTTTGAGCACCTTTCATTCTAAGTTGAATAGAGAATGGAACTTAAGTTTAAGCTTCTCTAACTCCAAATTGAATAGAAGCTCAAACTTAAGTTAAAGCCTCTTTGACTCCAAGTTGAACACAGGCTCAAACTAAAAGTTGAATAGAGGTTCTAGTTTAAGTTCGAGTCTCTTTGACTCCAAGTTGAATAGAGGCTCAAACTTAAGTTTGAGCCTGTTTGAGACTCAAACTTAAGTTCAAGCTTCTCTAGCTCTCAAACTTAAGTTTAAGCATGTTTAAATCCAAGATGAATGGAGGCTCAAACTTAAGTTTGAAGCTTTCAAAATCGAATAATGGATCAAACATAAGTTCGACACTCTATGGCTCCACATTGAATAAAGGCTCAGACTTAAGTTCTAGCCTGTTTGATTCTAAATTGATTAGAGACCCAAACTTAAGGATCGAATTGAATAGAGGCCAAAACTTAAATTTGACACTATCTAACTTCAAGTTGCATAGAGGTTCCATATTAATTTCAAGTCTGTATTACTCAAAGTTGAGTAGAGACTTAAACTTCAGTTTGCACCTCTCAGAATTCAAATTAAATAGAGGTTGAACCTTAGGTTGTCTAACTCCAAATTGAATGGAATCTCAAAAATAAGGTCAAAGCTCTCAAACTTAGGTTCGATCCTTTCAAATTGCACATTGAATAGAGGCTCAAACTTAAGTTCGAGCCTCTTTGACTCCAATTTTCAATAGAGACTCAAACTTAAAGTCCAACTTGAATCAACATCCAAACTTAAGTTCTAGCTTCACTCACTTCAAGTTGAATAGAGGTTCCACTATAAATTCGAACTTAACTTACTCAAAGTTGAATAGAGGCTCAAACTTAAGTTCAACTCCAAATTAAATGCAGGCTCAAAATCCAAGTTAAATTGAGACTCGAATTAAAATTTGACCCTCTTTGGCTTCTAGTTGAATGGAAGCTCAAATTTAAGTTCAAGCCTCTTGGACTCTCAAACTTAAGTTTGGGCTTGTCAAACTTGAAGTTGAATAGAGGCTTAAACTTAAGTTAGAGCTTCTTTGATTCCAACTTGAATAGAGGCTCAAAAACTAAGTTGAATAGAGGCTCCAACTTAAGTTTTAGCCTCTATGACTTCAACTTGAATAAAAGCTCATACTTAAGTTCAAGCCTCTTTGACTCCTAATTGATTAGAGGCTCTAACTTAAGTTCAGCCTCTTTGACTCCAAATTGAATAGAAGCTCAAACTTAAGTTCAACCCATTTTTGCTCCAATTTAAATAGAATCTCAAACATAAGCTTGAATCCAAAGACTAAAATACCCTCAAACTTAAGTTCAAGAATCTCTGATTGGAGGTTAATTAGAGTTACAAACTTAAGTTCAACCCTTTTTTACTCCAATTTAAATAGAGTCTCAAACTTATGTTTGAGCCTCATTGACTTCAATTTGAATAGAGGTTCACCTTAAGTTTGAGCATATCTAATATCTAAGTTGAATGGAAACTGAAACTTAAGATCAAACCTCTCTAAATTCCAAACTTAAATTAAGCATGTCTGACTCTCAAACGTAAGTTTTCACCTGTAAGATTCGAAGGTAAATGCAAGCTCAAACTTAATTTCTAGCCTCTTTGATTCCAATTTTAATATTAGAGACTCAAACTTAAGTTTGAGCCTCTCTTGCTCTAAGTTGAATAGAGACTGGAACTTAAGTCAAGCATCTCTAACTCGTAATTGAATAGAGGCTCACTTAAGTGAAAGACTCTTTGACTCCAAGTTGAACACATGCTCAAACTTAAAGTTGAATAGAGGTTCTAGTTTAAGTCTAAGTGTCTTTGACTCCAAATTGAATCTAAGTTTGAGTCTGTTTGAGACCCAAACTTAAGCTCGAGATTCTTTGACTCCCAAGCTTAAGTTTAAGCATCTTTAACTCCAAGCTAAATGGAGGCTTAAAAAATTTGAAGCTCTACAAATTGAATAATGGCTCAAACATAAGCTCGACCCTTTTTTACTCCAATTTAAATAGACTATTAAGCATAAGTTTGAATCCACAAATTAAAGATGCTCAAACTTAAGTTAAAGAATCTCTGATTCGAAGGTGAGTAGAGTCTCAAACTTAAGTTCAACCATTTTTTACTCCAATTTAAATAGGCTCTCAAACTTATGTTTGAGCCTCACTAACTTAAACTTGAATAGATGTTCACCTTAAGTAAGTTCGAACTTTTGCTCCAACTTGAATAGATGTCTAGACTTTAAGTTTATTCCTCTCTAACTCTAAGTTGAATAAAGGTTCAAACTTAAGTTCAAGACTCTTTGAATCTGAGTTGTATAAAGGCTCCAACTTTAGTTCGAGACTCTCTAACTCCAAATTGAATAAAGGTTCAAACTTAAGTTTGAACCTCTCTCACCACTATGCTAAGAAACAAGAACTTAAGTTTTAATCTCTTATAAAACTTGAACTTAAGTTTGAACCTCCATTCAATTTGGACTCAGAGAGGATTGAACTTAAATTTGAGCATCTTGAACTCAAAAGATTGAAAAATCAAACTTTAGTTTGAGTTTGTCAATCAACTTAAGTTTGAATTCGTTTTTCTCATATATTAATAGTTTGGAACTTAAATTTGAGTCGTCCCCAAGGTCTTTTTTAGTAGAGGGACAAGCTCAAACTTAAGTTAGAAGCTCCACCTTAAGTTCGAGCAATATCTGACTCCAACTTGAATAAAGACTCATACCTAAGTCTGCAATTTGCTAACTCCAAGTTGAATAAAGACTCAAGCTTAAATTCAAGTTTCTTTAACTCAAAGTTGAATAGAGGCTCAAACTTAAGTTCGAGGCTCTCTAACTTAAAGTTGAACAAAAGTTCAACATAAAGCTCAAGTCTATCTTACTCAAATTTTTGCCTCTCTGAGTCCAATTTTAAAAGAGGTTCAAACTTAATTTCGACGCTCTCTAACATGAAGTTCACTAGAGGCTCAAAAATGAGTACAAGCTTCTATGAATTCAAGTTGAATAGATACTCAAATTTAAGTTCAAGCCTCTCTGAATCCAAAGATGAAAATAGGCTCAAACTTAAGTTTGAGCATCTCTGATTTGAAGTTGAATAGAAGCTTAAATTTAAGTTTAATTTTTCTAAATCCAATTTAAATAGACACTCAAACTTAAGTTATAGCTTCACTAAAATCAAGTTGAATAGAAGTTCCACTTTAAGTTTGAACTTATCTTACTCAAAGTTGAATAGAGGCTCAAACTTAAGTTTGACTCCAAATTGAAAACATGCTTAAACTACAAGTTGAATAGAGGCTCAAACTCTCTCTGGCTCCAAGTTGAGTGGAAGATCAAACTTAAGTTCAAGCCTCTTTGACTCTCAAACTTAAGTTTGGGCTTCTCAAATTTGAAGTTTAATAGAGGCTCAAACTTAAGTTTGAGCTTCTTTGATTCCAACTTGAATAGAGGCTCAAACTCAAGTTTGAACCTCTCTGACTTTAAGTTGAATAGAAGCTCAAAATCAAGTTCAACACTCTTTGAATCCAAATTGAATAGAGGCTCAAACTTAAGTTTAAGCCTTTTTTACTTCAAATTGAATAGACTCTAAGGCTCAAACTTAAGTTTGATTCTCTTTGACTCCAAGTTCATAAAAAGTTCAAAATCGAGTTCAAGTTTCTCTAACTCCAAAGTTGAATAGAGGTTCCACTTTTAATTTTAAACCTTCATAACTACAAGTTGAATAGAGACTCAAACTTAAATTTGAGCATGTTTCACTCCAAGTTGAATTGAATCTCAAAATGAAATTTGAACCTCTCTGACTCCCAAACGTAACTTTTAGCCTCTAGGATTTGATCGTAAATGCAAGCTCAAACTTAATTTCTAACCTGTTTGATTCCAATTTAAATAGAAACTCAAATTTAAGTTTGAGCCTCTCTCACTCTAAGTTGAATAGAGACTAAAACTTAAGTTCAAGCCTCTCTAACTCCGAAGTGAATAGAGACTCACACTTAAGTTAAGCCTCTTTGACTCTAAGTTGAACATAGGCTCAAAAAAAAAGTTGAATAGAGATTCCTCTTTAAGTTTGAGCCTCTTTCTCTCCAAGTTGAATAGTGGCTTAAACTTAAGTTCAAGCCTCTCCGACTCCAAGTTCAATAGAGACTTAAACTTAAACTCCAACTTGAATCAACACCCAAACTTAAGTTCGAGCTTCACTGACTTCTACTTAAATAGAGGTTTCACTATAAATTTGAACTTATCTTACTCGAAGTTCAAATGCGAGTTCAAGCTTCTCTAACTCCAAAGTTAAATAGAGGTTCCATTTTTAATTGGAGCCTCCAAGTTGAACACAGGCTCAAACTTAAAGTTGAATAGAGATTCCTGTTTAAGTTTGAGTCTCTTTGACTCCGATTTGAATAGAGGCTCAAACTCAAGTTCGAGCCTCTCCGACTCCAAGTTCAATAGAGACTCAAAGTTAAACTCGAACTTGAATGGACGCCCAAAATTAAGTTCCAGCTTCTCTAACTCTAAATTGAATAGAGGATTACACTTAAGTTAAAGCCTCTTTGACTCTAAGTTGAACATAGGCTTAAAATTAAAGTTGAATAGAGATTCCAGTTTAAGTTTGAGACTCTTTGACTCCAAGTTAAATAGTGGCTTTAAATTAAATTTGAGTCTCTTCGACTCCAAGTTCAATAGAGACTCAAACTTAAACTCCAACTTGAATCGGCACCCAAACTTAAGTTCTAGATTCTCTAACTTTGAATTGAATAGAGGCTCACACTTAAGTTAAAGCCTCTTTTACTCTAAGTTGAATACAGGCTCAAACTTAAAGTTGAATAGAGATTCCAATTTAAGTTTGAACCTCTTTGACTCCAAGTTGAATAGTGGCTCAAACTTAAGTTTGAGCCTGTCTAACTCCAAGTTCAATAGAGATTCAAACTTAAACTCTTGAATTGACACCAAAACTTAAGTTCCAACTTCACTGATTTTAAGTTGAATAACGGTTTCATTATAAGTTTGAACTTATCTTACTCAACGTTCAAACTTGAGTTCATATTTCTCTAACTTCAAAGTTGAATAGAAGTTTCACTTTTAATTCGAGCCTCCATGTTGAACATAGGTTCAAACTTAAAGTTGAATAGAGATTCCTGTTTAAGTTTGAGTCTCTTTGACTCCAAGTTGAATAGAGGCTCAAACTTAAGTTCGAGCCTCTTTGACTCCAAGTTCAATAGAGGCTCAAACTTAAGTTCGAGCCTCTTTGACTCCAAGTTCAATAGAGACTCAAACTTAAACTCCAACTTGAATCGACACCCAAACTTAAGTTCCAGCTTCACTGACTTCAAGTTGAATAGAGGTTCCACTATAGTTTTGAACTTAGCTTACTCAAAGTTGAATAGAGGCTCAAACTTAAGTTCAACTCCAAATTGAATATAGACTTAATCTCCAAGTTAAATAGAGGTTCAAAATACAAACTGAATGGAATCCCAAACTTAAGGCTCCAATTGAATAGAGGACAAAACTGAAATTCGAGCCTTTCAAACTACACATCGAATAGAGGCTCAAATCTAAGTTCGAGCCTCTTTGTCTCCAAGTTCAATAGAAACTCAAACATAAACTACAACTTGAATCAATGCCAAACTTAAGTTCGAGCTTCAAGACCAAAGAGGCACATCGAATTGTGGTGCAACTCTGTATGCCACCCAAGAACAAGTCAAAATGACAAGCTAAGAATATCCTCATTGAACTTCCTCTTAGAACATTTTCCATAGGAAAAAAGTGAAAATAACCAAATGGGAACAAATGTAACTTTGAGTCGAGTGCTTCATATATGTTTATATTTATATATATTTATACACACACACACATACATACATATATACACACACACACACACACACACACACATATATATATATATATATATATATATATATATATATATATATATATATATATATATATATATATATATATATATATATATATATATATATATATATATATATATGTATGTATGTGTGTGTGTGTATATGTACGTATGTATGCATGTATGTTTGTATGTATGTATTAAATAATGTATGTATGTGTGTATGTATGTATGTAGTATGTGTGTGTGTGTGTGTGTATATATATATATATATATATATATATATATATATATATATATATATATATATATATATATATATATATATATATATATATATATATATATATGTGTGTGTGTGTGTGTGTGTGTCTATGTGTATGTATGTATGTATGCACATACCAACAAACACACAGATGCACACTTGCACACACACACACACACATACACACCATGTGCATGCACATATGTGTATGGAAACACATGCACCTGTGCATACACATACCAACACACACACAAACATACTCACACACATATATGTGTATGCATATGGTGTCTATGTGTGTGTGTAAGTGTGTATGTGTGTGTGCAAGTGTGCATGTGTGTGTATATACCTGTGCATGTGCATACCAACACACACAGAGATGCCCACTTGCACACACACATATGCACATGCTCACACACATATATGTGTATGCACATGCTATGTATATGTGTATGCACATGCTACGTATATGTGTATGTGCATACACATACCGGCACACACACATGCATACTTCCACACACACATACACACATGCTCACACACATATATGTGTATGCACATGGTGTGTATGTGTGTGTGTGTTCAAGTGTGTATGTGTGTGTGTGTTGGTATATGCATGCACAACACACACACATGCATGCACACTTGCGCACACACACATACACATGTTCATGCACATATATGTGTGTGAGCACATGTGTATGTGTGTGTGGAAGTGTGCATGTGTGTGCATTCATTCACATACTAGCACACACACATGTGCACTTC
>CM035406.1:194200729-194233229 GCA_020310875.1 Ceratopteris richardii
TATATATATATATATATATATATATATATATATATATATATATATATATATATATATATATATATATATATATATATATATATATATATATATAGGGCAATGGCTACTTGGTTTTAACCTAAAAATCCATCAAGAAAGCTACAAACTTCCTTGCCTACAACACATGTCAATAAATGTTCAGTGATTGGAAGTGGATAGCTATCTTTGATCGTAGCAGCATTAACTTTTTAAGGTTAATACACACTCGCAACTTTCCATTCTTCTTGGGCACCACTAGAATGGGGAACACCCATTCAGTATGCTCAATTTCATAGATAAATCTAGCTTCAATCAACCTGTCAATTTCCTCTTTTGGTGGGCTTGGCATCAGCTATCATGGGGATGTCATCAGAGCATATTTTCGGACCTACTCCCTTCAAGTCTCTATTGTGCCATGCAAACACGTCCCTATATTCCCATAATAAAGTTATAAGCTCTACTTCTTCTTATGCACTTAAGTCGTCTCCTATGTACATACATCGCTCTTCATTATCTTCAATGGTTATGGCAATTTTTTTGGTCTTTTCTTTATTATCATACGCTTCTCCTGGGATGGCCTCTCTCTTAGGCATTTTTACCAAAAATTTTCCATCTTCAACTTCATATTTCTTGAAATTTTCTGGTCCTTCGAACAATGATTCCTCCTCTTCTTGTTTCACTACTCTTCTTTTCTTTTTCTTTTGACTACCTTCACTTCCATCCTTTGAATTTACAGCTTTAATTCTTGTAAGAGGTTCTTCTTCTTTTTGGATTAATACTCCTACATCTTCTAGATAGTGCTCCTCTAAATTAAAGCAACTATCCATCACAATGGATTCTAGATCATCGTCATCCTCTTCTTCTTCAATGACATCACTAGGGTCACATTATTCTAGCAACGGTTGACACATGAACACTGAAATATCATAAGCCTCCTCATCACAATGAGGTGTCCATTGTTCTTCATTGACTGCAATGTCCATGGTGGCTAAGATTTTTGCCCATCCATGAGGCTCAAATTCCTCATCTCGAAAGATCATGGGTGTATAGGCTGGGTGTTGGAACTGAAGGACTCACTAGGCAAGGAAGCTTAAGAAGGGAGTCAGAGAGAAGAGAAAGTACAAGCAGACAGAGCAGTCAACGACGACCTGGCAAGTAGGCCAATAATTTTTCAAGACACTAACGCATATAAGAGAGGTGGACACACAAGGAGAAGGAGCAAGTAGGGAGCTCCAGGAAATGTATGTCAAAATGTTAGAAGAAATCCCTACAAAAATAGTGATTTTCATCACTAAAAACCCTTGTAAATACCATTTCACATTTTTGTAGCTCCATTTTGTGCAAGCCAAGGAGTCCTTAAGCTTGAGGAGCTTTAGAAGTAACTACCTGTCAGTTTTCACATTTTTTAGACTTCGTTTGAACCTCCAAATAGGGTAGAGAACCTAATTTTTAACTAGGCCGGACACTAGGTCTGGACAGGGCCAAAGCTAGTCAAAAACTATAAAAGGAGCTAGAGAGCTCATTTTTGAGGTTAGATTGTAATTGAAATGAACTTGTAAGAGCTTTTTGAAAGTAATCTAAGAACTCCATTGCTTCTCACTCTTTGTCTTGCCGTGTGTGCGCGTGTGTGTGTATGTGTGTGCATGTTTGTGTGCTTCTCACTCACGCACTTGTGCCTCCACTTGCTCGAGGTCTTCATACCATCCTCACGTCTTCCCGGATTGACATTAAAGGAGGTGCTACTCATCACTGAGCTACACCAAATTTTGGCGCCGTTGCCGGGGATCGAGCTTTGAGGACGAGCGTGTGATGGTAAGACGTAGATTTGAGACGTTGGCATTGTAGGTAATCTCTTTACTTTTCTTATTTTTCTTTTTCTTACCTCACCACCATCATCACCATCATCATCATCACCATATCCGATCTCCATCTCCATCATCGCGAAAAAAATTTCAGTTTTCTGCTTATACCACCTTCTCCACCTCATTTCCCTCATTCCACTTGTGAGAGAGAGCGAGAGAGCGATATTGTGTGCGTTGTTTTTGCGTGCTTTTTGAGCTTTCTTGCAGGTTCCAGCAGCATCATCCCCTCCAGCACGTTGCGCAGGTACGGAAAACTCAGAATATGTCTCGCAGTCGCCGGCCTCTGTCGATCGCGATTGACAGAAAATTTCATCTATTGGTAAAACTAAGTGCACCACTAGGACAAGCACAAAGAGCACATTCCAAATCACTAAACAAAATTGAAAAATTCCGTTTTTCTCTGTCAATCGCGACCGACACTGTCGATCGCGATCGACAGCCACGATCGACAGACTCTGTCAATCGCGACCGACAGACCCTACGACCGACTGACTGCCACGTAGGACCCTGTCAATCGCGATTGACACCGTCAATCGCGATCGACAGAATTTTCACGATTGATTGACTTTTACGCGTAGCCACGTGTCCATCCCGACGGGCACATCCCCGATTGACTGAAATCACGGCGAAAAACCCAGAAAAAGTGTCGATCGCGATTGACACCATCAATCGCGATTGACAGAACTCACGACCGACTCTGTCGATCGCGATTGACACAGTCAATCACGACTGACGTGTCGATCGCGACCGACAGGCCCTGACGGACACCTCTGTCAATCGCGATTGACAGACCTGTCGATCGCGATTGACAGGCTTTTCGGCCAAAAAATCAGGGTTTTTATTCTAAGCTTTGGGGATAGTTTTTGGGCACATTGGTCTAGCAATTAGTGATTTGTGAGGTCCCTACACATGTATTTTTGAGAAAAATCATGTGACCTGTTAGCCTGCTTGAACCCTGTTTTAGCACCAGAACCCTGAACTGACATAACTTTCTCATACGAAATCCAATTGCTGTGATTCTTGTTTTGTTGGAAAGCTCGTGGGGAGTGCAACCAAAACTTCCACTGGTTATGTGAAAATTTATATCAGGATTATTAGATAGGGTATTGTGAAGTTGACCATACCCCGAGGTAGGAAAACTGAGGGATCCCTGGGGTTATTTTCCATAAAGGCAAGGGATAATTTGTTCTGTGAGTTACATGCATGAAAGTGGTCTATTGTGTCATTTGAATCTAAGTCTTGAGCTAATTGTGGGACTTTTACAGGTCCAGCAAGAGCACTTGAGGGCATTCTAAGCAAGAGTAAGTGCAAGCTTGGGAACACGCGTCCTAGGCAAACCAAGGCAACAATACAAGGAAAGAAACTCAAGGTTGGAAAATCCTCAACTCCCTCTGTCTATTCCTAGCTTAGGCTAAGAACGACTAGTGATAGGAGTAGGCCAGGACGGCGATAGGCATCAATCAAGTTGAAGACTACCTATGCACTCAAGTTCATGATTAAACATAATCTTTTCGTGATGCGATAACCTTAAAGGAAAGAATCTAACGAGGAACGATCAACTTAAAGTACAAAAAATACTCAAGTATTCCTGACGATGCGATGTCAGACAAGATCATAAACACGATACCACACTAAAAAAGAATCAAGTGACTGATACCAATTGATTGGCAACGAGGTTGTACTTTGGGCACAAATTGGGCTACTTAAATAGGCTTATGAACCTTAGATCAGGACGACATCTAGTAAGGGATAGACAAAGCCTTAGGTCTTCAGAGGCTAGTGTCAACCACACTGCTAGGTCTTGCGCCCAGCAGTTGAGCCACCACTCATACTACCCTAGCTCTGAGACTAGTGAATCAGAGATGTCTCAAGGCATGGACAGACCTACGGGAAGTTCAGGAGTGCCATACTTGCACAGGGTAGAAGGCCCTTACAAAACGCAGTTGGAATACCTTAGGACCAACCGATTAGGTGCTAGCATCTATGAGGACGGCCTAGGAAGATCTGTAGTATAGATTAAGAATCCTGACTAATCTATTGGACTAGAGTGCCCAGCTGTCAAGTTTGAAAATGGAGCATACTTGGACAAGGAAGGAACAATATATGTAGTCACTAGTCATCCCGATAGGACAGATGAATTTGGGAATGAGATCCCAGGAAAGGACTTAGGTGACCTAGAGCAAGGAAACAGGGGTGAAGAACCGAGGACCCCCCGAGGCAAATCTGTTCTCACTAGGATTATCACACTAGAGTGGATTCCCCAAGATAATAAGAGCATAGATCTGCTTCTGAACCGAGAAACTGACGAAGCCTTTTGGAGGTATAAATTTGATCAGCCAACTGATATAGGAACCATCATGATCTATGAGTTTAAGGATCCTGATAGCCCAGGCAGAGTGACCTACTTAGATCACGCTTCAGAGAGGATCTTTGTGGTGACAGAAAATGATCGGCATGCTTACGCTTGGAAGGGTGAATTCGTTTTCCCCCAACCAAGATTGAATGTGTCCTATGGTCACCCTGGAGCTGGAACATCCCAAGCTCATGGAATTCAAAGAGACAGAAGTAGAGATAGGCCAGAAGTAAGCTTTGCCAACCCAGGGGGCAGAGAAAGAACGAGAATGGAAACAAATAGAGTAGAACGTGAGATACTTAGAGCTCACAGGAATCAAAGAAATGCGGATGAGTTCCCTCTACCACGACCTAGAGAGCACACAAGGACTTTGAGACCGACTCAGCTAGTCAAGTCCATGAAGAACTACTTCGATGGCACTGGAGATCCATACGATCATGTGGCTGAGTTTAGGCAAGTCTTGAGAGCTGAGCAAGTGGAGGATCTATTCATGCAGTACAATGCCTTTGGTCTAACCCTTAGGAACACTGCCCTGACATGGTTTCAGCCACTAAACGAGAGGCAGTTCAGGAGCATAGACCAACTTCTAGAGGCATTCATTATCGAATTCTCTAAAAGTGGCATAAGACATAACACTTCCTCGCTGATTCACAGCTTCAAGCAAACCCCTCAAGAGACCGTGAGACTTGCTGGAAGAAGATTTAGGCAATACTTGGAGAGATGCCCTGTCCCTGAGTTACCCACACCAGCAAAGCAAGTGGCTCTATTCTTGGATGGATTGCTAAGTACCAAATTGAGGTCATATGTGTATCTGAAGGACCCTAGGACGATAGAAGTGTGTGTACGCATGTGCATTGACATCGAGGATAACCTAGGGGAGGAACTAGAGCTTTCCAAAATCTACAAGGACTCAGATAGTGCCTCTAGCCTCTCTTCCTCGCAATCCACATCAATTGAGGAATTAGCAGAGAAAGTAGCTCAGAAACTAGGTGTCTCTAGCAAACAAATCCCAAGGTTTGCCCCTGTGAAAAGATGCTATACCTGTGGAGGTGACCATATGGCGAATGTCTGTCCCATTATGGCTCAACCCCAAGTTAATCCTAGTAGCCAGTACTGCACCATAGAACGAAGGTACACCAATCACACCGCGCAAGATTGTCCCTACAATAAACAAACCATTAGACAGACGTACCCACAACCATACCCTCAACAAGGAAGATACCAGAACCAGTACCCACCTCAGCAGTATGTGAGACCTCAACAAACCTACCAATCCTACCAAAACCAACTGAGGCCCCAGCCAGTGCTAGCACAGCAACCATCTGCTCCTACTAATGTAATCCCAGTAAAATATGCAGCTGTAGAAGAGAACCTGAATAGAGCTATAGTCCCTGTAACACCATTGCTTTCTGAAAGTGACCCGAGTGACCATAGCTTTGATTCTACACATGTTGATAGTCCCCAGGCTTACTACATGCAGTCTCCAGAACATGGTGAGTCCTACTATAGTGAAGAGCCAAATGAACCTAGTTGGGAGTCAGATTACACAAACGTCATGTATGCAAACTCCAACCCTAGACCTCAACCTAGGCAAGTAAGACCCCCATTCCCTAGAGGACCATGCTACAGATGTCAGGGAGATCATCTCATTCGTGATTGTCCCTTGCCTCCACCTACACAACCCCAGTCAGTGACGATCCAGGGCTTTTGCCAAGAGTGTGGAAAAGAGCATCTCTTATGAGACTGCCCTAAGAATCCTAATAATATGCCAAAAATCACTCCTATTAACGTTATTGGGTTAGTGGTAGATTCCACAGGAAGTGTCACTTCCACTGCACCCGTACAGGTTGTCACTAGAGCTCAAGCAGTGCAGCAAAACCAAGGGGTAGGCCGGGAAAAGAGCCCAGATGTTAGTGAAACAGAGAGCATGACAAAGAAAAGGACTAGAGCTTGGAGAGATAGTCGTGAAAGAATGAAAAGGTAATGGGCAAAAAAGATGAGTGAACTCAAGGAAAGCCTCAGAGAAACAAAGGCCAGGATAACTGAACTCACAGCTCAATCTCCCTCTCACACTGCCCCACCTCCATCACCTCCACCATTCCCAACTCCATCCGAACCGCCACCTTCCAACCCGCCTCACCTAAACCCACCACTCCCAAGAGTAGGATCACTCCTAGCTGATCCCACTCCGGAGGACCTAAACATGATGCTTAAAGCATATCAGGCCAGAATCCAAGAAGGGCCAAACGTAACTGATCATGAAAAGTGTTACCCCAGAGCAGAACTAGAGTTAGAACGAACCAAAATTTGCGCGAAGATGGTGGAATTGGCTCAGACCATGTTTGAAGCCAGTCGCCTATTTAACATCTCTAGTTCAGCGAAGACACAATTACACTTCGATGGACTGTTAGAAAGAATAGAGAAGCTGATCGCACAATCAGAAAAGGAACCTGCCTCTCAACATAAAGACAAGGCAAGTGAAGGAGCAAGTCTTCCTGCTCGGGAAGCCTATGTGCCTGAAGCCTATGTACCTGAAGCCTATGCGCCTAACTCTACGGAGCCAGACACATCATCTTCTATGAATCAGTTCACACCAGAGTTCCTACGAGAGATTCAAGATAACAAATGGGCTAAGGAAAGTGAAGTCCCTCCTCCCATTGAACTTGTGGATGATGCACATGACCAATTCCCACAAGACATCCCATCCATTTATGAGGAGCAGGAGAACACCCACTCTCAGGAAAGACTAGACTTTGAGTCTAATTCTTTACAAGAATTACCTCACTTCACAGGCCCATGGGAAGCTAAGTCTACTTGTATGAGAGCACCCATGGTCATGGTACGAAATGAGGACTCAGTCTTACCTAGGAACACAGAGGTAGTGAAAAACACTAAAGTGCAGTGCAATCTCAAGTTAGAAGAGCTACTCAAGGTTAGACCTGAATTATGGAAACATGTCGCCAAACAAGTACCAGCGATAGTGAAACCTCATTCCCAGGTAGGATCACATAGGACAGTGCCAGAAATACCCTTGGATAAGATAGGAGATATGTGTGAAGGTGAAGAAGGTAACACCTATCTTCCCATTACCTACCAGGAGTACACCACCAAGGCAATTCTGGACTCAGGCGCAGGTGTTGCAATTCCTACCACTTCCTTATGGAAGCATTGGGGCAAACCAGCACTCAGGCCCACGAGGATGAAACTGCAAATGGCCGATGGTCACATAGAGAGACCCTTAGGATTGCTAGAAGGAATAACTCTCACCACCTGTGGTGTCGAGTTTGAGCATACATTTGCTATATGTGATTTTAGCAAGAACCATGCCTATGAAATGATCTTGGGACGACCTTTTATGCGACAGTTGCAAGTGTTACAGGATTGGGGAACCAATTCTTTGTCCGTGCAGCACTTAGGTGTTACAACCAAAGTGAATCTCAAAGATTACTCTCATAGAGATGTCCCTCCTATCCAATGGAATCCCATCCATAGAGCCAAAGATGATATAGAATCGGTGCATTCCATAGGGTCAGGATCCTCATGGATGCATGAAGACACCCACTTATGGATGTGTAAAGTAGCAGTAGAAGAAGAGAAGAGAGAAGAAGCCAGAGAGATAGGTGCAAAAGAAACACATAGATCAATTCAAGACCCAGCCTATGCGCCTGTAGTTTTTCCTGACGAAGAATTTGAACCCCACGGCTGGGCAGAAATCCTAGCAACAATGGATGTAGCCATCAATGAAGAACAATGGACACCTCACTATGATGAAGATGGCTATGACATTTCAGTCTTCTCCATAGAGCCAATCATGGGAGGGGCAGTTCTAGAAGAATGCGAACCTAGCCCTGATGCATTTGAAGATGCGAGCGACTCCGATCTAGAGTCAATCATTATGGATCCACCTTTTGCATCAGATGAAGAATATTTCTACAAAGTAGAATTTCAACCCCAAAGGCATGGAGAGCTTACAAATGATGTAAGGCTAGCCACACATGTGACCCCGAAGGAAGAAGGGAAGAAACGAAAGAAGAGAGCAGTCACACCAGAAGAGGAAGAATCTTTGTTCGAGGTCCCGGAAAACTTTAAAAAGTATGAGATAGATGACAGAAGAGTCATGATCAGAATGCTTAAACGAGAGGCACGATCAGGAGAGGCCTATGATAACAAAGAAACCACCAAAAAAATAGTAGTGGCCCTAGAAGAAGGAGAGGAGAGATGCACGTACATAGGCCATGACCTAACAGAGGAAGAAGAGCATGCGTTAATAGCCTTGCTAAGAGAATAGAGAGATGTGTTCGCTTGGAGTTACAAGGATTTGAAGGGTGTTGATCCAGACATATGCTCACACACTATCCCCATGACCTCAGATGCTAGACCCTCTAAGCAACAGCCATACACATATAATGACAACTATGCGGCCAAGATCAAGGAAGAGATAGATAGACTGGTTGAAGCTGGATTCATCTATGAAATTGAGCATACTGAGTGGGTATCCCCCATCGTAGTGGTGCCCAAGAAGAATGGGAAGCTGCATGTATGCATTAACTTGAAGAAGGTTAATGCAGCCACAATCCGAGATAACTATCCGCTTCCTATCACAGAGCATCTCTTAGAAAGAGTAGCAGGCAAGGAGGTGTACAGCTTCCTCGATGGATTTTGGGGCTACAATCAAGTAGCCATAGCTCCACAGGATCAACATAAGACAGCTTTTGCCACAGAGTGGGGTATATTTGCCTTTCGTGTAATGCCATTTGGGCTTACCAATGCTCCAGCCACCTTCCAGAGGCTGATGTGCCATGTATTTAAGGAGTTCCTGAGGAAGAATTTAGAAGTCTATGTTGATGATCTTTGTGCTCATTCCAACATTAGACAAACCCATATTCCTGAACTCAGACAAATCTTTGACAAATGTAGAGAGTATCAAGTGTGCTTGAACCTAGAAAAGTGCGTTTTCATGTTCAGGCAAGGTAAGATTTTAGGACACATAGTGTCAAAGAATGGCATAAGAGCCATAGCCGAGTTACCTAGGCCAAAGAATGTCAAGGAAGTACAGGCTTTCATGGGGCATTGTGGGTACTACCGCCGGTTCATTCACATGTATGCTGTCATTGCAAAGCCCATGTATGGACTTCTGACTAACTTTGAGTGGACTGATGAATGTGAGAATTCCTTCCAAGAGCTTAAACGAAGATTGTGTTCAGCACCAATCTTGACCACACCCGATTGGAAAAAGCCTTTCCATGTTCATGTGGATGCATCCAATTATGCTATTGGATGTGTACTCGCGCAACCTATTGGTGAAGGTAATATGGATCTTCCAATTGCCTATGCTAGTAGACAATTGAACGAAGCTGAACAAAATTATACCACTACTGAGAGAGAAGGATTAGGCATGGTATATGCAGTTAAAAAGTTTAGACATTATTTGCTTGCAAATAAGTTTAAATTTTTTACTGACCATCAGGCATTGTTGTACTTGGTAAACAAACCATGCAATACAGGTAGATTAGTAAGATGGTTTCTCTTACTAATGGAATATGACTTTGAGGTAGTGGTGAGAAAAGGGAGGACTCATTTGAGAGCGGATCATCTCTCTAGGCTCACATCTGGAGAAGCCCCACAAGGAGTGTCAGATGACCTTCCTGATGCTTACTTGTTTAATTTGGAAGTGGTGCCGCAGTGGGCTAAGCCATTAGTGCCAGTATTGACGTACGGGCCTAACCACCCAGTAATAGCCACACGGGATAGACAGGTAGTAAAAGCCCAAAAGTACCACATCATGGCTGGAAGTATGTACAAGCACACATATCAAGGGATCTTGGCTTGTTGTGTAGAAGAGGACGGGTATGCAAAGTGGTTGCAATTAGCACATGTAGGTGCATTAGAGCAACACTACTCAAAGCGACGAAACCTACAGACACTACGGAGACTCGGAGTGCATTGGCCGACTATGGAAGCTGATGTCCAAAAGTTGTGCAAGGAATGCCCAATTTGCTGCACTAAGCCACCGGTGGAACATGCCAGTCTTTATCAAGTGTCCATAGTGCCGGATTGGAGTGAACCACTAGTATCCTTTCTGAGGACGAAAACATTCCCTCCAAACATGACTCTGACTAGGAAAAGGAGTTTAGAACAAGAAGCCTAGGATTACTCACTCATTGGTGATAATCTATACAAACGTGGTAAAGACGGTTACGTGAGACTATGTGTCCATGAGAGTGAATATCTCAAGATCTTGGACACTACTCACCAAGGTGTAGCAGGAGGACACTTTGGACCAGATCGGGTGATCAAGGCAATACTATTTGCGGGCTTCTGGTGGCCGACCCTTCACATGGATGCACATACCTATGTGAAACGATGTGATGTCTGTCAGAGAACTCAATATCCTATACGTAAAGATGAGATGCCACTGAAACCTATGATGGGTGGACGTGCATTCTCTAAGTGGGGAATAGACTTCGTAGGTCCTATTAATCCCCTAGCTAAGGGTTCCCATGCAGAATATATCATTGTCGCGACAGACTATCTAACAAAGTGGGTAGAGGTAAAAGCCACAACGAAGAACGATGCTCAAACAACAGCTAAGTTTTTATTTGAGAATGTGTTCACTAGATACGGGCTACCTATAGAGCTAGTTAGTGATAGAGGCACTCACTTCTTGAATGAAGTTATTGAAAATCTGCTCCAAGAATTCTTGGTAGTACATAAGAAGTCTGCCCCCTATCACCCTCAAGCTAATGGGCAAGCCGAAAGCACCAATAAGATCCTATGCAATGTACTGACGAAATTAGTGAATAATAAATGCTCTGATTGGGACAAACAGCTACACCATGCTGTTTGGGCATACCGAGTCGCCTACAAAACGGTACTCCAAGCCACTCCCTTTCAGATGGTATTTGGCCAAAATGCAGTGCTACCGTTGGACTTCTTAATACCTACACTAAAAGTAGCACAAGAGCATGAATGGACGGGTCATGAACTCTCCTCTAGACTTTTTGACCTTGAACGATTAGGAGAAACAAGACTGAGGGCGGCTGCACGGATATATGCAGCTAAGAAACGACAGAAGGCATACTTTGATGCCCACGTTAAGGATAAAGGTTTGAAGACAGGCGACTTAGTTTTAGTCTACACATTGAAGCAACATGCGAGAAAACTGGAGAAGAGAGGCTATGGACCCATGATTATTAACAGAATCTCCACAAGTGGAGCAGTACAACTAGCCACATTAGAAGGCGACGTTCTCCCGAGCTACATTAGCGGATGCAGGGTCAAGTTGTATTAGGAACCTCTCACAGAGGAAATGCTAAGTCAACTCAATACTGCTAAGAAACGCAAAGAAGAAGAAAAGCGAATTCGAGAAGAAGCCCAAGTAGAAGCATTGGAACGCATCCGGAGAATGAAGTTGAGAAGACAGACTAAGGAGCAACATAGGACGGATGCCTATGCAGATCAAGGATATCAGGTGGCTATGTGTGAAGTTTCAGGTATCAGCACTCAAAGGATAATTGATCGACGTCCTTTTATAACCTTAGAGATAGGACAAAGAAAGGGTGCAAGGACTGTAAGAGCCTTGATTGACTCAGGCGCATCCACTAGTGCTGTTAGATTGTCTTACTGTCAAGAGTTGAAATTAACTGTCGATCCTATAGAAGCATATCTCATAGGATTGGGAGGTGTGGAAACACCTTGCATGGGCGAGGTGGATCTTCCCATCTCCATTCAAGACGAAGTGATGATAGTCAAAGTATTAGTGTGTCAAGATGAGGACCTCACTGAGCCTCTTGTCTTGGGTCAGGACCGGATCTATGATCATGCAGTCAACCTAAACCTAAGAAGCGGACTTCTTCAGGTATGGGTAAATCATAGCCGAATTACAGTTGAATTGGAAAAGGAGGCACTCAAGGAACTAGGTAAAACACAAACTCCTGGTCCTTCCAGGGGTGCACATGAAGTTGACAATGCTATTCTTGTCCAAAAATGTATGATGCAAAAAGAGGATTCTCTCAACAACGGAGTCAAGGATAAGATGGTACTCCCTTCTTTTCCAAAGGTCAGAAGGATGCAGCAGCCAACGGCAGATCAAATACAGAAGAAGCAGAACACTACCTATACTGGAGGCCAAAAAAAGGAGCAAAGCAGATTGTTTCAGCCGATGAAACAAGTATGGAGGCGAAAAGGCAAACACCCTGTTCCGACCAGGCCAACACCACGACCAAAACCTCTTATTAGTAATCAACAGCACGATACTAATAAGAAGCCTTTCATAAGTTCTTCTGCGAAAGTGAAGTCTATTTGGGTACCCAAGAAGTCAATGAAGGCCAGCCCACAATCACGACAAATCTGGGTGCCTAAGGCTTGCTTGCGGGCTCAAATAGCTACACCAAGGCCAAACCCTGTACAACATGTTTCACTCACGCAAACATCTGAGGCCCAGTCTTACACATCACGCACTAACACGTATTCTTCCATGAGCACAAGTGGAATCACTTGTAAATGGGTTCCTAAAAAGCCCCATTTTTCAAGTAAATACCCTATCACACTCCCTAGAGCCTCCACAAAGTCAAAATCAAAACCTATCCATTGCATTTGGCAACCTAAAACTTGTAATAAACCCCCAGACCCCAGTTGTAAATCCATGCCCACCTACTAACTACGTCACTCTCACACCACATCATTCCACTTAGCTCCTAGGTCTAACCAATCCCTAACTACACACACAAGCACCGAGCATTTACTAACCCACTAATCTCTCCCGAACCTCATGTTAATGTTGTAATGGGGACAAAAACGGTTCTATCTCGCCCTTTACAATGTTAACACATGTTTCTATATTCTCACAGAATCAGGAGGCAAGAAGTAACATGGCAGATACAGCAGGAACTAGCTCACAGGCAGGCACCAGCCCCCAAGTCGTGGATATTGAAAGTCTTCCCGTGCAGGAGGAATTGAAGGAACCCCCTGTAGCATTGAGAGCATTACACGCCATACCGGTTCAGAACCCTCCACAAGGGCACACTATGCCAGTCAGTAAAAACTCTCATTGGTTCAGTGATGTGGTAGGACCCCTAGGTGAAGGCACTTATATGTGGGAGGCCGAGATAGAATTCAATGGGCGCTGGGGGAGGTATCACTTTTTCACTAGGGAATTTGAGAGACTGCAGAATAATGAAGGACTGAAACCTTTATGGAAGAAGGCAGGACTCTACGAGTACTTCAAATTCCAGTTGCCAAAGCCGGATTTTCTAAGATGCTCTTATTTGATTAGCACCCTTACTCCGAGCAAAGACAAAAAGGGATACAGCTCCTTTGTCCTCCCATCTCTCACAAGGGGCAATGAGCTCAAGCGTTTCAGATTAACTATCAACTTGGTAAGGGAAGCTCTAGACATGAAAGGTATGCATATTCCTACGGAGAAAGAGACTATGGTCCCCGACAATATGAAGAACAGGAATCTGACAAAGTTAAAAGACATGGTGGCAATGACGCCTACAATCGCCATTCATTTGCGAATGGTCATGCAACACTTTGCATTTCCCGCCCAAGAGAGGTTCACGATGCCACCTAAAAAGATATGGTTTAGTTTATACTTGGCTGATGCCTTTGATTTGACAATCAACATGCCCCACTAGATTATCGACCAAATCCACTTGGCTCATCAAAGGTGGTATAAAAAACAAAAGTCTGTACTGTACGGATGCTGTGCTCTGACCAGGATTGTGTACAGATGTCTTGCGTATGATGTACCAGTGCAAAGGGCACTCATTTGGACCAGGGTACAAGAGTTTCAACGCCGATTATCCTCTGCAGGACCACCATCCAAGAAAATGAGAGGCGCCATTCAGATGCCCTGCGCACAACCCCGCGCTGCAACATTGACTCCAGAGACCACACCACGACTTCCAAGGCGAGTGCAACCCTTCACTATCAGATTACCAAGGCACAGCACTGACGGACCTAATCTGGTGTTCCCACCCGTACCAACCGACCTAGAGTTTCCTCACGGATTCACTTTAGAAGACCTAACTGATGAGGAGGTAGCCAGAATCATAGAGGCTGTTAACGCGGAAGTCGAGGTAGAGCAAGCTAGTGGACAACAAACTGCTACAGACCAACCCCATCCCAGACAACCAGAGGTCGTCGATGTGGAGGGTGAAGAAGAAGGAGGACAAGAGGAGGAACATGATGGACAATCCGAGGAAGAAGAGAAGGAATATGATTAGGAAGCTCTGCAGGTACTTGAAGGGGCCCCAGCTTATACGAAAGCATTGAAAAAGCTCTATGACACCATGAATAGAGTTCAAGAGCAACATAGACTGTCCCTAGCAGCAATCAAGGCCCTTATGAATCAGATCCTTGAGGAGGAAGGCGTCGACGAGCAATATCGTGCCACTCTTGACATGATATCTGAGGCATTAGGCGTCCCTGAAACGGTGCATACCGCCCTTGCACAAGCACGAAGAACGGAACGAAGATATGGCAGACGCCCCCCTCGAGCAGGAAAGCAGATGAATGTATTAGTATCAGAACCACAAGGCACACCCACATCCACGGGCACCGCACACACTGTCCACGATACTGAGGAAACCCATGTATCAAGTGCACCTCCATCACCCCCGTCGCCACCCCTGCCTCCATCTCCACCACATTCATCTCCCACAACCAGTGTAACCACTACTGTCACCGCCTCCGAGTCCACTACCCATACCGAAGCACAGACCGTCACTCAACCCACACAACCCACACACCCTATCTCCACTTCGTTTGTCCATATGACCACTGAAACAGTAGTTCTAACTGTTGCCACAGAAGATCTCAACCCCCCGATCACACTTCTGGGCAGTTCGTATTCACAATTGCACACACCACTGTACACTTTCACCACTATCACCGCACCCACCATTCCACTATTCACAATCACTCCCACTACTGCATCCACCGTTGATCTTATGGACATCTCACCCACCTCCGCGCCTCTCCCTCCCCCCATGCATCCACCATCTCCCATTCCCCCACCTCCCACTTCACCATTTTCTAGCACCACATCCACACTTCCATTCCCCTTCCCCTTTCCCTTTCCCTTTGCATTCAACACCCTACCAGCATCCACCCCTATCAATAATGTATTTAATAATATGTATCAGTGTATGTCGCAACTGCAACAACACTACCAACATCTTGATAACCAACACACACGACTCTTTTGAAGTCATGAGGAACTTCAACTCCGATTCATTGATCTCGAAAGGGAAAAGCGGCTACTACAACAACAACATGCTACTTTACAGGAACAACATGAACAGTTAGTAGCCAATCCACCCCAGTCAGATGTAGAGGAAAGACAACATATGGATGAATTGCTACCTACACTCCCAGATAACGGAGAATCTCAAACTTAGACGCAACTTGGCCCTCCTACGAAAACACATGTCTACAGCTCTCAAAGAGAATAAACGGCTGCAGAAACAGAATGAAGAGAACTTGGAAGCAGCCATGGAGGGATCCCCGCAGGACATCGACCTAGAAAAATTCAAGGCCATTCCCTCAGAGAATATGAAAACTGTGTTAGAAACCCATGCCGACCTCCTGGAGGCCCATGCAGTGCTAGAACGAGAAAGGGATGATCTACTTAAGCAACTGGCAACTCAGCAAGAGTCACCAAGCAAAGCCACAGCCACAGATGACACATCCGAAGAAGTCACAAAACTCAGAGCAGAACTCGAAGAATTACGCAGCAAAGTCATGCAATACGAGCGTCAGCCCTCTCCCCTTGTCGAGCCCGAGCCTGAAGATCTAGTGCCAATCGAGATAGAGGAAACTTTCGAAGACCCGTATGTTCCCATGCCGGCACCAGGGGGCAAGCAAACAGACGAGGGCTTGGACACCATTGAAATAGAGGCTCCTGAATGGATGCAGAGGTTAGAGAAAGTGGCCACAACCCATGATGATAGAGTGGCAGTTTAGATAGCATCTATGTCACGCTTGGAAGAAGTAGTCATAAAATCGGATTACTTTAGGAATCTCTCCCATCATAGGTGGATCGGCACATCCGATGATTTGTATGTTCCTTTCTGTGTCCTAATGGTGGATTACAATGCGGAAATCAAGAGCCACACATCAAAAGAACCAACCTTGGCTACACAGTTTGCACTGGAAGACATCCCAGCGAGTGCCAAGCAGGGCAATATTCATCAACCGATGTGGAGGATTCGTCTACTGGAAACCTACCCAGAAATGGTCAGAACATGGAATAACATGCCCTTGTACATCAAATACAACCCATGCTACTGCCCTGTGTTTCGAAGAAGGTCATGGCCGGAATACACAAAAACGGTGCTGACAAACAAAGGATGTGAGAAATGGCTCAATTATGTTTACTTAGCACCACCTAAAGGCCAACCTACCATAGGCTACATGATCTCGACGATTCGGCATTGGGGGGTCAGGTTTAAAAATGTGCCTGACGTCATGGCCCAAATGTGCTTGAAAATTTTTGAGCTCATGTTGGTCACATTCAGGACTTTCAAAAATGTCAAGGAACCTCATCTGTCAGCCCTTGGATTTAATGAAGGAAATCAGGACCTCGTCTACGACATGAGTGCAACACCATCTATTAATGTTGTATATGCATGGCACGCGTGCATCAAGTATCTACCAGCCTGCTTCAAACAGACGTTTGAAGAAATGTTCGTCACGGGATTCTGGGAATATCATTCAGAGATATTCATTCCCAGACCATCACATTTATTGCAGTTGTTTGCAGTGGAACAAGCTCTTCATTCAGAAAAGTTACGTATACCACATCCAGAGGTTCCCGGGCCGGTAGATTGGGATGCGTTACTCATGGACTTGGCCAAAGGGTTGCGGATTGCAGAACATCACTTAGCACAAGACATCGTCGAGTACTACATCCAACGAACCACCCAACAAGGGTCTGTCAGGGACGACAGACGCGAGAGAGAGGGGGGTGTTGGAATTGAAGGACTCACTAGGCAAGGAAGCTTAAGAAGGGAGTCAGAGAGAAGAGAAAGTACAAGCAGACAGAGCAGTCAATGACGACTTGGCAAGTAGGCCAATAATTTTTCAAGACACTAACGCATATAAGAGAGGTGGACACACAAGGAGAAGGAGCAAGTAGGGAGCTCCAGGAAATGTATGTCAAAATGTTAGAAGAAACCCTACAAAAATAGTAATTTTCATCACTAAAAACCCTTGTAAATACCATTTCACATTTTTGTAGCTCCATTTTGTGCAAGCCAAGGAGTCCTTGAGCTTGAGGAGCTTTAGAAGTAACTACCTGTCAGTTTTCACATTTTTTAGACTTCGTTTGAACCTCCAAATAGGGTAGAGAACCTAATTTTTAACTAGGCCGGACACTAGGTCTCGACAGGGCCAAAGCTAGTAAAAAACTATAAAAGGAGCTAGAGAGCTCATTTTTGAGGTTAGATTGTAATTGAAATGAACTTGTAAGAGCTTTTTGAAAGTAATCTAAGAACTCCATTGCTTCTCACTCTTTGTCTTGCCGTGTGTGCACGTGTGTGTGTATGTGTGTGCATGTTTGTGTGCTTCTCACTCACGCACTTGTGCCTCCACTTGCTCGAGGTCTTCATACCATCCTCACGTCTTCCCGGATTGACATTAAAGGAGGTGCTACTCATCACTGAGCTACACTGGGTCTTTAACTAGTCTATCTCCTTGGGAAGTTCCTTCTTCTCTTGCTTTTAAGTGTCTTTCCTCTTCCTCTACAACCTTGCACATTCACAAATGAGTATCTTCATGCATCCACGATGGATCATGTGAACTTCCAGAATGCACAAAGATTGAATCTCTACTTTTGGATTGGAGCGCTCCATTGGTAGAATTCATGAGATCGGGAACACTACCCAGTGAGGCTAGTCTAGCAAGAAGATGAAGCATGGAGCAAGAGGCTTAGGACTATGCCTTAGTAGGAGACAACCTATATCAAAGAGGAAAAGATGGGTACTTAAGATTGTGCATTCATGAATCAGACTATCTAAAAGTCTTAGAAACTGCACACAGTGGGGTTGCAGGTGGACACTTTGGTCCTGACCGAGTAATTAAGACCATTCTATTCTTAGGACTTTGGTGGCCCACTCTTCATATGGATGCACATAGGATGTGAAGAAATTTGATACATGCCAACGTGCCCAATATCCAATCAACAAAGATGAGATGACTTGGAGGCCAATGATAAGAGGACGTGCATTCTCAAAATGGGGTATAGACTTTGTAGGTCCTATTAACCCACCAGCTAGAAACTCCCATGCAGAGTACATTATTGTAGCCACAGATTATCTTACAAAGTGGGTAAAGTCAAAGCCACGACAAAGAATGATGCTCAAATGATGGCTAAGTTTTTATTTGAGAACGTGTTCACTAGATACGTGTTACCGATAGAGTTAGTAAGTGATAGAGGTACACACTTCTTGAATGAAGTCATTGAAAAACTTCTCCAAGAATTCTTCGTGATACATACAAGTCTGCTCCCTATCATTCACAAGCTAACGGACAAGCCAAAGCAAAAATAAGATCCTATGTAACGTATTGACAAAACTCATAAATAATAAACGCTCTGATTCGGACAAACAACTTCATCATGTTGTATGGGCTTACCGAATTGCCTACAAAACGGTACTAATGCCACCCCATTTCAAATGGTCTTTGGACAGAATGCTGTGCTATCATTGGGCTTTCTGATCCCAACCTTAAAAGTAGCACAAATGCACGAGTGGAATGGACATGAGTTGTCCTCCAAGATCTTTGATCTAGAATGCTTAGGTGAGACTAGGCTACAAGCAGCAACATGCATCTATGCTGCAAAGAAAAGACAAAAGCCATACTTTGATGCACACATCAAAGATAAAGGACTAAAATAAAGATACTTAGTGTTGGTTTTATACACTAAAGCAACATGCCCATTAATTGGGAAAATGAGGATATGGACCCATGCTCATTAATAGAATTTCCACTAGCGGTGCGATTCAATTGGCCACTCTAGAAGGTGATATCTTGCCAAACTATATTAGTGGTTGTCGAGTCAAGCTATATCAAGAACCTCTTACAGAGGATATGCTAAGGAGACTCAACACTACTAAGAAGAGAAAAGAAGAAGAATTAAGGGTTAGAGAAGAAGCACAAGAAAAGGCTAGAGAGCATGTTAGGTGAAATAATTTAAGGCGTCTAGGCCTAGATGTCAACCCCAAATCCCCAAGATATCACATGGCTATATGCACCAAAAAGAGCACACATCCTAGCATTATAGATAGAAGGCCATTCATCATGATTGAACTAGGGCAGGACACTACAACTAAGACAATCAAAGCTCTAATAGATTCTAGAGCTAACACTAGTGCAATTAGGTACTCATGCTATGAAGGATTGGGCATGGAAGTTAAGCCATTAGAAGCTTATTTAGTGGGCTTAGGAGGTGTGGAAATCCCTTGTTTGCGCAAGGTGGAGCTTCCCATCTACCTTCAAGATGTCCCAATGACAATCAAAATGCTAGTGTGTGAAGATGAGGACCTTATGGAACCACTTGTCTTGGGTCAAGACTGGATCTATGACCATGCAGTCAACTTAAACCTAAGAAGTCAACTTCTTCAAGTTTGGATACATGGACAATGCATTATGTTAGAATTAGAGAACTGCATGCTCCCAAATCTAGCTGTCACATATTCTCTCAATTCTTCTAAGCCTAATATTGGAGAAGACGATGTTGTATGTGCCAAGAGCTCTATGATGCAAAAGGACCCAACCATGGAAGATCAATCTCAAAGGAGGGTAGGCCTCACTTATTTTTCAAAGACTAATGCAGCCACAATAATTCAACCAAAGAGGCAAGCAACACAATACAAGACGACAGCTAGATCAAAAAGACAAATAGAATTTAAGAAGAAAGTAGTTCTAGGCATGAAATAGATATGGGTATGGAAAGGAGAGCAACCACCAGCTTGGCCACAAGAATTCCCATCCAAGGAAGCCAACCATGCAAAAAGAAGAACCAAGCAACAATGATAAGCCCAACTACAAGGTATCTGACAAATTTGGGTGCCTTAGAAATTAGTTGCAACTCAACAAGAAAACTTACAAATATGGGTACCCAAGAAGCTCTTACATACAAATTACCCTATCCTCTCCCACATGAGGAAAGTCTCAACAATGAAGCCAAGGAGAAGCAAGGGTCAGAACCAAGCACAGAGACCAAAAGAAGATCAAATCACCTCTTCGGCAATAGTAGGAAGAAATGCAAAAAGGGTATGGGTTTGGAAGCCAAAAGTATCAGTAGCATCCATAGGACCAAAGAGCCAACCACGTTGGATACCAAATTTCAGAAACCATCCCAAGATGAAGAAGCCAGAGGTGATCTCTGCAAGGCCAAATACTATTCCAAAATGGATCCCTTTAAGGAGAATTACATCATTTCAAGATCCAATCGACACCTCCAAACAAAGATCGCATCAAGTCTGCAAGTAACATAAAAGCCTCAAACAATAACAACCATGTGTCTTTGACATAACCCTGTCTTTTGCACCTCATGCATTTCCAAATTATGCATTAACATAGGGCCACATTACATGGCCATGCATAGACACAATTGAGAATCCCAGGCACATGAGACACATTTGACATATGTAAAATAGTTGATTGCTACTAACCGCTTTCTTCTTGTTTGTGAAATTGTTCCTCCAAAAAAAAAAAGAAAAAAAGAAGAAATAGGACCATGCGCTCCAAGAATTTCATCACTGAACCATGAATAAGGACATCCATCAACAATGGAAGATGAGCCAATGGTCAATCACCATGATGGGCATACAACACGAAGAGATAAACATCAAAAAACCTTTCACCATGGTAAGCACCCCTAATTCAACAATGCTATAACCATGATAGATTAGGAAACCTCTTTGTGAGCGTACCCTTGAGCACTTTGCTCAAGACCACAATTTCTTGCACCATACTTCTTCCAATGCATTTCCAAGTATGCATGCATAGGGCTACATTACAAGGCCATGCACAAGGCACATATTTTTTCAACCCATGCACTAATGCACTTATCCATCCATCATTATGGGTCACAAGTACTTGGCATCATACTATGAAACCCATGTTTCAAAGATCCAGAGGACATCAAGGGTACAACATCAATACCTATAAAGAAATTCATAGTCGACAGTTGCTCAAGATCAACATTGACAACCTCTTTTGAGTAACTAGCAATCTTTGAAAGCACACAAATACACTATCCAGCTCAAATCCATGGAAGAAGTACATATAGCAGGACCAAAACTTGCATCGGCTAGCAGTGGAAAACCGAAGAACCAGACAATGGACCAAGCTACATTTGGAAGATGGATCGCTCTTGTTGATACATGAAGGACACTGCATCTCAAAGTACTACATGGAAGAACCATTCCAACAAGGGTCTGTTAGGGATGACAAACTTGAGAGGGGGGAGTGTTGACACTCAATGTCGAACATAAAGCATGGAAGCACATCAAAGAAGTGGACACACCAGAAGAAGGAGCATGTAGGGAGATCCGAGAAGCACACATCAATTTTTCAGAAGAAATCCCTATCAAAATAGTGATTTTTATGACTAAAAACCATTGTAAATACCATTTTCCATCTTTGCAACTCCATTTTGTTCAAGTGTAGGATTCCTTTAGCTTGAAGAGTATAAGAAGTAGCTACCTACCAGTTTTCATAACTTTTAGACTCTATTTGAGCCCCCAAATAAGCCCTAGAACCTAAATTTTAACTAGGTCGGACACTAGGTCTAGACAGGGTCAAAACTACTAAAAAAACTATAAAAAGAGCTAGAGAGCTCATTTTTTAGGTTAGCTTGTTGTAGATTTGAACTTTGTAAGAGAGTACTTTGGTAATCGAAGACCTTCCATTGTTCCACTCTTTGCTCTTACCTTTTGTGTGTGTGTATATGTGTGTGCATGCTTGTGTGTTTTCACTCATGCACTTGTGCCCTCACTTGCTCAAGTTCTTCATACCAGTCCTCATGTCTCTGCAGATTGACATTTATGAGGTGAATCTCCTCATGTTGGTACTTATCATTATGCTAGAGTGACACATGTCATAATGGAAAAAGTTGAAGTTTTATAGGAAAACAATACTTGAGAGTTAATTCCTAATACATTAACCATGAAGGTCATTGGATCTAGATGGATGAACAAGAAAAAGAAGAATTCTAATGGAACCATGAATAGGTGTAAGGTTATGCTAGTGGCCAAGGGATATGATCAAAACAAAGGCATTGATTATGAGTAGAACTTTTCTCTCTTTATAGTAAAGATGCATACAATCAGAGTACTAATGAATTTTTCAGCCTCCAAGAATTGGAAAATATATAAGATGGATGTGAAGAATGCCTTTCTCGATGGATGGATCTCAAAAATGGATGGATCTAAAAAATGGATGGATCTAAAAAATTGATGGTAACTTCTTTGATCTATACACATATAGGAATGTGCACTAGAACTCACAACTATGTAATTATAATAACTACTTATGAACTATATACTTAATTTGTAAGCATCCTAAACTTTTAGATATTCTTAGATGTCTCTTCTAAGGTGTCAAAATACATTGAGACCTCTTACCTCTAAGTTTCTAACTCATGAGACCTTTGTAAGACTAGTCCTTGTCTCAATTTGTCCTTCCTACAAAATGGCAATTCTTTCACTTGAAAAATTTCTCGTCTCTTTCTAAATGCATTACTTCACGTGTCAAATCTTGAGTTTATTCCTTTTGATAAAAATGCCACTTGCATTCTTCTAGATCATGGAATCTTTGAGGATGAACTTTCCTCTATTCTAGGTTCTAACTAGACATCTTAGAAGTCTTAGATGTGAATTTATTAAGTTCCTCATTCTAATAATTGTGGCAATATTTGCCCTTATCTTAAGACCTCCTTCTTATACAATTCTTTGATCAGAATGCTATCAATCATTCATCTAGATCATTATATAGTTTGAATATCCTATGTATATTCAAAACAAGTAAGGGGCAGCAGAAAAATGATAATTATAAGCCCTTGCTCAATGAAACATGAAGAAATAAGAAACTTTTAGTATGTTCTATATGCTTGCATGCATATGCATACTATTTTTCTAAAAATTTCAGCAGCATAACGGTGCAATTTTTGAAACCGAAAAAATTATGACAAGCAACTTCGGTGATAATGGTGCTGACAGTCACAATCTATCTACAAATAGACCAAAAGGGGATTACACACCCTAACAAATTTTGCAATGCCGACATGCATAATATAATTACAAGTAGACCGAAAGTGGATTACACACACTAACAAGTTATACTTTTCTCCTCGCCAACCTACAAGAAAATACTCACTTGTCCTTGCAAAAAAGAAAACATGCACCACACAATATGAGTCTATGGCATAACTATGTGTATACTCTAGGTAGAATGCAAAACTGGCATGTCCTATATGCAATATGATGCAAAAAAGGAGCAACCATGCATATAAATTGACAAGTGACCTATCTCGAGGTTCAAAAAGTAATTTATAGGGGTGTGTAGGTGTTGAAGAGGGTCCACCCTTCGTCAGAATAGCTTTCCAAATCTCTCCAGAGAGGTTGTGCTTCAAAACAATGCTTGAAATAGGATTGTTGAAGATGAATGGGTAAACTCCATACTTTGAAGAGCTTTTATGAAAACAATAGGGAGTTTGAAAAAATCATCTTTTGTCTCAAGTTTGTGGCGACGAACAGCATGCAGGATTGCAGTTTATCCCACATATCAATGTTTAAGATAGAAGCGGATTTTCCATGCTAAGTCAAAATCACTCCAAATTTGAATGTTGAAGATTAGAGGTTATCAAGGAACAGTGCGCAAGCTTGGAAATTATCCCATATATCATGTAATTGTCGCAAGAATCTAGCAAGAATCTATATATATATGTATGCGAAATAGCTTACAACTCCGAAATAGAACTGTGCTCGCTCATCCAGCGGGCGTGGTTTAGACGATGTGCCTTGTACTCCTAGGCAGATGGCCAGGGTTCAAGTCTCACCCAGGGCTGTATGCCTTAGAGTTCCCAAAGATGGGTGTCTCTACCTTAAGAGGTTGGGTGTGTGTGTCTGTGTCTTTCCAAATTCATTGTACTCTAAAAAAAAAAGAACTGCGCTCGTTGATGTGCACGATCCTTGGCGGCTGAACCACATTGCCAGCCTTTATGAGACTCAACCAAGAAAATTTCCACCGGCTAAAGACGACAGAGGCGCAGGAAGTGCCTAAAAATTCAGGTAGAGCTATATTGCTATGAGGGAAACAAATCTTCAGCTCCAAAACAAAGCATTGAAAGAGCCTCCGCGCTCGCGCTGCCTAAATATCCTGGCAATGATTCAGAGGCAGGCATGTGCATGCGGGAGCTCTTGAGCCATGCGAGGAAATTAGGGGAAAAAATGAACCTTGCATGGGCCTTTTAGATTAAGGAGTGATTAGTGATGGACCAATGAGAAGAGGGTGGTGGCCACAGTCTAGATTCCCAATTCACTAGACTAGGACTAGGCTTCCCTTGTTTTCTACTAGTCAAAGCCTCTAAAACCACTATGAATTCATGGGTTTTGTGAGAAGAGTGGTTTGGAATTTTGAAACTTTAAATCGTAGCCATTGGATAATCTAAAAAATCCAACGAATGGTGTTATTTTGCAAAAGTCAAGGCAACTTGAAACATAGGCCATTGGATCATAATAGGATCCTGTGGTTCTTGTTTAGAAGACATGAAAAAATGAGCCACAACATGTGGACCATTATCTCATCTGACAGTTGAGGATAAATATCTATTTGAAAATGCGCATTTCATTTAGTACCCTTCGGTCAACCTTTGATCGGATGGCTACGGATGAAAGAGCTTTTTGAAATCTACTAGTAGATCTTGTCCATTAGATCTAGCATATATCCAATGGCCCTAAATGAAGGCTCAAGATGGATCAGGGGCAATCGTGTAGCAATGTCCGATCAAGCTCACATCTAACAACTTAGAAGGCTCGAAATTCACGGATCAGCACCGATCATGCTAAGCCATTTGGGTTTTAGAAATGGAAGGCTCTGATTGACTGCGCATATGGTGTTCTCTCTCTACTATGCTACTAGAATATGGATGCAATCATTGTGCTCTACTCACGTTCTTTACATCCTAGCCATTGAAATGAAAATATCCGATGGCTTCAATTGAATTCGATCCAGAATTCATTTGAAATCTTTTTTCTTCTATATTTTAATAGACAAAACCACTAGTGGTATTGCTTGTTCCCTTAATTCTTTACAATATTAATTTTAATCCCTAAAAATTAGGGATCCTTACAAGGTCCATGCAGGGCTCACTTTTTCTCCCAATGATCACATGGGCTTCTTGCTAGACCATTGGTGCCATGAAATCCCTATTGTAGATGACGGCTGACCTCAGGAAACACTCTCAACACAACAATTGAGAAGACAACCATGCCAAAAAAAATGCAGAGTACCCAAAAACTCATGCGAACGATTGAGAGATCCCAAAAGATAAACCTCTGATACCAATCGTTGGAAATGGCTTGAATGATGTGTGTATGACTCTCCTCCCATCCATATATACCCTCTTGTACTCTAAAAATAGCAATGAGTTACTCTCAAAATAGGAATGATATGGAATAGTCTAGTGTGAACATGTGGCCATCATGCAACACTTATTCCCATTACTACCAAGTACTCCCATTACAATCTTGATTCCTTTTTGTTTCAATAAATTATGAAATTCATGGTTAATGAATTCACAACCTAATCTAGTGGACTTGAATGAACTTGGTGCTCCATTCTCAACTTGGTAGATCCATTCTCTAAACTTAGAAAAGGTATTTGGTTTGGATTTGAGAAAATAGACCCATATAAATATTGTGCAATCATCTACTAAGAGAAAGAAGAAGTGTGATCCACTAAATGATGGGGTATTCATTGGTCCACAAAGATCCATGTGGACTAGGGTTAGAAGGTTCCTACCTCGAGTGGAAGCCTTTTTAAGAATGGAGGCTCTCTGTTGCTTGCCTTGAGTGCAAGCTTGGAGAATATCGTGCACTTTGAAAATTTTTGACAATCCCTTAACAAATTATGATGCTGAGATCTTTGTTAAGTAAGATGTGTGTCCATATCTTATTTTGAGAGGGCTTAGTTTGGTGCTTGGAGGTAGAGGCTTTAGATTTCTTCTTCTTTTTATAGCAAAACCTCTTGATATGCCCTTTTTTACCATAATAGTTGTAGGAGAGCTTCTTTGATGAATTGCTAGGGCCTTGTTTAGGAGCATTGCTAGAGTTATGACTAGCGTTCTTGGCCTTGTTGAATAGACCCTTAACTTTCATGGTGGATTCTTGTGATAATGAAGACTTTGTTCATGATTCCTTGAGGAGCAAAATTCACGGTACTTCCTCTCAAGTTAACACTTGGCCATGATTCTAAAGTGTTGGGACAAAGATTTCATATGACCTAGAAAGCTTATTTATAATTCTAATATGTATATCCTCGCTTGATACCTCTCTACCACATAATGCGATCTTGCATTGTTAATATTTGAAAATTAAAATGACTTTGATAATGGGATCTTGTCTAGGCCGTTAAGTCACTATCCTTATATCGATCAAGTTCTGTAGCATCAACTACTTCATACAATAATTTTGTATATAGATAAGCCCTACTTGTGTTTTTCCAAAAAACTTTAGTGTGTGCTATTTAACCTCCCATCCTTGAGCATGAACATAGGAATAAAGGAAGACAAGTACAAGTGACTAGTTTTGCATCCAAAATGGTTAGACATTGTTGGCATTGAAGCAAATTGAACTTCAAAAAGGAATCACCACACTTGCGAAATGGAGTTGGCACCAAAATCCGAGATGAGGTCGGAAGGGGCTTAGATTCGCCCTTTGGACTCATTGACACCTTGAGGGGGGAGGGAAGAGGGCTTAGAGCAGCCCAGAAATGCACTTAGAGACATGCTTGGGGGTTAAAGTAGCCTCCCAATGCGCATACACACACGCAATTAATGCTTATTATTATTATTAGTTATAAAATGTATGGAATTTAGTGTCAAATGAGTGCCAAAGATGAGGGTTAAACATTGTGAAAAATGCAAGTTAACCATTAATACAAAGTAAGATGAGCCAAAAGGAGTGTGAAAGTTAAAGGTTACATGGAGGAGAACAGCTCGTTGATTATTTACAGAATCAAGGGAGTCACTTAGTACCAAAGGATGGTGCGAAAAGGTGATAGGGTTTGAATATCAAAATATGTGGCACTCAAGGATTGTATGTGTCGCAAATACAAGATGCCTCAATGTTGAGGTTCCGTTGTGCTTAAAATCACGATGCATCAAGGTATGAAGTTTGATGGAGAAAGTGCATTAGCAATTTATTATCCCATGTGACCTTCATGTTTAAAAGGAAACGCAAGACTTGACTATCTAGTTTAATTGTTTTTTGTCCCTAAATGGAAGTTAGGCAATAACATACTCTCTTACACTTTAATTAATAGAAAATAAAATTGGACAAGAGAACGGGCTTAGTACCCATAGGACCCTCTGAATCCCACAAAGGAGGGGTTATTTCGCTAGAGAGCCTAACAGAGAAGGTTGATCATCCTCTCGTACCCTTCATGTGGGGCCCATTTGCTCTTGATCTTATTGTTCTCCAAGAAAAAAACTCTATGATGTCTAAAAGGCTGGAGTTTCTTGCAATTTGAAATTCTTTTTCCTTAAAGGAATATGAATTTTTCTATCAAATATTCTTTAGAAAGGCTTCCAAAATTGGCTGCACACCTCTCTTTTGAGTTCTTCCAAAGGGTCTCACCTCTAATCCCATTCCATAATGATGAGGAACACCCCATTGTTTCTCCCAACAAAGCTTGTTTCTAATTGACTTGTTCTTGTAGTAGCATGATTTTTTCAAGGGTCTACCAGAACGATTTTGACTTTGGGCATGAGAAAAAGAGGTGTCCCAAGTCCTCAATGCCACGTACGCACCATTTGCACCATGGGGGGCCCTGCAAATTTTGCTAGCCTTTACATTGGTCCAAATTCCCTAGTGGAGAATTCGCCACAGAAGCACTGCCATTTTTATTTCTATGAGGGGATGCCAAATGGATTGGAACTTAAAGTCCCATCGCAAGCTCAACTAATCAAGGCACCATTTACTATTAAGCGTGAGATGGAAGTCCTAAATCTTCTTCAATCTCAGAATTTGGTCAAGGCTATTGCCATTGTGCCACCTAAGTTCCTCATGTCAAGGAGGGTCCTAACCAATGAGGAGATGAGTCTTTGAGCAACCTCAAATGATGTCTCTGGTTTGGAATAGGATCCATTCTTCATAGTTCACTCTCACATCCGGCTCGATGTTCTCAAATCTAATCCACTAGCAAGTATCTTGTTTCTAGAGGTGTTTCCACAAACAGAAACCTTTGTTCCATAGCCTTCTAGCTCTTTGGAGGTTCCAAGACTCCACATCTTTGATGCCCTTGATAGGGATCTAGATCGAATCATTCTGTCTTATACCAGCCGCCCACCTCTAATCATCAATGATCCTGACAAATTGTTTGACCTTGTTCCAACTCTTCCATAGAGAGAAAAACAAATTCGAGCCTTTAGGAGACACTGAAAAAGGGGAGAACAGAAGGGTGAGAAGGTCGAGGTTCTTCCAACCCGAGAGGCCCATAAGCTTAAGAGTGCACGTGTTCCTAAAAATAAGCTTGGCCTAGAAGGCTTCACTATTGCTTCAAGCTTTAATTAACCATTTTGCAGCTAGCTTGTTGGCCATGCCTTTGATGTCAAGAATGCCCAAACCACCTTGATCTTTATGGCAAGTGTAAGGAGCCCATTTCATTTTGGGGATTCCCCTTCTGTTGGGGTCACTTGTCCACAAAAAAGTTTCTGTACATTCTTTCCAACTTGGCAATTTCTTGGTCCTTCGGTCTCCAACAAGAGAGAAAGTAAATAGTTGAAGAAATCAAGAACATGTTAATTACCATGGCCTCCCCCGCTAGATTGATCTGCATACCCTTCCAGTAGGTCAGCTTGTTATCGAGTTTTGAGATAACCCACTTCTAGCAATGGTCCATTGACACATCAAATCCCATCGAAATACCTAATAGGCAGAAGATTAGACCACCCGAATCAGCTGACAGCCTTGGTCAACAAGAAAATGGGGAGGTTGTCCCCTAATTGCCTTGAAAGCGATATTCGAGAGGTTATTTTGGATCGAGTATCTAGTTTAATTGTTCCAATGAGGAAAGGTGAGCAGTGTGAATCCATAGTAAGAACGTTTAAAGTACAAGTATTGGCATCATCCATGTTATCACATGAAGGAGATCACAAAACGAAAATGAATAGCCAAGTTCATTTTGGATTTTTGTCGCTCGATCCCTTCTTCTCCAGATTGGCGAAGGTCCGACTAACTTGTTTGGTCAACAGCTGGGCGCCAGGGAGCACTAAGTGATTGTAGCATATGCTTTTATCTTAAGCTGGGTGCCCCCTCGTGCCTTCTATGCTAAAGCCAATCCTGCCATGGATTCCATAGAATTTACTGTGCATCCATAGAAATTTCTTCAGCCAAGGAAGCTTCAATCAAGTCTCTCTCTCTCTCTCTCTCTCTCTCTCTCTCTCTCTCTCTCTCTCTGCACTGGAGCAGAAAGTCTTAGAGTTGTGTGGATGTGAGAAGGGTGGCAACAGCGCAGCTGGAGGTCCTCTTGGACCTCGACAAGGCCAACCAGAAGCCTACTTCAGCCCTTCATACAGCAGGAAACAGCAACACGTGCCAAAATACCCATGCCCAACATGGCAAAGATGGCGGTGATGGCTTTGAGGGGCTAGTAGTGGCGAACAAAAGTTATATATATGTTTGGCACAAAAGGATGAAATGGCCTCCAGATGCATTGCAATAGTGAATTTGAATTTTGACACGATAGAAAAAAGCTGTTTCAAACTCCTAATCCCTTCGAGTATGCTCATCAATTTTCATGCGATTTTAAGACTGTCACAAAAGGAGTGTCGATGATGCCCTTGGTGAAGCAAAGACATACTATGATACCCATTGTTGGAGTTTGAGATCTCTGGATGGATGCACAGAAACAACATAGGAAAGAAGATGAAACTTGTAGCACAACACAATACTAAATGTAGTACCAAGTGAATGTACAAAAGATAACTGACCCGTTTAGGGTTATAGACATATACACAATCTGGGAAAGAAAGCACTCCTAAAGAGGAAAAAACTGTGTCCCTACGATCCTAAGTGTATTCATACACATCACTACTAAAACCTATCAACAAAAATCTCCAAGAAAACGTAAGTAAAATGGAAAATTCCCAAAAGAAACACAATTTTGAAGATTTTCCTAGGAAAATTGCAATGTCTCCAAAACAATCATGATTTTCTTGAGCATGTATGATGGGAAATCAACTTGAGAAATGAATGATAATTCCTTGTGAGAAATCAGATTTTCTTTCACAGATCTCAATGTGATTTTCCAACAGTGATGTTTCATGGACAATCTCATTTATCTAAGAGACATCCTGATTTCGTGCATCACAACAATGATTTCTCAACTTATTTTTTTTTAATTTCTGTGAGGTAGAAATCTTGCTATTTTTTAAGGGCAATCATGATGTCTTTAAAGAAATTTGAATTTCTTAAAACACGATTCTCAATGTAAGTGCCAAAAACCTCCTTACTATTTTTTGATTTTTTTACCCATTTTTTAAAACAGTTTTAGTATTTTTCTATGTTTTCCGAAGTCTTAAGGAAGAATAAAAAGAAACTTGAAAATATATAACAATTACTTAATGTATAAGCAATTTTCATCCTCACGTGCCCCGATCCCTTTGCAAAATGCTCCAAATGCAATGTAACTTTCTATAATGATGGACTTTACCTCAAACAATTGCAAACATAATTTCCGCAATATGGATCCTTGAGCAGTGTGAAAAAATATCAAAAAGTTTTGTTCTCCTCTCCCTTTTCTTTTACCTTGAGAGTGAGAATGGAATTACATAGAAATGCTAGGATTTCTTCAAGAACATGCAAAGCTTTCTACTCCTCCATTAAATCTTTCAAACCCACTCCAAAGCCCCCGTTCCCCTGTAAGCCTCAAAAGAATGCACTTTTTGTTTTTGAGAGTACAATGAATTGGAAAGATGCACACACCCAACCTCATAAGATAGAGGCACCCTTCTTGAGGAACTCTGAGGTATCCAGCCTCGGGCGGAACTTGAACCCTGATCATTTGCGTAGGAGTACAAGGCACATCCACTAAACCACACCCGCTAGATAAAGAATGGAATTATTGACTTCAAATGGATGAAATAAAAAAGAAAAAATTGCAAAATGTTGAATCTGATGTAGTAAAGGGCACAAAAACCAAAAAAAGAACCCAAAGAAATCTAAAGGGAAATTATGTGTTTTGGGAGACGTGCTTACCTTGTTTTGAGGGTTCTTGCATGTGTACAATGCTCCCACAACCTTGGAAAAGCGGCTGCATACTTGTATATACTCTAACAACATCTATTTCTCACCGTAGACACCAAAAATGAGGAAAGACATGTGAGAGGAAGAAGACCAAACACGAGATTCTAGAATAGCTACCTTTGGAAGTGAAAATACTCTACAAAATTCAGTTCACATTGAGTTATATAAATATTTTGGGGATCGGCTTCTCACCAAAATAGGTCCTTAGGATAGGTGAAAAATAGTTATCTAGGACTAGCTGAACTAGTTTACTAAGGCTACTTGGATACCCAAAACTTGGTAAATACATTTTAGTGGCTTCACTACTCTTAAGAATCACAAAATTGATAGATTTTGTAAACATTGTTGTGAAGTCCTAAGCAAAAATAGATGAGTTGGATACACAAAAGGGGTATTTTGGAAACTAACACTACAACATATGAGGGGCATACCGACGGTCACCCCTCGGCGTCGATATGAGCGTTGAAAATGCTTGAAAAACCACGGATGCAATACGGACGGTCATTTAATCGTCAGTATACACGGCATCGGTATGAGCGTCGGTATAGGCGTCGGTACTTCACTGTAAGTTATCGACGCTTATACCGATGCTCATACTGACGCTTATACCGAGGCAACTTTTAACCGGGCTCGAGAGCAAAAATTCGACATCTGCTTGCATTTTGAACCAAAGTTTGCTACTGTCGAGTTTGCGCGCGAACTACATTCTGAACCTATTGTGTACACAC
>CM035406.1:194238229-194263229 GCA_020310875.1 Ceratopteris richardii
AGACCGATTTCCTGGCCGCTCTGCTGGAGGGGGGGTCGTGTGCCGCCCCTGAGGCATCCGAAAGTGTTGTATCCCCCGTCGTGTCCCTCAGTAGACCCGCAGTTCTGTCTGCTCAGGAGGAGCTCAAGAAAGTTTGCCTAGTCGGCCAAGTATTTGGCCCTAGGCCCCCGCTCGAAATTGTGCGACAATGGCTTCGAAAAGAGTGGTTCCCTCGAGGACTAATTGTCAGCAAATGTCAGTTCTTACCAGCAAACCACATGCTGCTAGTCTTTGAGAATGAAGAGATGGCGTTCCAAGCCCTAAGCGTTGGCACCTGGCAGTTTGGTCGGGCGACCCTGTGCCTATTCAGATGGTCCCCGGACTTTACTCCTGACAAATCGAAATCACTGCGGTACCCGCTGTGGGTTGAGCTCCCTAACCTCCCTCCCTTCTTGTACAACTTCGTGTGGGACATTGTCTCTCCTATCGGCAAGCCGTTGGCTTCACGCGAAGACATTGGTGGTCTCATCTATGAAGGTGCAAGACACTCGTTCAATGCTAGGTGGCACCCACAAATCTGCGTCGAGGCCGACCTCTCTTTGCCGCTTCCATCAATGATCAAAGTGGACATGGGCGAAGGTGATGTTTGGGAGCAGGTTATCACCTACAAAAACCTCCCCAACGCGTGCTTTCGTTGTGGCCAACAAGGTCACAGGATTAAAGACTGCCCTATCAGGCAAAAAAACAAGCGTTCGCAAGAAGCCTCCAAAACTGCTCAAGACAACAACGGCGATTTGACCCACTCGACCAAGGAAGGGGAAGGCAAGGGCTTCCTCAATCCTCAAGCTGATGCTGATGGCTTTACTGAAGTTAGAAGAAGAAGGAAAAGAAGTCCGAGGGCCGACGGTGAGAGAAACAACCTGCCACTTACCCCCAACAGCAATTTGTACTGCAATCTAGGAAAGGAGATCAACGAGCTTGACTATCCAAGCGGGAAGCCACTCGAGGTAGATACCTACGACAATGCCCTAGAGATCCCTGACAACAAAGAAACCCCCCAGGAGGGCTATACCACAAGCAAAGAAGATGGATTCACCACTAGTAATGAAGACAACATGGATAGTGAAAGTTCCATCATTGGATCGACGATCCCGGAAACGGTGCCGAGCACGGGGCCCTACTCTCCCCAGCATGGTGTTTCCCGCAAAGGAAAACAGCCTATGGAGCTACCCTGGAAAAGCCCCTACAAGAACCGATTTCTAAGTCGGGAACAGATCCCAGCGAAAAAGAAAGATGAAGCCAAGAGAAGAAAGGACAAGGCTCCCTCCCGCAAAGAGGGATCAATACAAAAATGATTGTCATCTCGCTTAATGCTAGGGGGCTAACCGACCCCTCAAGAGCGGCCATCATTGGCCAATGGCTCCGTGACACCAGCTTAAAACCAGACATTATATGCATTCAAGAGATTAAAATTGACGGAGAAGACCTTCTGAAACGGCTCAGACAGGTTTCCTCGGCCCATGTGTGGATCCCAACAAAGCACCAGCGGGGGTCCGGTGGAACGGCCATCGGTGTTAAACAACCCTGGCTTGAAAAGCTCGAGAACTCCATTGAAGATGTAAATCACCGCTGGATTGCGGTTTCTTTTGGTGCTCCCCTCTGTGTTACTATGGTTTCTTTATACGCCCCTAACGGGGATTTGGAGAGGCTGAACACTTGGACTTCTCTTGACTCGCTTCCTCACAACGTGATTATATGTGGAGACTTCAACATGGTGGAGGACCCTATGGACAGATGGATGGGCAAGGGCAGGGTCATTGACAGTCGGGAGAAAGAAACGTGGGACATGACCAAACTCCACCTGGATCTGGTCGAATTCAAAGACTCGAATGGCTTTTCCTGGTCGAATCTCCAAGCGGGCGAGGATCTGAGGAAAGCTAGACTTGATAGATGCTACATCTCTCAGAGCTTTACTCATCAGTGGGGCCACCCTTCAATCACGCAACGTACTGACCTCACCATCTCCGATCACTACCCGATCGTTATCACTTTTCAACCCTCCAACAGGACCCACAAGGCTCCGTGGTTCCATGCCAACGCTTCCACCTTCTCTCTCCCCTCTGTCCATCAAGAGATTGCCGATGTGTGGAAGGTGGCGTTCGCCTCTGGCTTGGCCCCAGCCAAGTGCTGGAGAAGTGCGGTCGACAAGTCTCGCAAGATCATGATCAGAACTAAGAAGATGCTCGAGACAGTGCGGCGGGCTCGTAGGGAAGCGCTTTACCACAGACTATGGCGACTCGAGGAGGAAGTGAACAAAGGAAAACACCAAGCCCAGAAAGGTCTCCGAAGAATCAGAGCAGCGTTGAGATACGAGGAAGAAATACAAAGGAAAAACTTGCAAATATTCTTCAAGGAGTGGTGGGCTGGAAAGGCCGACAAACCCACCAAAGAGATGTGCAGTATCCTTAAAAGGAAACACAACAGAGAAACGATCCCCCTACTGCTAGACCCACATGGCAATGTTTGCAACTCGGAAGAAGATAATTTTGGCATCATCGAAGGGCACTTCACGAGCCTCCTGGGAACCTCGAACCCCCTCTCCCACCATAGAAGGGATTGCATGGCTGCCATTTCTAGGGTTTCCCCCCGGAGAATACCACCCAACCTCCACTCCCTGCTCCATGCCCCGATCTCTTCAGAAATCATTGAGGTCATTGATGCCCTCCCTCTCGGCAAAAGCCCGGGACCCGACGGACTCACTAACGAATTCTTTAAATCCTTCAAGCTGGTGGTCGCCACCCCTCTTCGGATGGTTTGGCAAGAAGCGCTAAAATTTGGTGCTCTTCCTTCTTGTATAAATAATGGAATTATCAAGCTGATTCACAAGAAGGGGGAAAAAAACAGAATCGAGAACTGGCGGCCTATTACGATGCTCCAAACAGGGTACAAGATTGTCGCCAAAGTCATTGCCAACAGACTTGCGTGCCACCTGAGATCTTGGCTTAGCGAGGACCAAAAAAGTTTCATCAAAGGCAGGTCCATCCTGGAAACCATTATGGATATTTGGGAAGGTATTCAATTTGCAAATGAGTCTAATCAAGATGTGGTCTTCCTCAAGATCGACTTTGACAAAGCCTACGATAGGCTAGAATGGGACTATGTTCTGTAGTCGCTCCAAGACCTCGGATGTAGTCAGAAATTCACCAAGATGATCGCGACCCTTCTCGGCAACGCAACGACCCAAATTAACGTTAACGGCAAACTGTCGAAGGCGATCCATCTTAAAAGATCTATTAGACAAGGGTGCCCTCTTGCCCCCCTTCTCTTTGCCATCGCCACTGAGGGGCTGAGCAGACTTGTGGCTCATCATGTGGAGGCTGGCAATATCAAAGGCCTCCAACTACCTCACGACCACAATCAAATCATCATGAGACTTTTTGCTGACGACATGAACGCGTTCGTTCACAATGATAATACCAGCCTGGAGACTTTCTGGAGGTGCCTTGATACCTTTTGTGTGGCCTCTGGATCCAAGATCAACCACAATAAGACCGCCTTTAGGGCCATCGTGGGACACCAACCTGGCCTTCTCATTGTTCATGGCTGCCAAATCATTCCGCAGGGCCAAATCTTTCGGCTTCTTGGAATCCCCTTGGGATTTGGCGTCTCTATGGAGCAGCGTTGGAACTGGGTGCTGGCCAAACTTGAAAACAAGCTCAACTACTGGAGAGGCATGCAAATCAATCTCGCTGGACGGGCGATGGTTATCAACACGTTCCTCCTCTCGTCTACCATCTATTTCCTCTCTTGCTGGAGACCGAATGAACAAGGCCTGTCCAAACTGAATAGCATCTGCAGAAACTTTCTTTGGACGGGTGATCATAACAGAAGGGGGGTGCCTAAAATCAAATGGGCCATCTGCACCAGCCCTAGAGATAGCGGGGGGCTAGGCATCCTGGACATTGGGTGTATGGCTAACAAACTGGCAGCCAAATGGATGATTAAAGCTTGGTGCAATAGGGAGGCCTCATGGGCCAAGCTGATCTTCAGAAACAAAAATGAGTTGGCCCTCACGGGTGTAAGGGATTGAACTCACAACCTCTTGGTTAGGAATGTGATGGGCTAACCACTTGCCCCAAAAGCCATGGTTGAGGATTACTTCCTAATCCTCTCTCTTAGGGTGTGGTTCAACCATCTCCTACCAGGATTATGTTACATTCTTCCCCCCTTGGTCGATCATTGTCCTCAATGATCTACTCTTGTATCCCTCTAGCCTCGGTGATCAGTCCCTTGAACTCCCTAGGTGCCCTTGAATTGATGTTCCTCAACCTCGCACAGTTTCTTGAACCTTGCTCGCAACCTTGGTCTCTTGAACCCTTGCTCTCAACCTTGGTGTCTTGAACCTTCTTGTTCGCAACCTTGGTGTCTCGAGCCCTTGTTCTCAACCTCAGTCTTGAACCTTGTTCTCACCCATGCTTGGTATCTTGAACACTCAATCAAGTGCCACCCAAGGATTTCCAAGGAATTCACACTTCCAAGCTAGCTCATTGGAAAGTTCGTTCCGAGAGCTTTCCAACGGTATATTATACGCCTCAATCCGACCTACGGATTGAGAGATACACCCCAATCATTGTAAGGTCCATCCTTGAAACCGACGCGCGCCTTCCACAAATCCTACCCTTTCACATGGAGGATGCCCAAGCGCCTTTTTTAGAGGCCATTGGATCATTCCACCTTGCCCAAGCCTACTTCCTAGGCTCTGATACCAATGCAACAAAACAAAGATTACGACCACCACATACTAGAGAGATGACTCTCCTCCCAACCTTATGCCTGTATATATAGCTGCTTGAACTAATGAGGACCACAAATGTAACTAGAGTCCACAAGTGCATGTGCAATCTCCTCCACTCCTTTCATATCCACCACTAGAGTCTATTAGTGGCTGGAGTGATCTCGACCACTACTTTAGTACCTTCCACTAGAGTCCACTAGTGGTTGTTGTACTCACCTCTTGAGTTAAGTCCACTGGACTCAAGTTAACTCACGTTAACTTGAGATAGAAGGCTCTAGAGCTCTTTGGGCAAAACTCTCTTCCCATGCTCCCCATGGGAGTTGAACCCAAGACCTCCTCCTTCACAACCATGAGACTTAACCACTAGGCTAAGTGGATTACTTGAATATGAGAGCACATGACTTATGCTTGAGTCTACTCTTGAGATCTTTGGTCCTACAGACGAGTGACCAAACGGTATCCGATTTCAGATCTGTCTGAAGCCATCGGATCCCTAGATCATAGACTTACTTTATTACAACGGGGTCCCCGAACTGGAAGAACCTTGACATCATGACCCTGCTATTCTCCCCGATACCTGTCTTCCCGAAAGGCTCCAGTCTCGTATGCTCTCTTTGGAAGGGCTGGAATAAAGTCAAAAGCTTCACAAGAATTAGTGAGGACTGGAAGTGGGCGGCCGGAATCAGACAAAACGACTCTATCTGGTTTCCGATACATGGCATCCGGAGTGTGGAGTCGTGGAACATTCAAAATGCCAAGAAGTTATGGAACAAAGGATTCAAAAAATGGAAACACCTCTGGAAACATGACACCAACAGTTGGATCAACTTCGAGGATATCGACCCTCGCATAAACATCTCCTACGAAGAATGGAACACCTTGCAAAGCAGATGCCTCGCTTGGGAGCGCCACAAAACTCGCCTTCTCATGGGACATGATGCTCCGAACGCGCGTGGTCTCAAATGGCACAATGGAAATAGCCTACTCAAAATCCCGAACATCAAAGAAACGACTGACCTCCAGATCAGCCTCAACAAGAAGTGGTGCCTGTCTTGGACGCGGCTTCGGTGGGACATGAAATTCATGGGTATCTGGCACCCACTTATAGAGATTAAGAAGTCTGTCCTCTTATGGCAAATTCTTCATCGAGGAATTTGGACTAACCAAAAGGCTAGCAAAATTTGTGGGATCCCTCCGTGGTGCAAACGCTGCCACCGTGCAATCGAAGATGTCCCACACATCTTCCTTACTTGCCCCAACTCCTACAGAATCTGGCAGACGGTTGGACTGAAAATCAGAGTTCAGAAACAGCTTAGCTGGAAACAAGTCCTTTTGGGAGAAGCGATTGGATGCTCTGCGGCTCTCTGGAACGCAATCAGAGGGGAAGTCCTGTGGAAAATTTGGCGGGAGCGGTGTGCTCTCAACTTCGGCGACCCTCCCAAGGAGTGGACGATTGAGAAATCTCTTTTCCTCCTTGGCAAGAGGATTGTCAACAGTAAGAAATCCCCCCCCTTCAGGCACCATCAAGTCCTCCTTTTGATCAACAACAAGCTCAAACCCAAGTGGGTCCCGCATGAGGGCGACGAGAGGGTGATCAACCTTCTTTGTAATGCAACCTAGGAATCAACCAAGCCTCCCCTGCTTTGTGGGATTTGGGGGGTCCCGTGGGCACTAGTCCCCTTCTTTTGTACCCTTGTTTCTTAATTTAATTCAAGTCCGGGAGAGTAGGCTATTGCCGAACTTCCTTTATATAAAAAAAAAAAAAAAAAAAATATTGTTGATGGATTGATCTCTCGCAATATATGAAACAAGGCTTAGAATTTTAAAAATTTCATTTCTTCAAGACACGTAGATATTACACGTAGATATTGAAAAATACCACATATATGTTCGAAATATCATTTTCTTTTTGTGTTGGATTAACAAGAGATGTCCACTCCTATGTTCAACAATGCTTTATGTGTCAAGTCAATAAAGGAAAAAATCCAAAACATAAATATGATGGTATATCATTGGATTTCATAGTTGATTATAACAACCCAAAGAAAAGAAAAGTTATTATCATTGGATTTCATAGTAGATAAACTAAGCAAGATGAATTATTTCATTTTTGGGTTGCCTATTCATTATACTTCTCGAATATATGGATTATCCATAGCCATATTCTCAAATAGGTGTGTTAGATTTTAAAGATCTTTGGAACATTATGCAAATGAAAACCCTTACAAACCGAACTTTTACTATTCATAAAAAGAAAATGAAAATTCACTAGTATGTTCGATGATATAGATGTTGTTATAGACCCCCCCTCCCAAAAAGAAAGCTTCCTAAAAAGTATAATTTAGATGTTTCGAATGCATTTAGTAAAAGGCCTGTCTTAGGAATGATAAAGTCCGCACAATTTTTTTTTTTTTGAAAGTACAATGAATTGGAAATACACACTCAGACACCCAACCTCTTAAGGTAGAGGCACCCCTCATGAACGACTCATGGACATGTCTAGAAAAGACATGAACTCAGGACTTCCTCCTACAGCTTCAAGGCGTCAGCCACTAGACTACGCGAGCTCTGACCGCACAATCTATTTTTTATAATTCGTACTCTGTAATTTTTTGACATAAATCAAGTAAACAGTGAGTGAGGGGACTCTTCAAGCTCATACGCCTTCAAAACCAGTTCTCCAAACTGGTATTGAAATTTGAGAATATTGCTTTATTTTTCATAGAAAGGGAAGACCACTTGTGGCAAAACAGAAGATCAGACAAAATACATGTTCTATATTCCATCATAAGAAATAAATTCTTATGGGGAAGTCTATCTATTTCATGATATTGGCGGATCTTCTTGCTTAATCATGTAGATCAATGAAAGCTTGATATACAGCAAATAAGTTGGCACTCTAAACTTTGCATCTGGCGCTTTCTACACTTCATATAGCATACTAATCTCCATTAGGTTTGCAGGCGGGATGGAGAGCTTCAAAGAAGCAGCGACGGAGGTGCTATTGGAATACAGGAATCTGTATATTATATCCAAAAAACTCTTCCGTAGCCAGTTGCCGAGGCCACTCGTGGTGGTGATTAGCCGGGTTCTTCCGATTACCAGGACAGGCCTTTCCGTGATTGCCCTTTGCAAGCTTTCCATATCCTGCAACGGTCCAAGATATTGATCATTCTGCGCGGACGTACCTGCTTGCTCCTCTCTAGTATCTACATCTTCTGAGCTTGCACGTGAGGCTGGCAGACCGTCCGAACTACGTCGGCTTGACTCAAATATGGCAAATTGCATTTGAAGTTTCAAGTTATCAACCAAACCCTCGAAGAAAGTTCTCCATCTGAGGGATCTTTCTTCAGCGTATCCATAAAGAGCTGTACATCGGAAAAGACCTGGATATCCATCAAAGTTAGAGAACTTGAAGCGCTCACTGTGTGGTACTTTGGGGACTTTGCAATACGTCACAGTTGTAAATACGACTACTTTATGGAACGATCTAATGTTCCGCAAGTAGTGACGCATAAGAGGAGGTATTTCATCATCGAAGTCACAATAGAAGATGCAGACACCAGGTACCCTTTTGACAGATGCATTTAGCAGTGTTTGTAAATCTTGCTCCCTCACCCTGTTCTCCTTCTCGTATGCATGATGCTTCTCTCTTCCATAGACCCATGTGTACATAATAAGGCCAATGAATACTGCCACCAAAAATGGAAGCCATCCGCCTTGGGGAATCTTACTCATAACTGCTGATATGTACACACCCTCAACGCTTGCATATACAACGAAAAACAACACTGCCCACGGAAGCCATACATTCCATACCGTCACCATTGCAATGGTAGCAAAACACGTTGTTATAAACATTACCATAATCACTGCCACCCCTGGATTACGCAAAGACATCTTTGATGAGATACTTATTTTTTCTTGAATGCAATCAAAGGGAAACTATATAAAAAGATCTTATGCGTACCATAAGCGTGTCCAAGGTTATCAACACTGCGTAAGCCTAACACAACAAGAACACATAGAGTCATGAGGAAGTAATTGACCTCTGGAGAGTATATCTGGCCTTCATGATTTTCAGATGTATGGATAAGTCGCACTTTTGGAAAGAGGTCGAGTGCAACTGATTGCTTTACCAGGGAGAAGCATGCTGATATCAAGCACTGACTAGCAACAATTGCAGCCAATGTTGCAACAGCAAACATGGGCCAATACACAGGCTTGGGGATGAAGTTGTAGAAAACATTTTCATTGTCTAAATGCTTGGTTAAATATGCTGCTTGGCCTGCGTATGTCAAGATATTGGATGGGTATGCTAAAGATATGAATCCTACCTGTGATGAAGAAAAATGCATTATCAGTCTCAATAATTTGCATCATTCTTAGTTTGAGTTGAATAGATCTGCAGATAACAATGATTTTCATTTATTTATTTTCTCTCTTTTTTTTTTCCCAGAAATGCGAAACTTTTTACTAAAAAAGTTAAACCATACCTGCATTGACAACCTAGTGAAGTGTCCCAAGTCTGCATATATTGCTTCAGAACCTATTGTGTATATCAAATAATAGTTACAGATCATAGTCAATGTTAAGGATGTCAATATTGCAAATTCTAGTGGGAACTCACTTGTAATACAGAGAACGGTGCCAGCAAGTGCCCTCCAACCTTCGGTACCGCGTCGCATGAAAAATCTAACGATATAATGAGGAGATAAAGCTTTGAATATGGTTGGATTATGTACTATGACATTGTACACGCCTATTGCAGCAGTAGTGACAAACCATGTCACAACAATGGGCGAGAAGAGAAATCCTACCCTCCTCGTTCCAAATCTTTGAAGGAGAAACAGAGCAATGAGTAGCACTGATGTTATGATCACAATAGACGCTGCATGAAATGAAATGTGCACATTTCAGATTACCCAGCAAAGTTTTCTTTTCTTTTCCCTTAAGGTTTACTATTGATTCAATCTCTCACATTGATTTAGTGCACTTGATGCATTTCGTAGTCCATCAACAGCTGAAAGAACTGCCAACACGGAAAAAAGGGGATCATACATTCCTCAGATAAAAGTACTATCGAAATCGTAATTGGGAATCCAAAAATACAATTAGAATTTTTTCAGAAAATTACAGATTAAAGAACCCTTTTCAAAACCGACATCTTTGAATACGAAATACTGCTGTAGATTTAGCTCGTTAAATTGACAAAGACACACAAAAAATCATCGGTGGATGCTACGTATATTAGAGATCTCCAGAACAATTTTCGGAGATTTAAAAAGCCAAACACCATCACCTCGTTTCACATTGTAATTTTATCAATGTGATTAGGCTGGCGCCTACACAGTCACTGGAGATAACACTTTTCTGCTTGAGATGCAGTAAGAGTGTCTAACCATAACCTGTATAATTATGGGCATTACATGAGAACCGCAATGGCATACGAATCATGCTAAAAAAATCTTCATTTAAGAACAGGCATTCATGCTGGTATGTAAATAAACATATTTTATAGGTCGCATTGCTAGACAGTTTTGTAAAGCAAAAACGCTAATTGAATCTATCATTTTCTTATAGAATTATACGTTTGTGTGATCTCTCTTACATGATACCGTCACATTACTTGAAATGAGTTTTCTTTACATAAACTTGAGACACGTATCACAGTAGAATTTAACTATGTACCGTACTTTGAATTTCACATTACCAGATATAGCAGGCGTTATAATGCCATCTCCTATAACCATGCAAGCACCCATCATGGTGAGTGCAAACAGGAAGATCTGAATGGTGTTATTGCGCTCCATAAAATGTATTGTTCTATCTTGAACGGATCCTTTCTTTGTCTGCAGTATGGTGGTCTTCTTAGGTGTTCTTCCATAACGAGAGATGTTTACATGTTTGCATAGGACAGAGTATAAAGCAAAAGTGCCACCTGTTCATAAATAAGGCAGTAAGGAGTTGATCAACATCCTTCAATTCCAATCCCTGCAACTGGATATTGCGTTCTAAAATATGAGTACTGATAACAAAATCAACTAATCAGACGATGTTTTCTTAACCATTTACAATCCTAGTCATTAGATGCTCGTATCTGCACTAAAAATCAAGGTTCTATATCGCTTGATGGTGGATATACTATCTAAATTCCTCTTTTTTGGCTGTTTAAAAGTCGAACAACAGAGATAAGGCGTACCTTCTCCTTGGTCATCAAGCTTGAGGATGATAAAACAGTATTTGATAAGGGAAATGGAGGTGAAAGTCCAAAAGACGATACTAAATATGGACAAATAATCCTCTTCTGTTGGTTCATTTAGCGTGAACGAGGAAAAGACATAGAGGGGGCATGTTCCGATTCCTGCATACACCACTCCCATTGCCTGATATGCAAGTAGTAAAGTCCACCAGTGCTTTCCTTCGAGTTTACCACTGCAGATCAAAAGAACGCTGTTTCGTCAAAGAGAAAATCACAAGCGTAGTGTCAAAATGGAGTGTCTGTTTGGTGAGCAACTGATAAATTTAGAAAACTTCTAAGGATAGCTGTTTGGTGAGCAACTGAAAAATTTAGCTACTTCTAAGCATAACACACAGCTACTGCAATTGTATAAAGTAAAAAGCAAAGAGAAACGATTCGTGAATTATGAATGAAAATCAATTTAGGTGGGACATCGTTCATCGAAGAAGAATCCCATTCAAGAGAACATGGTTCATAGAACAAGAATTATATTCACTATATGCATATCTTGAATATCATTCTCGTTTTGTGAATGCAAATCAATTCATGGTATCGTTCTGTCAGATCATAACTTCATAGCGTTCATGTAGTGTTTCTGTACTGATTGACGATTGAATCTGACTGCAAATTGAAGCACAAAAAATAAAATATAAAACGATGTAACTGGTGAAGTCTGTACCTCAGCTGGTAGCCCTTTAGCTTCTTCTCCTTAAACTCTTGAAGGTGGGATTCGTAGTCCTGCTCAATTTCCTCAGCCATATCATCACTCTGAAGATGGAGAGATTGGATAGAGTATTCGCTCTCTCCGCGATGGATCCGAAGGCTTCCACGTCCAGGAGTCGTGTGCTCCACATCAGACACGGTTAGAGCTACGTCATTTGAACTATCTTCGTGTGTTTTTCTTTTATCCTCCATCTGATATTCTTTGCAGTTTCCAATGGATGGCTCTCCCGAAAATCCTACCTTGCTTTCTTCGCCTGGTCCGTCCATGTCGCAAAGATCCGTAATACAGCGTGCCTATCTGTAAAAAATACATTTCACCAGCTGTTTCAATAATCTGACAGTCCTCACGAAAGCAGAGATTCTCATCCCTCGTGTGATAATGATGCAGGAATGAGAAGGGCGCACTCACAATAATCGCAATATATCTTATGAAATAGGCGTCATGCAAATTCGCAATCCAGTCGCGATCAATGGCACTTACTAGGTCCGTTACTACAATCACCTTTGTTATCAATTCATTCGAAGAAGAAGAAACCAAAAACATAATGTGCGTATTTGCTATGGTATCGCTAATCTAACGATAGTTGAACATGAAAAAAATTGTCAAGATCTCCCTAACCGGATTAAGCAGTTCTATGCAGTATTGCGCTAAAATGTTAAGCTAATTAAAAAAGACGCGAAAGATACCACTAGAGGAGCAGATGCTTCTGGACAGCAGAGTCACCTATCATCCCTACGGAAATAAGCATGAACAGCACGACCATGGCCATCGGCTTTTGTAGTGGAATTGAGCTTATGTATACATGCGCACATGAACAGGGAGAGAACCAATAATACGCACTAATATACAGGACATGAATGGAAATCAAAACTAAATTTTGGCCGAGTTCTTTATGGCCTGGTTGACCAAAACGACCTTTCCTTAAAGCCTACAAGAGTGCGGAGATTAGGATCTGCTAGGACATCCCCAATAATGTATCATGGGTTCTGCGTGTGAATGGTAAAATGTAATCCTTGAACCCTCTCCTCCATCAAGAGCGTAAGTATTGGTGCGCACGTGATGCAGGGAGAAGGCTTTGTACGAACTTACATACAGGAGAATAATTAATATTTTAATTAGATTTTTTCTTAAAGTAGTTCTCGTGAAGACTCGTGATCGGCCATCGCTATTCGAAAGTAACCTTCTGTGTACAGAAATCAAGGATCTGCAAGCAGATCTCAATATCCGAATAATGTACAATGGATTCCGCTTGGTATCCCGATTTGTTGAATGCTTTGCTCCACTGTTTGAATAAAGGTTCCATGGACGCCATATTGATCTTGCAACCTCGACCAGTTGAAGACTGATATACGTGCGGGGCAATTTGATGCACCCAAATTTCTTTGTGCAAATCACGACTTTCCAGGCAGTTCACTGTTTCTGGCGAGTTCGATGTTCTTTGAATTAATGGCGCACGATTCAAGGCCCGCGATCGCGAATATAATAGAAAGTTTCAAGGGTTCTCTCTTAAAGATGCACGATCTGAGATTCTGCCTAGTGGCAATCGCACTTGTGCTACAGCCTACAACGCGTCGACGATCCAACTGAGGATGTCGGAGAATTCTTTGATGAAAAAATGAAATACTTTTTGCATAATTGCAATTAGGAGCAATACAGAAGCGTGACATGGTATCTCTAATAGATCTAGCTAACAAAAAAGCTCGATATGAAATTGAAAGACAGTAAAGAGCTCTCAACGGCACGCAGAGTCCAGCTCTGAGCCCATCGCTCTAGGTGCTGTTTTTCTGTGGTCGTGACGAAATCTCCTGTGAGTCCCTCTCTCGTAACTTTCTTGCTTGTCCTCCGTCCACAGCTTAAAAGACCCGTTCCTCTTACGAAGTTCATGTCTATTTGGCACCCCTTATTGAGATCAAGAAGTCCGTTGTCATGTGGCAAATCTTACATAAGGGTATCTGGTACAACGCAAGGGCCAACAAAATTTGTGGTGTGCCTTCTTGGTGCAAGCGGTGCCATCGATGCATCGAAGACCTTGTTCACTTTTTCTTCGATTGTCTCAAGTCCCGTGTTATCTGGCATCACGTGACATGGATTTTGAGACTCTCGAACCAAATCAATTGACAACAGGTGTTGTTGGGTGAGGCGGTTGGTTGCTCATCTAGGCTGTGGAATGGCATCAGGGGCAAGACTCTTTGGAAGATTTGAAGGGAGTGATGTGCTGTTAACTTTGGCCAAACCCCAAAGGAATGGTCGATTGAGAAATCCTTGTTTCTTCTAGGTAATAGAATCTCCCGAGATAAGAGATCTCCACCATTTATACACCATTGTATTTATCTCCTCGTAGATAACAAGCTGAAACCCAAATGGGTCCCGCATGAGGGAGATGATAGTTTTGTATGCCTCATTGATAATGCCCTCTAGCTTACCGAACTTATCCCCTGCTTTGTGGGATTTGGGGAGTCCCATGGGCACTAGTCTCATTCACGTGTAACTTTTCTTTTTTATTTTAATTAAAGTCCGGGAGAATAGGCCAAGGCTGAACTTCCTTAAAAAAGAAAAAAAAAGAAAACTAGACGCTCTTAACTGCAATGTGTCAGCGAAAGACGGCTTTCCTCCTCACTAGCTCATTAAACAATATTGATCTTGAGGAACCCACCTAGTCATTCACCGAACTCCAATGCTCACTAGGGGCTTTGTAAAGAAGACTTCAATGGTCTGCAATGGTTTTGGAAAGAAGAAGGGGGCTGGAATAATATCATTGGGACAAGACATAAACAAGGTTTTTTACCCCCTAGTCATTGGGACAAGACATACACGAAGTTCTTTAACCCCTATTCATTGGGACTTGTATGAGTATGAGATAACCTTCCAAATAGTTGACTTGAACAATCACAAAGTAACTCTCTAACTCAACCTCAACTGAGAAGAAGAGATCGTTTAAAGTTTCCATGTTTCTTGGTACGCACATCATGGAAGAAGAAGAGATCGTTTAAAGAGAAGAAGAGATCGTTTAAAGTTTTCATGTTTCTTGGTACGCACATCATGGAATCAAACATCGAGTTATTAAACTTTCAAAGTTCAATTGATGCTAAAGTTTAATCACGTTTCTTTGATTTCCATCACTTGGATGGAATCAAATGAGAATGTTCAATTCAAAGTGCACATGGAAATTTAAAAACTATCTTAAGTTATAGTCCTATTTGAATGCACGAGAGATACACAAGAAAGTGTAAGACCTCATGTTTAACTTTTCTTTATGACTCTCTAAGTATCATGTGGACTTGAGTCATCATAAACCTTATAAGTTTGCAAGTAGTTAGTTATTCTTGCATATCAAGACGGCAAAAAAATGAATGATTGACTTTTTTATTGTGCCTACTTTTACTAAGCAGGACATCTAACATATTTAATGTAGCTTCTCATTAAGTGATATCTAACTATCACCTTGAGAGAGAATTTACTAGTTACTTGAGTTGCAAGGATGTAGCTAGCATAACTTTGCAACTAACTAGTTTTGCATCTTCTCAAATGTCAAACTTGAGCTTTAGAAAGTAAGCTAACTACTATGAAAATGCATACATTCATCTACTTAGCAAACAATTATACCCCTTGTACATGCAAATGTACGTGCTTACATGCAAATGCATATGCTTGCATGCATCTATTGGCATGCTTTTTTTACATCCTTCCATTGACTTGAGAAGAGCCATTTTCCACCCTTGATAGCTTCAATTTCCTTTCAAGTAGTCATGTAATGTACACAAACCACATTTATGCTTCCTCGGAGATTTAAATGTCCTTCATGGATTAGTTGAAGAAGGAACTATTCCATGATTAAGTTTCTAAAGCCTTTGTTTCTAGACCAAAGAAAGAACAATTAGGCTTAAAAACAGAAAATAAGGAAGCTATTGACTTATCTTCAATATCATAAATTAAGAAACTAAACAATAATTCTCTCTTCTTCACTTAATGGGTCCAAGAACGAAAAATTCTTGGGTTTTTCTTATATGTAGAGTTTGCACTACAATCTGTTTCTGTTCGAATCATGTATGTCACATAATCCTAGTAGGAGATGGTTGAACCAGGCCTTAAGAGAGAGGATTAGGAAGTAATCCTCAACCATGGCTTTTGGGGCAAGTGGTTAGCCCATCGCACTCCTAACCGGGAGGTTGTGAGTTCGATTCCCAACATTGGTATTAGAGTCTAGTTGAGAAATTGGGTGAGACGGAGGTTTGCGCCTCATTTGTGGGAACTTGGAAAAAGCACTTACCAATGGTGAGTGTGAAACTGGCCTTGGATGAAGGCGCATGGGCATTTGGGCACCCACAGAGGGTGGGATATGTCTAAATTTGGTCCATGTGTTGGAGTTTGAGGTTGGTGGAAGCGCTCATGCATGGAGAGTGGGTCCAAGAGTTAGAAGGGTCCACAAGTGAGCATTGAGGACAATGCTCAGTGTAAGGGGGGAGGAATGTCACATAATCCTAGTAGGAGATGGTTGAACCAGGCCTTAAGAGAGAGGATTAGGAAGTAATCCTCAACCATGGCTTTTGGGGCAAGTGGTTAGCCCATCGCACTCCTAATCGGGAGGTTGTGAGTTCGATTCCCAACAATGTATATTGCACCAATTCTTGAAAGAATTTTCAATATTCTTTTTCCCTTGCAAAAAGCTTGTTGTTAGAAACTGTATAGAACTTGTGATAAAAAGTTTGCGTGTATCCACTTTGATGAGTGCTAACTAAGATAGCTAGAGGAACTCAGCATGCGATGGCATGAGCTTGAATTCCATGAAGCACAGATCCAAAATCATGCTTTATTTTTTATCCTCCTAGTTCAAGGGCACGCATAGACACTAGAGAAAGTTCCATATGATTTATTCTCACAGAACAATCGTTTTTCCTTCTGAGATCATTCTATAGAGTGCTTCATTATGATTCCTCTATTTGTGAGTTTGAACTTGTGGGCAATGGCGTGTTTTAAATATTGAATTAGAGTTTTGCCACTTTGAGTAGGAGGAAACAAAAAAACTCAATGTAAGATGTTAAATGTAGCCAAAAAAGCTCAATGTAAGATGTTAAATGTAAGATGATGCCCAATTGATGCCAAACTCTCTTGTAAATTGATGGAGATAGTATGCCATACACTCTAGACTCATATCGATAAGAGTCGAGCTCATATCTAACTGATGCAAGAACTGAGGAAGTTCTTGAAAAGATCCCACTCACTCTATGCTTGTGCCAATCATCGAATGACTGACCACTCCAAGTGCAAATGCTCCAATAGCAACTGCAATATCTGGTCTCGAGCATAACAACTTGTACATCAGACTCTTGAATGCTGATGAAACATGTGCTATCCTGGATAACCTAAGCATGTCAGCCATGCCTCTATCCAAGGCATCCAAAGCACCATCATCAAGACCAACATGTCTTGACATATCTGTGTCAACATCTGGCATGAGCGATTCCAAGAATGAATGCATGATCATTGACTCATCAACATCCAAATCAGCCATCTCATCATCTAAGCATGTATCTAGATGTGCATCGTGAGAGCTAGTATGCTCTGGCATACATTGTATACCATAAGGGCAATCCTGCTCTACCACACCAAGCGTATCATCATGCTCCACATGAGCTAACTGCACAACATCAACATCAAGGTCAAAGTGATGATCACACTCTAACTGAGTATCATCATAATGATCTACATCAGCATCCACATCATGCTCTGAAGCATTCAACTGATAGATAATGGCAAATACATATACCAAAAAATTGGTGGCTATACATGCCAATGCAATGGTGATGTACCTTCCACTCAAGAATGAATCCTGCAAGATGGTCCAACTTATCACAAATAACCTATGACTTGTGACCAAGTCCAAAATGAATGGAGATAAACAATGATCCAAAGATATTGCACAAGCTTCAAGATCCACTAGAACTCTTTTCTAGTATAAAAGCCGACAAAATTTCGGCAGCATATCCTCTATAAAATGGACTATGAACCAAAATAACCATGTCGGAATCACCATCCACATATGCCAAGAATCACATTGGCGAATACATATCAATCAATGAACAAATGCTTATAACAGTGACAAATGAATGTGTAACTGAGGCTCCAATCTAGATCATGTACCTGCAAAGAAAACAAAGATGCAAGTACCAACTAAGATCCAATGTAAACTCTCATAAAATGATGTGCAACCGGCAAGTAAATCCATAATCAAGTGGCATAAGAAAGATATAAACCACAATGCCACTATACATCCATGATCGAACTTATGATGACATAAACCTCAAAAAGGAGTATACCACAATGTCATCTCATATGTCAAACACGTGACAAGATTATGCTCTACTCTCATATGGAGGAGCTACCACAACAATCATACATGGACAATGCCTTCAAGCTCTAAAAATAAGAGCTCAAACACCAAAAAAATCTCTCTCGAAGAATTTCCAAACCAAAATGAAACTCGAAAAGCAACTAGGGTTGTTATGGTGGAAATATGATGCTCTGTGTTTTGCTGTTTCAGAGGTGATAACCTCTGAATCTAAACTTTTGGTCTTCTGAGATCTTCAGGAAATTCAAGAACTTGTTCTTGGTTACGTAACGAGATAAGGAAACCCTCAATCGGAGGTTCGTAGCTCAAGACATGCACAAAACAAGAACCTGCTATTAATTTCACCTTCACCTACAACTCTACTACTCTGTATTCTGTAATTTTGATGACCTATCACTCAGAATTTGGAATCTGTTCAAAGTTCTAGAGGCTATTCTAGGCTACACATAGCAAGTTGAATCGGCTCCTTCCAACTTGTAGAACTCAAGTTATGATCCAAAAATTGACCTACTGTCCTAGTGAATGTAGATTCATTTTCTACATCAGTCTGTGTTTTTTGAATTTTCGACAGTCTAAAACTCCGAACCAGGTTCTGTGCCCTTCTACAAAATTGTAAACTTTATTTCAGCTATGCAAAGAACTTTAAAACGCATCAATCTGAGCTCGATTTATGACCAAAATACTAAACTGCTATTGAGAGATGCCGACATGCACTTTCACCTCTTGTGATCTAAGCTTCCGTTGAAGCTTCTTGCACACAAGCCTTCAACATGCTCTGATACCAATGAAGGGCTTTGGTGTGCAAAACAAGAGGAGGAAGGAGGAGATGAAGGGAGAGAGAGGAGAGGAAAGATGCGCACAGATGTGTGGGAGCCTCTGAACCCTCATAATGATCTCTCTTAAGGCAATGCTCTACATATGATGTATATATATGAATATGGGGGTAAGGTCACATGACCCTTACATCCCCAACAAATCCCTCACAAAATATTTATTACACTATTGGAAATTACTCTGTGAGAGTTTTCTAACGATATATAAAATTGTATCATTTGGTTCGAGATTGGCCCTAAAAATCTAAACCCTATTTCTATTTTTCACCATGCTTTTCATGGTGCTTAGCACCAAAAGTTGAGCATCTTCTACCAAAGCTAGCAGGTAACTCACAAATTTTCTTTCTTAGATACACTTAGCTTTTCTAGAACCTAAACTATATAAGAACAATCTCACTTTTGACCATTATAAAAATCCATCTACAAGCTACTTTAGCTGAGTTGTTGGATGAAGAGCTAGGAAGACTCAAGGAGGAGGAATGCATGCAAATTTGAAGGATTTTGGAGGAGCCAATTTTGTGCTTCTTCACACATTCTGTGTGCAACCTACTTTTGGAGACTTATATCTTCTACTTTAGGGTTTCCACTTGTGCTACTACTCTACTAGGCCCTCGCTTATGACTTCAATACTAGGAGGAGTTGTTTCTACTGCTCTATATAAGAGAGAACCTAATTTGAGCTATGGGTTTGCTATTTTGACTATTCAGAATAGTCTTTATCCTTATTTTTCCATATTTTCACTCACACTTTACACCTCTTAGACACTTTTCACTCAATTTTGTAACTAGAACCTTATATTCAGCCTACATTATATTTTTATATGATACACACATATTATAGTTGATGTTTTTCATTATTAGTGTGTAGTAGTATTAAGTTGTTACACTTTCATAATTTTCTTATTTCTCTTGATCAAGTTAAGGTGTGTAATGTTCAAAGGTTAAGTGTTGGAAGATCTTGGAATTAACTTATGATTGATTTATTGGGCCTACCACACTTCCAAGATTTGGTATTAGAGCATAGTTGACATACACCATTAACTCAAGATGAGTGACAAAAGAGATAAACTTGAGCAAAAAGATAAATTAGATGGAATGTCTAACTAACCAATAAGGAATTATATGATGATGAATTTGTTAGTTTCCAAGAACCTCTTGATTATTGTCAATGGAAAGTACCCTAGACCAAGAGAAGTAGAGGAAGATGTGGCTTCTTCATCTAATAGAGATTGTACACCAATTTGTGCCCAGTAGAGTGAAGAGGAAGAAGAGGAGATAACATCTCCAAGCATAGACAAAAGGAGACAAGTGCATATTCAATCTTTAGAAGAGAAATCCAAATGGGATTCAAGAAATGTATAAGAAATCTCATTTAATACTATGGGAGTAAAGAGGCATATTACTCCATAGATCAATTCATGCAGAACCTCTTATCAAGCTTTGTTCAAATTAGAGAATCTTTGTTAGAGAAGTAACCCTACTAGGAAAGCTCGCCTAGGAGAGAGTAAGCCAACACAAGGATGGAAGTTGGTGAATCAATTGAGACACATATTCTGAAGCTCAAAAACTTAAGAGATTAGTTACTTAATGTTGATGCCACAATTCATGATGATGAGATGGTGAATACACTCATAAATTCACTTCCATATACCTATATATATTTTCTTGCTTCTATTTCTCTCTTTACAAGAGATAGAGAAATATCATTTGATGATTTGCAGTTCTTACTACTTCAAGATGAAGATGAAATAAAGAGTATGGACAATAATGATGGAGCTATGGTATCATCTAAAGGGAAGAAGAAGAAGAAGAAGAAGAAGAAGAAGAAGAAGAAGAAGAAGGAGGAGGAGGAGGAGGAGGAGGAGGAGGAGGAGGAGGAGAAGAAGAAGAAGAAGAAGAAGAAGAAGAAGAAGAAGAAGAAGAAGGAGACCACAAAGAAGGAGACCACAAAGAAGGAGACCACAAAGAAGGAGAAGAACAATTAGTAGAGCGAGAAGGAAGGTAAAGCTTCTACCTCAATATCTATAACTACTTCCTCCTCTATTATGTTCCATTACTTCTACAACGACAAAAGAGAAGTAGCTTCCACTACACCTCAAAAATTAGGAATATGCAAGTATTGCAAGACACCTAGACATTACATTGCATATGTAGAAAGAGGACTTTTAATCACAAGATAAGATAATTAGGAAATAATGCTAAAGAAAGTTCAAAGCCTAAGTCTTCAAACAAAGAAATATATGCATGTGTTTGTATTGAAGAGATAGTTGACACTAGCTTTGAACCTACGAATGCTAACTATCTAGAGGTACTTCTTCTATCATCCTTTGCTCCAACCCAATCTGCATCTAAATAGATTTTAATATCCAAATATGAAGAGTAAGGATAATATATATCTTCATTAAGTGTCCCTTTGAGGTACTTTAGTAATCTCTTTGCGACATCCATGTGTGGTCTTCTAGGTGAGTGCATGAACTGACTAAGCACTCCCACACTATATGATATGTCTAGTCTTGTGTGAGTAGCATATATCAAGATACCAACTAAGCTTTGGTATTCTTTAGGATCATCAATCTACTCACCTTCATAAACACTTAGTTTATGGTTCAATTCCAAAGGTATACATGCAATGTGTTCTCCATTCTGAACTTGAGAAGTAGGACTTGAATGTATCTTCTCTGAGTTAGATACATCCCTTAATCTATATAAATCACTTGCATACCTGGGAAATATGTGAGCTCATCTAAGTCACTGATTTTGAACTCCTCTTACATGTGTCTCTTGATCCTTTGTATGCCATTCAGATCATCACCCATCACAATAATATCATCTACATATACGCATAGATAGATAACCTCATTGTGATCCCTTTTGATGAATAGAGAAGAATGTGAGTTGCTAGGTTTGAACCCTTGATCTTGAGGGTATGTAACCAACCTATAATTCTAAGATCTAGGAGCTTATTTCAATCCATACAATGTTTTCTTAAGTTTGCAAACATAAGATATATGATTAGGGTTTTCAAATCCCAGTGATTGTAACATGTATACCTCTTCACTTATCCAACCATTTAGGAATGAATTTTTCACATCATATTCGAGGAGTCTCCAATTCGTTGCAGTAGCTATGCTTATCAATACCATGAGTCGATACCATGAGTTTGTGTGCATCCTTTGGCAACCAATCTTGCCTTACACTTGCAAATTGATCCATTATATACCCATTTGCAACCAACTTCCTTTTGATTGGGTGACACTGGAACCAAATCCAAAGTGTCCATCTCCTTCAATGCATCTATTTATTCTTTCATGTCCTTTTCTCAATTAGGGTTTCCCTTTGCCTCTTCATAGGTTGAGGGTTCCTCTAAAATTTAGTCCTTTGCCAAGTAGATTAAATGCTTTCTAAGAAATCTGGAATCATATCCATAACTTTTTGGTTGTCTTTTCTCCCTTGTCGACCTTCTAGGAGCTTGCTTAGAGCATTCTCCACACTCTTGTATCTTTGCTTTTGCTCTTGAATTCCATAGTTTGTGATCCTTTTCCCTTTCATCTTGGTCATCATCTGTATCACTTCTTGGATCCTTGACCTGTGTATCATGCTTGCTGCCTAACTGATGAGAATCAGAATCAAGATCATATGGTAGATTTACCTTTTGTTTGTGCTCATCATACCAAGACCTGTGTTCTTCAGACACAACATCTCTACTTGTAGTAAATTTCTTGTTTGAAGGATTATAGAACATGTAACCTATCTGAGTTGAGTCATACCCAATAAACATTGCCTTTGTTGCCCTTTCATCTATCTTACCTCTTATTTGTGATGGTACATGAACATAAGCTAAACAACCAAACGCCTTGCAGTGTCCAAGACTAGGTTTTCTTGCATGCCATGCTTCATAAGGATTCATACCTTGGAGTGATTTGGATGGTAGTCTATTGACAAGGTACATAGTAGTTCAAATAGCCTCTGCCCATAGATAATGTGGCAACCTCTTCTCTTCAAGCATTATTCTGGCTGATCCAACCATTGTCTTGTTTCTTCTCTCTGGAATTCCATTCAGCTGTGGAGAGTACCTTGTAGTCACTTCCCTTTTGATACCTTTATCCTATAAGAACACATCAAAATCTTTGGAGAAGTATTCTCCCCCTCCATCACATCTGAGATTATTGAGTGATCTACCTATATGATTCTCCACATGTGCTAGATACTTTTTGAAGCAATCAAACACTTCATTCTTACTCTTGATAAAGTTTAGAACAGTCCATCTAGTATGGTCAAATGAGACATAATATCTTGATCTTGCCAATGAAGGTGCTTGACTTGATGCCCATACATCTATATGTACTAAGTTCAATAAGTTGTTGTGGATGTGGCCTTTGTGGTTGAATGGTTTTCTTTGTGCCTTCCAAATCTGACATGCATCACATCTATTGATCATGTGTTGCTTTGATATGTTTGGCACTCGTAGAAAACTTTGATCCTTGAATATATCCTTTAAGGTTCTTTCATTCACATGAGCTAGCCTTTTATGCCATTCTTCAAGCTCACTTAGGGTTTGAGCCCCAAAGTTGAATAGAGCTATGTTTTTGGTTTCTCCTACTTCAAAAGTAAAGAGCCTACCATGCTTCTCACCTCTGGCTATGTTCTTGAAGCCTTGACATGGATCTTCTACAAAAGCCCCATGTTGGGTGAACCTAACTTGCAAGCCCTTCTCAACTATTTGGCCTACACTTATTAGGTTTTTTGTAATAGTGGGACCATAGAGTACGTTGCTCAAAATATGTTTCCTACCATTGGAAGCTTTGACATTACCAATCGTCTCCACACTATGCTTTGTGTCATCCCCTATTTGAACTTGATATCTATGGTTTGGACTTTCTAAATCACATAAGAGAGCTATGTTGCCTGCAACATGATTTAAATATCCAAAATCTATGTAGAACTAAAGTGGAGGTTATGTTTAAATGCATGTTTCCCGTGTATGGTTATAAATATGTGTGTGTGATTTAATATATGTTACAATATGATCCTAATTGGTTTAATATATGTTGATATATTTGTAGTCCCTTGTATTATGGCATCTATTGTTATTGTTGAAGTTGTGTCCACCTCTGTGTCTATTGTTGGCATGTCCACCTCTTCCACTTCCTTTTTGGGTCTTCCCATTGAACTAGCAATTTTGAGTAGTGTGGTTGGTCTTATCACAAATTGCACAAGGTTGAACATTCTAGACTTTGTTCTTGTCATGCTTTGGTCCTTTCTTCTTCCCTTTCCACTTCCTCTTGCCTACAAAGTTGGCTTGGCAGATCTTCTCTTCATCTTCTTCCTTCTTCTTGCCTTTCAACTTCTTGTCCTTCTTGTCTGCATACATAGCACTAGTTGAATTAACATGATAGGATTAACCTTCCTTTATGCTATTATTGGCCTCTTGATTGAAGAGTTTTCCAAGAAATATTTTGAAATCTAGAGTTTGCACATCCATGATGAGATCATAGGTTGTGGTGAAGATTGTGATTGCTTGTCATCTCTAATCCCATTGAGAATTTGCCTCATGATAGCAGCTTCTTCAACCAACTCTCCAATGGATACTAACTAATCCACAAGCTCGTTGACCTTGATAACAAATTTTGTGATGGTTTGTTTAGGTGTCTTCTTCATTTGGTTGAGCTTGTTCCAAAGATGGTTCTTCCTTACCTTTGTACTAGTAGAAAAGAAAGTCTCTAGGGCATCCCAAGTCTCTTGAGATGTCTTTCATCCTCTAATATGTGGTAATAGAAAGTCAGAGATAGAGTTTAGTGTGTACAACCTTGCTTGAGCATCCCTTGCGCACCAAAGTGTGAGCTTATATTTCTCCTCTTGTGTAGGTCCTCCTTTGGATCTTGGAATAGGCATAGCTTCATCACCTGCTACAATTCCATAAAGATTTCTGCCTTGCAAATAGGCCTCCACTCTGATTTTCCAAGCCGCATAGTTGTGTCAATCAAGCTTTTCAATCATTGAGGGGAAGCCATCGCCCATCTTGATCTAGCTCTAATACCAGTAAAAGAACTTGGAGAAGCTTGTAGGAGGTAGAAAAGTGAGTT
>CM035406.1:194275729-194278229 GCA_020310875.1 Ceratopteris richardii
GTGTAGGTCAGATTGTTGAAAAAGGTCTACAGGTCAGGTTCACTCAACATGGTGCTTATGTGGAGGATCCAAGACATGGATTCAGAAGGATAGCCAAGGGAGAGAAATCAGGTAGACTATTTACCTTTGAACTTGAAGATACTAAGAACATTGCCTTGTACAACTATAAGGACCAAACCCTATCAGAATTGGAGATGTGGCACAAGAGATTGGGTCACATTGGAGAAAGGACAATAAAGCAAATGAGTAGAGATCAATGTGTGCTTGGGATACCTAATGTATCCAAGCAACACATGATATACAAATGTGGGGCTTGTCAGTTTGGTAAGTCACACAGATTGCCATATACCAAAAAAGGTTTTATGCATGAAGACTACTTGGAATTGGTGCATACAGATGTTTGGGGACCAAGCAAAGAGCCATCCATATCAGGATCAAGGTACTATGTATCTTTTATTGATGACTATAGCAGATGGACTGTTTTGTACTTCATGAAACATAAAGATGAAGTATTTAATTGTTTCAAAAGGTATCTTGCATTAGTTGAGAATCAAACAGGTAGACATTTGAAGAGGTTAAGGTCTGATGGTGGTGGAGAATACTTCTCCAATGACTTTGAAGACTTCTTGCAGGAAAGAGGCATCAAGAGGGAGATTACCACAAGGTACTCACCTGAACAAAATGGGGTAGCTGAAAGAAGGAATAGACTCATTGTGGAGACAGCTAGGTCTATGCTTAATGAGAAAAAATTACCAAATTATCTTTGGGCAGAGAGTGTATCTACTGCCACATACTTAATCAACAGGTTGCCATCAAAGACACTTGATGGAATGACACCCTATGAGGCTTGGCATGGTAAGAGACCATCTCTGGATCATTGCAAGATCTTTGGGTGTGTTGCATATGTGCATATTCCCTCACAGGTAAGGGGAAAGCTAGACCCTAAGGCTGAAAAGTGTATCTTTATTGGTTATGATTTGAATCAGAAAGGATACAGGTTCTATAACCCCTCAAACAAAGGCTTCAAGGTAAGCAGAGATGTAATCTTTGATGAAAATGATTCATGGTATGATAATGAGTGCAGGAAAGTTAGCCTACCTTATGATATAGAAGAAGACTTTCCAAAGCTTGTCAGGCAAGAACCAACTCAGAATGAAGACACAAGCTCAGATGATGAAGACACCATCAACATTGAAGAATTCAAAGCTTGGAAATCCAAAGGGAAGATGAAGATGAAGCAACTTGAAGACAATCCAGAATCCTCAACTCAGGCTATGAGGAGATCTTCAAGGGAAAAGAAGAAACCTATTAGGTATGGGTATGATACTTCACTTGTAACCAAGCACTCTGTATATCTTGCAAAGGATATCTTAAGTGAAGAACCAGGTACATTTGAGGAAGCTATTACTAAACCAGAATGGAAGGAAGCAATGGATGAAGAAATGGAGGCTCTCAAGGAGAGTGATACTTGGGACTTGGTACCCAAGAAGGACTCCATGAAGGTGATAGGAATTCCAGATGGATCTACAAACTCAAAAGGAACTCAGATGGTACAATAAGCAGGTACAAAGCTAGGTTGGTAGCCAAGGGTTTTGCACAAACCCAAGGCATTGATTATGAGGAGACTTTCTCTCCTGTGGCCAAGATGCCAACTATCAGAATTATGGTGAGTGTAGCTGCATCCAAGAATTGGAACATGTACCAATTGGATGTAAAGAATGCATTCTTGAATGGATGGATATCTGAAGAGGTCTACATGTCACAACCACCTGGCTATGAGGATCCCAATAAGGTAAATCATGTTTGCAAATTGAAGAAAGCTCTGTATGGATTGAAGCAGGCACCTAGAGCATGGAATTACAGGTTGACAACCTATCTCTTGGATCAAGGATTTGTGATGAGTAAAGCAGATACTTCATTGTTTATAAAGAAGAACAATTCAGAGGTAATATACTTGTGTGTCTATGTTGATGACATCATTATTACAGGAAATGATGTTCAAGGAATTAGACACATCAAAAGTCAAATGATGAAGGAATTCAAGATCAATGATCTTGGGTTATTGAAGTACTTCCTAGGGCTTGAATTGGTCTACACAAACTCAGGTATATTCATTACTCAGAAGAAGTACATTCAGGACATGGTCAAGAAGTTTAATTTGCAGGAAGCTAAAATCTCAAACATTCCTATGGAGGTCAATCACAAACTCAGTGCACATGAAGGAGAAGAACTCAAGGATATTACAGGTTACCAAAGTTTGGTAGGTAGTCTCAATTATGCTACCTTAACTAGGATTGATATCTCATATGGTGTTAGTGTACTTAGCCAATTTATGCATAAGCCAAGAGTACCACATTTGGAGGCAGCCAAGAAGATAGTAAAGTACCTAAAGGGAACACAAAATCATGGTTTGTATTATCCATATTCATCAGACATTGACATCAAGGTATACTCAGATGCAGATTGGGCAGGTTGCAAGGATGACAGGAGAAGTACATCT
>CM035406.1:194288229-194298229 GCA_020310875.1 Ceratopteris richardii
ACATTTTGGCTTGGTCTTTCATCTTCAATCTTCATGTATATCTTGCAATCCAATCATTGCTTTGAACCTGCAAATTTTGGTTCCATCCAAAGCTTTAGTCAACACATCTGCACATTGCATATTGGTTGATACATAGGTTAGTTGAATCTCCTTGCTTAACAACTTTTCTCTCACATAATGGTAATGGACCTCTATAGGTTTGGTCCTAGCATGATAGATAGGATTAGCTGCAAGGTGGAGTGAGCTTGTATTATCTCCAAAGATTATTGGTGACCTAGTATATAATCCCAATTCTGTATACAAAAGTTTGATCCATATGGCTTCTTGAGTGGCATTAGCCAGTCCTCTATACTCGTCTTCTGTAGAAGACAAAGCAACAGTAGGTTGCTTCTTTGAAGACCATGAAATTGGTTTGTCACCTACAAATGAAATGTAACCTGAAGTGCTCCTCCTATCATCCTTGCATCCTACCCAATTTGCGTCTGAATAGATCTTGATATCAATATCTGAAGTGTAAGGGAAATACAAACCATGATGTTGTGTACCCTTGAGAGACTTCAAGATTCTCTTGGCAGCCTCTAAGTGAGGTACTCTTGGCTTGTGCATAAATTGACTTAGCACACTAACTCTATATGCAATATCTATCCTTGTTAAGGTAGCATAGTTCAAGCTATCCACCATGCTTTGGTATCCTGTAATGTCATTAAGTTCATCACCTTCAAGGGCACTTAGTTTTAGGTTTACCTCCATTGGAGTACTCACAACTTTGGCATCCTGCAAGTGAAACTTCTTCAACATATCCTGTATGTACTTTTTCTGAGTAATGTATATTCTTGAGTTAGTATAAAAGAGGTTGTGACATATATACCTCCTCTGAAATCCATCCATTCAAGAAAGCATTCTTGACATCCAATTCGTACATGTTCCAATTTTTTGATGCAGGCACACTTACCAACACTTTGATTGTTGGCATCTTGGCCACAAGAGAGAATGTCTCTTCATAGTCAATGCCTTGGGTTTGTGCAAAACCCTTGGCTACCAATCTCGCTTTATACCTGTTAATTGAGCCATCAGAACTTCTTTTGAGTTTACAGATCCATGTGGATCCTATTACATTCATGGAGTCCTTCTTTGGTACTAACTCCCATGTATCACTTTCCTTGAGTGCTTCAATCTCCTCATCCATAGCTTCTTTCCATTCTGTCTTGGTTATAGCTTCTTCATATGATCCTAGTTCTTCATTTGACAAATCTTTGGCAAGATAAACAGAGTGTTTAGAAACAAGAGATGTATCATACCCATATCTGATAGGTTTTTTGCTCTCTCTTTGTGATATTCTGATTGATTGAGTTGAAGATTCAAGTATGTCTTCAAGTTTCTTCATCTTCATTTTGCCCTTGGACTTCCATGCCATGAAATCTTCAAGGTTGATAGTGTCTTCATCATCTGATGTTGAGTCTTCATTCTGAGTAGATTCCTCCTTTGCAAGACTTGGAAACTCCTCTTCCAAATCATAGGGTAGTTTAACTTTCCTGCATTCATTCTCATACCAAGAATCATTTTCATCAAAGACAACATCTCTACTAACCATGAATCCCTTATTGGAAGGGTTATAAAACCTGTATCCTTTTTTATTCAAATCATATCCAATAAAGATGCACTTCTCAGCCTTAGGGTCTAGCTTATCTCTTATCTGAGAAGGAATGTGTACATATGCTACACATCCAAATATTCTGCAATGGTCTAGTGAGGGTCTTTTACCATGCCATGCTTCATAGGGTGTCATCCCATCAAGGGACTTAGATGGTAACCTGTTTATGAGGTAAGTGGCAGTAGAAACACTCTCTGCCCATAGATAGTTAGGTAATTTTTTTTCATTTAACATAGACCTAGCTGTCTCAACAATCAACCTATTTCTTCTCTCAGCTACCCCATAATTCAGGAGAGTACCTTGTGGTGATTTCTCTTTTAATGCCTCTATCCTGCAAGAAATCTTCAAACTCATTGGAGAAGTACTCACCTCCTCCATCTGACCTCATCCTTGTGCTTCATGAAGTACAATACAGTCCACCTGCTATAATCATCAATAAAAGATACATAGTACCTTGATCCTAAGATTGAGTGTTCTTTGCTTGGTTCCCATACATCTGTATGGGCAAGCTCTAGGTAGTCTTCATGCATGTAACCTTTCCTTGAGAAGGGTAACCTGTGAGACTTCCCAAATTGACAAGCACTACATTTATATATCATGTGTTGTTTGGAAACATTGGGTATTCCAATAACACATTGATCCCTGCATATCTGTTTCAAGGTTCTTTCTCCTACATGTCCTAACCTTTTGTGCCAAATCTCAAGCTCTGAAAGTGTTTGATCCTTATAACTGTATAGTGCAATATTCTTTCTGTCTTCTAGCTCAAAAGTGAAAAGTCTACCAGTTTTTTCTCCTTTAGAAATCCTCTTGAACCCATGTCTTGGATCCTCCACAAATGCTCCATATTGGTTGAATCTAACCTGCAAACCTTTCTCCACAATCTGTCTAACACTCATCAGATTTTTGGTAATAGTTGGTACATAGAGTACCCTACTCAACAAGTTTTGATTTCCATCACAAGTCTTTACATTTCCAACTTTAACTACTGAGTGCTTGGTGTCATCACATGTTTGGACTTGATGCTTACCTTTTGGTTCCTCAAGATCAGAGAGTAGTGCTACATTGCCAGCCACATGATTTGAGCATCTTGAGTCAATGTAGAATAGGTGGTCATCATTTGTACCTGGTTTTGAAGTCATGTTCATGATCAGAAGAGAGTCATCTTGCTCCTCTGTATAGTTGTTGTATTCCTTTCTGGATTTGAATCCTCCTTGGTAATTGCCATTGTAGTTGTTGTTGTAATTGTTGTTGTAGACTTGATGATTGTTGAATCTACCTCTTGACTGTGAGTATCAACCTCTTTGGTATCGTCTTCCTCTCTGATTCTTGTAATTCCTGAAACACTCATCTGTAGTATGATTTGATAAACCACAAATGTTGCATGGTGAGGAGTTATATGTTGGAGATTCACTTACTAATTATGCATAACAACATAAAGGCGAAGGAAAGCAGAAACAAAGTGTTCAGAAAATCAAAGTCTTAGTGAAGGGACAAATTCACGTCTGTAATATAAGGTGAAGAAACTTCCAGAATTATGGGATCAAAATGTATATAAGAGAGAGCATAGAACCGGAATAGAAGAGAGAAAATACACAGAGATATAGAAGAGGCCAGAGATTGTGTATGTAGAGATGAATAATAGAACCTGAAATGTCGGGTATTCATATGAGAGAGATGGTAAGGAATAACTACTCAGAGTAGGAGAGTTTTCCATAGCTATGAGCAAAGTGCGGCCAAGCTATTTTGTACACATCTTCTCTAATAGAAAACACATGTTCATGTGGAAGTTTGTGTGCATTCTTCGTATGTGAAGAAATCTGAGAGATTTCATGTTACTGTGAAAGTTAGTTAACAGTTACAGTTTTCTCAGTAAATGTTTTTTTGGTACTTCTATGAGTTAGATCTTGAAGTACAGTGTAAAGTTTTGTATGAGATATAGCTTATCTTGTAGCTATAAGTCTCTACTATAAACTGATCAAAGAATCCGGTGAAAAAGAACGCGTACACACAGTACAAAGTCTGACCGTAAAAGACATCCAGAACTGATGAAGTTTTTTCTCAAACTTCAAGAAGATTTGTTTACTGAAGGAAGCTCAGGTATTACTCCTTTACTTCATTTACAATCATTTGAAGTAATTACAATCAGAATTGCAGTTGATTCTGGTAAGATTACAGTGACAGTTCGGTAACATTCCGGTGAAGTTCCGGTGAAATTTCAGTGAGTTAAAAATTCACTTTTGGCACAGTTAAGTGATAGAGAGATTATCTGACTGTAGGCAAACACAGTAGTGTAAAGACTGAAGTAAATTAGTTCAGAATTAAAGCTTGAAGGAAACACGAAACTTTCTGTAAAGTGAATTTCAATATTTCACTAATACAGTTATAAAGTTTCTAGTTTCAGAAGGTTGCTAAGCTATTGATGATTATAGAAGTGTTCTAACATCACTTTAGCTTAGTTCTTGTGGTGTAAGGGGATTCCGGAATATAAGCGCTGCACCAACAAGTGCTATCAGAGCAGTGAGATCCAAGAAGTGATATCAGAGCGGAAAGATCCAGAAGTGATATCATAGCAGTAAGATCAACAAACGGTACCAGAACACAAAAAGTTCTAAAGAGCAGAAAAAGTTTCTCAGAAGAAGAAACGGAAAGAGAATTTGAAGAATTCTCATAAAGAAAGGTGAAAGCTGAAGAGATCGATAGCAAACAGCATCAAGAAGTGTTCTGAAGTCATTCTCAGGGTAAAGGTTTACAAAAGGTAAAATCCTTTAATGTTACACTCACCAGAAGTAACAGAAACAAGAAGATCATGGCAGATCACATTTCTATTGACAAATTGGACAGAGATAATTATCCGGCATGGCTAATGCGCATGGAAGCCTTATGAGTAAGGACTTAATGATATATGTGACAGGAGAAGAAAAGAAGGCAACGTTTGAAGATGCTAGTCAACCGAGGAAAGAAGAATTAGAATCCTTGAAGCTGTGGTAGAAGAAAGATGCAACGACAAGAGCATATATCTATAATACTGTTACAGATCATCTACTACCACATATTAGAGGTCTGGAGAAAGCAGAAGATATATGGAGTGCATTGGGAGATCATTTCCAAAATATGATGAAAGCTAGGAAGGCTAGCTTATGGTCGGAATTCAAAACGTTCAAGAAAAAGCAAAGTCAAAGCATTAGTGATTATGTCACTAAGATGAAGGACTTAGCAGATAGTCTTGGATCGATTGGTGAAGTTATTGAAGACCACAGGTTAATAGCACAAGTGCTTGCAGGTTTGAGAGGAGATGAAAGGTGGAAACCTTTCGTACTCTCAACTGAACTTTCTTTAAATCATTTTGTACCAGATTTAAATCAGTTGCTTGGACTAATGCTAACATTTGAGCAAGATTTGAAGACAGATGGAGAAAAAGGACATAGTTCAGCTATGTACACAAAGAATAAGAAGAAAGGTGATAAAGGTAAAGAAAAAGATGAAGCAGAGATGACTACTCAAGCAAATTATGCGAGGAAGCGGTAATGACAGAAAAAGAGGTAATACGAAAGGTAGAGGTAATCAGAAGAAGGCTTGCTGGATCTGCGGATTAAGCAATCACTTGGCTCATGATTGTTGGCATAATTCTCAAGGATCAAGTCAGAATCAGAATAATAACAGTAGAGGCAGAAGCAGAAGATATCAAAGAGGAAGACAAAGCCAAAGAGGCAGATATGGTAGAGGTGGAGCAAGAAGTTGGGGACAGAATCAGTCTCACAACACTACCTACTACAACTATGCGAATGATATGCAGAATGACGATCATACAACATTGATGATGAACTCGATAAGTGTGTCAGAAAATGAAGACCTCAAGGTATTCTATATTGACTCTGGTTGTTCAAATCATTTGTCAGGAAATATAGAATTGTTGTCAGAACTAGAAGGAGGTATTTCAAATCATACAGTACAGATAGGTGATAACACGAAACATAATGTAAGGTCAATTGGAAAGGTAAAGTGTAAGAATGGAGCTGACCTACTAACAAATGTTTTGTATGTTCCAACAATCCCAAAGAATCTGATCAATGTGGGTCAGATAGTAGAAAAAGGTTTTCAAGTCAGGTTTACAAATGAAGGAGTATTTGTTGAAGATCCAGAAAAAGGACACAAACAAATTGTCCATGGTAAAAAGGAAGGTAGACTTTTTACTCTTAAAGTGCAAGGGAATGTTGGTCAAGCTTTAATCACACATGGTGATAAAGCATTTACAGGGTTGGACCTCTGGCATAAGAGGTTAGGACACTTTAATGAAAAAGGAGTCAAAGTTATGGTGGAGAATCAACCCGTGAGAGGATTACCAAACATGAAGAACCAACATATGATTCACAAATGTGAAGTTTGTCAGATGGGAAAAGCCCACATGTTACCATTTCAGAAAAATGGTAACATGTGGGCTAGAGCTCATACATACAGATGTATGGGGACCAACGAAAAAAGGATCTATTAGTGGTTCAAGGTACTATGTTCTTTTCATTGATGATGCAACAAGGTGGATAACTCTTTATGTTTTGAAAGAGAAATCAGAAGTGTTTGGAGCTTTCAGACATTTTCATGCATATGCTGAAAGACTTACATGACAAAAACTCAAAGACTAAGGTCAAAAACTCAAAAACTCAAAAACACGATGGTGTGCTAGAGCTCATACATACAGATGTATGGGGACCAACGAAAGAAGGATCTATTAGTGGTTCAAGGTACTATGTTCTTTTCATTGATGATGCAACAAGGTGGATAACTCTTTATGTTTTGAAAGAGAAATCAGAAGTGTTTGGAGCTTTCAGACATTTTCATGCATATGCTGAAAGACTTACAGGACAAAAACTCAAAAGACTAAGGTCTGATGGAGGAGGAGAATATTTTTCTCGAGAGTTCAATGATTATCTGTGGAATGCAGGTATCAAAAGAGAAATAACTTGCAGGTATACACCACAACATAATGGAGTAGCAGCAAGGAGAAACCGAGCTCTAGTTGAGTTTGCAAGAGCAATGCTAAAGGAGAAGAATTGTCCAAATTATCTTTGGGCTGAGGCTGTAAATACAGCTACATACCTGGTAAACAGATTACCATGTACAACTTTAAATGGGATGACTCCTTATGAAGCCTGGTGGGGTAAGAAACCAACACTTGATCATTGCAAAGTGTTTGGATCAGTTGCTTATGCTTATGTACCATCACAATTGAGACATAAGCCTGAACCAAAAGCTGAAAAATATGTGTTCATTGGATATGATGAAAAGCAAATGGGTTATGGGTTATGGAGTCCTTTAACCAAACCGTTTACTATTTCCAGAGATGTGACATTTGATGAAGGAAAGAGCTAGTATACAGATAAAGAGCATAGTGTTGAAACACTTGAAGAAGAGGTCAGAAGAATTGAAAAAGGTAAATCACATATGCAGGTAAATGGAGATGAAGATCATATGCAGGCAAGTACGTCCAGGATCGGATGAGGTATAAGAAACGAAGATGATTCGAGATTTGATGAAGATGTGTATTCAGATACAGATGAAGAGTTTGAACCAAGAAGGTCAAACAGAGTTAGGAAACAACCAACAAGGTATTCTTATGGTACTTCGTATTTGACTCAGAAAAACTATGCTTACTTAGTAAAGGAGGATGAAGAAGCTCTGAATTATAGTGAAGCAAAAGGTAAGAAAAAATGGGAAGAAGCAATGAAGGAGGAGTTCAATGCTCTGGAGGAGAACAAGACTTGGGAACTTGTTCCAAAACCAAATGGTAAGAAAGTGATTGGAAATAAATGGGTTTACAAAGTTAAGAAACTTGCAGATGGAAGGATAGCCAGATACAAAGCTAGACTGGTAGTCAAAGGCTATGCTCAGACGCATGGCATAGATTATGATGAGACGTTTAGTCTGGTGGCAAAGATGTCAACCATAAGGACAATAATTGCTATAGCAACATCAAAAGGATAGAAGCTAAGTCAGCTAGATATAAAGAATGCATTTTTGAATGGATATATATCAGATGAGGTCTATATGGAACAACCTGAAGGGTTCATAAGTTCCAGATACCCAAATCATGTTTGCAGACTAAGAAGAGCTCTCTATGGATTGAAGCAAGCTCCAAGAGATTGGAATTATAGACTTGTGAAGTATCTCAATGACCTTGGATACCAAAGTTCAAAGGCTGATGCAAGTCTACTCATCAAGAGAATAGATGAAGGTATGATCTACATTTGTATTTATGTAGATGACATTATAATCACAGGTACCTCAGATGAAGGAATCAAGGAGGTAAAGAGACTGCTTGAAAAAGAGTTCAAGATTAGTGATCTAGGAAAGTTATCATACTTTCTTGGAATGGAAGTTACATATACAGATCATGGTATATATGTTTCGCAAGAAAGGTATCTCCTAAACTTATTGAAGAAGTTTAATATGGAGAATTGCAGAGAAGCTTCAACACCGCTGAAGTAAATCATAAACTCAGCAAATATGGTGGTGCAAAGTTTAAAGATATGAGAAAGTACCAATCTTTAGTGGGAAGTTTGATTTATGCTACGCTAACAAGACCATATCTTAGTTATGCAGTAGGTGTTCTCTCACAGTTCATGCATTGTCCGAAGGATCAACATTGGGTTGCAGGACAAAGAGTTCTTAGATATATCAAAAGAACTATAAAAGAAGGATTATATTATCCTTATACATCAGATATAAAACTGAGAGCATACAGTGACTCATATTGGGCAGGAAGTCAAGATGACAGAAGACCAACACATGGGTATATGATATACCTAGGAGATAAGCTTGTAAGCTGGTGTTCAAAGAAGCAACACACAATGGCTTTATCGTCAACAAAAGCAGAATATAAAGGACTTGTAGAAGCAGCGAAAGAAGTGATATGGATGCAGACCTTGTTCAAAAGCATGGGTATTGATCAAGGTATACCTATCATACTTGGAGATAATATGAGTTCGTTGTATCTTGCAGCAAATCCAGTATTTCATGCAAGAACAAAACACATAGAGATTCAATATCATTTCCTGAGGGAAAAGGTAATGGAGAAGGAGATTGAAATAGTATTCACTCCTACAAAAGATCAGATTGCAGATATCCTGACAAAGAGCTTGGATGGAGTAAAGACAAGCAGATTCAAAGAAATGGCAGGAATAAAAGAAAAGAAGGATATATGAAGACTAGAAGATGCAAATTGGTGATTGAGGGGGAGCTGTTGGAGATTCACTCACTAATTATGCATAATGACATAAAGATGAAGGAAAGCAGAAACAAAGTGTTCAGAAAATCAAAGCCTTAGTGGAGGGACAAATTCATGTCTGTAATATAAGGTGAAGAAACTTCCAGAATTACGGGATCAAAATGTATATAAGAGAGAGAGCATAGAACCGGAATAGAAGAGAGAAAATACATAGAGATATAGAAGACGCCAGGGATTGCATATGTAGAGATGAATAATAGAACCTGAAATGTCGGGTATTCATCTGAGAGAGATGGTAAGGAATAACTACTCAGAGTAGGAGAGTTTTCCATAGCTATAAGCAAAGTGAGGCCAAGCTATTTTGTACACATCTTCTCTAATAGAAAACACATGTTCATGTGGGAGTTTGTGCGCATTCTTCGTATGTGAAGAAATGTGAGAGATTTCATGTTACTGTGAAAGTTAGTTAACAGTTAGAGTTTTCTTAGTAAATGTTTTTTCGGTACTTCTATGAGTTAGATCTTGAAGTACAGTGCAAAGTTTTGTATGAGATATAGCTTATCTTGTAGCTATAAGTCTCTACTATAAACTGATCAAAGAATCCGGTGAAAAAGAACACGTACACACAGTACAAAGTCTGACCGTAAAAGACATCCAGAACTGATGAAGTTTTTTCTCAAACTTGAGGAAGAATTCATTTATTGAAGGAAGCTCAGGTATTACTTCTTTACTTTATTTACAATCATTTGAAGTAATTACAATCATAATTGCAGTTGATTCCGATAAGCTTCCAGTAAGATTACGGTGATAGTCCGGTAACATTCCGATGAAGTTCCGTTGAAAATTCAGTGAGTTAAAAACTCAGTTTTGGCACAATTAAGTGACAGAGAGATTATCTGACTGTAAGCAAACACAATAGTGTAAAGACTAAAGTAAATTAGTTCAGAATTGAAGCTTGAAGGAAACACAAAACTTTCTGTAAAGTGAATTTCAGTATTTCACTAATACAGTTATAAAGTTTCCAGTTTCAGAAGGTTGCTAAGCTATTGATGATTATAGAAGTGTTCTAACATCACTTTAGCTTAGTTCTTGTGGTGTGAGCGGATTCCGCAATATAAGCGCTGCACCAA